>CM070873.1:127534568-127992068 GCA_036365515.1 Torymus aiolomorphi
TTTCGTTGCAGTCCAACGTTGCAAAGTTCAGACCCATTACTATCATGATAAACTGCTTGCAGTGCTTCCGGGTATTGTTTATTAATAAATTGCGATTAATTTGGAAACTTTACAGTTCAACTGCGGATAATTAGCGGCAAATTCCCCCCGAACCATTTGTTTTTATTCATTGTTTTTATAATAATGTCCTGCTATCTTAATATTAAGCTGGTAGTGCGTCCGGGTATTTTTTATAAATAAAGTGAGACAAATTTCGGACCTTTACAGATCAATTGCGGATAATTTGCGGCAAATTCCCTCCGTCTATTTTTTTTTTTTTCATTGTTTTTATGATAGTGTCCTGCTATCTTAATATTAAGCTGGCAGTGCGTCCGGTTATTTTTTATAAATAAAGTGCGGCAAATTTCGGATCTTTACAGATCAACTGCGGATAATTAGCGGCAAATTCCCTCCGAACCATTTTTTTTTATTCTTTAATTTTAGGATAGTATCCTGCTATCTTAATATTAAGCTGGCAGTGCGTCCGGATATTTTTTATAAATAAAGTGCGGCAAATTTCGGACCTTTACACATCGACTGCGGATAATTAGCGGCAAATTCCCCCCGAACCATTTTTTTTTATTCTTTAATTTTAGGATAGTATCCTGCTATCTTAATATTAAGCTGGCAGTGCGTCCGGATATTTTTTATAAATAAATTGCGGCAAATTTCGGACCTTTACACATCGACTGCGGATAAATAGCGGCAAATTCCCACCGAACCATTTTTTTTTATTCTTTAATTTTAGGATAGTGTCCTGCTATCTTAATATTAAGCTGGTATTGCGTTCGGGTATTTTTTATAAATAAAGTGCGGCAAATTTCGGACCTTTGCAGATCAACTCCGGATAATTAGCGGAAAATTCCCACCGAACCATTTTTTTTTATTAATTGATTTTGCGATAGTGTCAGGCTATCTTAATATTAAGCAGGAAGTGCGTCCGGATATTTTTTATAATTAAAGTGCGGCAAATTTCGGACCTTTACATTTTAACGGCGGATAATTAGCGGCAAATTCCCCCCGATCTATTTTTTTTTATTCATTGTTTTTACGACTGTGTCTTGCTATCACTGGGGTCTGAAGTTGGTATGGTTGGAATGCAACGAAATAATTTTTTACGATTTATTAAAGTTATTTAACAATAGAAATTATATCTAAAGCTTTGTTATGAGGTTATTTTATATTATAACACATAAAATCTACACTTAATTAATATTATTTAGTATAAACGTGAAGTAAAATAAATTATTTTTTTATTTCGTTGCAGTCCAACGTTGCAAAGTTCAGACCCATTACTATCATGATAAACTGCTTGCAGTGCGTCCGGGTATTGTTTATTAATAAATTGCGATTAATTTGGAAACATTACAGTTCAACTGCGGATAATTAGCGGCAAATTCCCCCCGAACCATTTGTTTTTATTCATTGTTTTTATAATAATGTCCTGCTATCTTAATATTAAGCTGGCAGTGCGTCCGGTTATTTTTTATAAATAAAGTGCGGCAAATTTCGGACCTTTGCAGATCAACTGCGAATAATTAGCGGCAAATTCGCCCCGAACCAATTTTTTTTATTCTTTAATTTTAGGATAGTGTCCTGCTATCTTAATATTTAGCTGGCAGTGCGTCCGGGTATTTTTTATAAATAAAGTGCGGAAAATTTCGGACCTTTACAGATCAACTGCGGATAATTAGCGGCAAATTCCCATCGAACCATTTTTTTTTTATTTATTGATTTTACGATAGTGTCCTGCTATCTTAAAATTAAGCTGGCAGTGCACCCTGTATTTTTTTTAATGGGGTTCGGCAAATTTTTGGCTTTTACGTATATTTTACGGATAATTAGCGGCAAATTAACCAATAATAATAATGACGATTTTCCGAAAGTGACCTGCCAACTTAAAGGACGTGAGCAACAATTTGCCGCTAATTATCCGTAAATTATCCGTAAAAGCCAAAAATTTGCCGCTCCTCATTAAAAAAAAATACAGGGTGCACTGCCAGCTTAATTTTAAGATAGCAGGACACTATCGTAAAATCAATAAATAAAAAAAAATGGTTCGGTGGGAATTTGCCGCTAATTATCCGCAGTTGATCTGTAAAGGTCCAAAATTTGCCGCACTTTATTTATAAAAAATACCCGGACGCACTGCCAGCTTAATATTAAGATAGCAGGACACTATCCTAAAATTAAAGAATAAAAAAAATTGGTTCGGAGCGAATTTGCCGCTAATTATTCGCAGTTGATCTGCAAAGGTCCGAAATTTGCCGCACTTTATTTATAAAAAATAACCGTACGCACTGCCAGCTTAATATTAAGATAGCAGGATACTATCCTAAAATTAAAGAATAAAAAAAAATGGTTCGGGGGGAATTTGCCGCTAATTATCCACAGTTGATCTGTAAAGATCCGAAATTTGCCGCACTTTATTTATATAAATTAACCGGACGCACTGCCAGCTTAATATTAAGATAGCAAGACACTATCATAAAAACAATGAAAAAAAAAAAATTACACGAGGGGAATTTGCCGCAAATTATCCGCAATTGATCTGTAAAGGTCCGAAATTTGTCGCACTTTATTTATAAAAAATACCCGGACGCACTACCAGCTTAATATTAAGATAGCAGGACATTATTATAAAAACAATGAATAATAACAAATGGTACGGGGGGAATTTGCCGCTAATTATCAGCAGTTAAACTGTAAAGGTCCGAAATTTGCCGCACTTTAATTATAAAAAATATCCGGACGAACTTCCAGCTTAATATTAAGGTAGCCGGACACTATCGCAAAATCAATTAATAAAAAAAAAATGGTTCGGTGGGAATTTTCCGCTAATTATCCGGAGTTGATCTGCAAAGGTCCGAAATTTGCCGCACTTTATTTATAAAAAATACCCGAACGCACTGCCAGCTTAATATTAAGATAGCAGGATACTATTCTAAAATTAAAGAATAAAAAAAAATGGTTCGGAGGGATTTTGCCGCTAATTATCCGCAGTTGATCTGTAAAGATCCGAAATTTGCCGCACTTTATTTATAAAAAATAACCGGACGCACTGCCAGCTTAATATTAAGATAGCAGGACACTATCATAAAAACAATGAAAAAAAAAAAAAATAGTTCGGGGAGAATTTGCCGCTAATTATCCGCAGGTGAACTGTAAAGGTCCGAAATTTGCCGCACTTTAATTATAAAAAATATTCGGACGCACTGCCAGCTTAATATTAAGATAACAGGACACTATCATAAAAACCATAAATAAAAAAAATGGTTCGGGGAGAATTTGCCGTTAATTATCCGCAGTTGATGTGTAAAGGTCCGAAATTTGCCGCACTTTATTTTTAAAAAATACTCGGAGGCACTGCCAGCTTAATATTAAGATAGCAGGATAATATCCTAAAATTAAAGAATAAAAAAAAAATGGTTCGGTGGGAATTTGCCGCTAATTATCCGCAGTTGATCTGTAAAGGTCCAAAATTTGCCGCACTTTATTTATAAAAAATACCCGGACGCACTGCCAGCTTAATATTAAGATAGCAGGACACTATCCTAAAATTAAAGAATAAAAAAAATTGGTTCGGAGCGAATTTGCCGCTAATTATTCGCAGTTGATCTGCAAAGGTCCGAAATTTGCCGCACTTTATTTATAAAAAATAACCGTCGCACTGCCAGCTTAATATTAAGATAGCAGGATACTATCCTAATATTAAAGAATAAAAAAAAATGGTTCGGGGGGAATTTGCCGCTAATTATCCGCAGTTGAACTGTAAAGTTTCCAAATTAATGGCAATTTATTAATAAACAATACCCGGAAGCACTGCAAGCAGTTTATCATGATAGTAATGGGTCTGAACTTTGCAACGTTGGACTGCAACGAAATAAAAAAATAATTTATTTTACTTCACGTTTATACTAAATAATATTAATTAAGTGTAGATTTTATGTGTTATAATATAAAATAACCTCATAACAAAGCTTAAGATAAAATTTCTATTGTTAAATAACTTTAATCAATCGTAAAAAATTATTTCGTTGCATTCCAACCATACCAACTTCAGACCCCAGTGATAGCAAGACACAGTCGTAAAAACAATGAATAAAAAAAAATAGATCGGGGCGAATTTGCCGCTAATTATCAGCAGTTAAACTGTAAAGGTCCGAAATTTGCCGCACTTTAATTATAAAAAATATCCGGACGCACTTCCAGCTTAATATTAAGGTAGCCGGACACTATCGCAAAATCAATTAATAAAAAAAAATGGTTCGGTGGGAATTTTCCGCTAATTATCCGGAGTTGATCTGCAACGGTCCGAAATTTGCCGCACTTTATTTATAAAAAATACCCGAACGCACTGCCAGCTTAATCTTAAGATAGCAGGATACTATTCTAAAATTAAAGAATAAAAAAAAATGGTTCGGAGGGAATTTGCCGCTAATTATCCGCAGTTGATCTGTAAAGATCCGAAATTTGCCGCACTTTATTTATAAAAAATAACCGGACGCACTGCCAGCTTAATATTAAGATAGCAGGACACTATCATAAAAACAATGAAAAAAAAAAAATAGACGGGGGGAATTTGCCGCAAATTATCCGCAATTGATCTGTAAAGGTCCGAAATTTGTCGCACTTTATTTATAAAAAATACCCGGACGCACTACCAGCTTAATATTAAGATAGCAGGACATTATTATAAAAAGAATGAATAAAAACAAATGGTTCGGGGGGAATTTGCCGCTAATTATCCGCAGTTGAACTGTAAAGTTTCCAAATTAATCGCAATTTATTAATAAACAATACCCGGAAGCACTACAAGCAGTTTATCATGATAGTAATGGGTCTGAACTTTGCAACGTTGGACTGCAACGAAATAAAAAAATAGTTTATTTTACTTCACGTTTATACTAAATAATATTAATTAAGTGTAGATTTTATGTATTATAATATAAAATAACCTCATAACAAAGCTTTAGATAAAATTTCTATTGTTAAATAACTTTAATCAATCGTAAAAAATTATTTCGTTGCATTCCAACCATACCAACTTCAGACCCTAGTGATAGCAAGACACAGTCGTAAAAACAATGAATAAAAAAACATAGATCGGGGGGAATTTGCCGCTAATTATCCGCAGTTAAACTGTAAAGGTCCGAAATTTGCCGCACTTTAATTATAAAAAATATCCGGACGCACTTCCTGCTTAATATTAAGATAGCAGGACACTATCCTAAAATTAAAGATTAAAATAAATGGTTCGGGGGGAATTTGCCGCTAATTATCCGCAGTCGATGTGTAAAGGTCCAAAATTTGCCGCACTTTATTTATAAAAAATATTCGGACGCACTGCCAGCTTAATATTAAGATAACAGGACACTATCATAAAAACCATAAATAAAAAAAATGGTTCGGGGAGAATTTGCCGCTAATTATCCGCAGTTGATGTGTAAAGGTCCGAAATTTGTCGCACTTTATTTTTAAAAAATACCCGGACGCACTGCCAGCTTAATATTAAGATAGCAGGATACTATCCTAAAATTAAAGAATAAAAAAAAAATGGTTCGGGGAGAATTTGCCGCTAATTATCCGCAGTTGATCTGTAAGGATCCGAAATTTGCCGCACTTTATTTATAAAAAATACTCGGACGCACTACCGCTTAATATTAAGATAGCAGGACATTATTATAAAAACAATGAATAAAACAAATGGTTCGGGGGGAATTTGCCGCTAATTATCCGGAGTTGATCTGCAAAGGTCCGAAATTTGCCGAACTTTATTTATAAAAAATATCCGGACGAACTGCCAGCTTAATATTAAGATAGCAGGATACTATTCTAAAATTAAAGAATAAAAAAAAATGGTTCGGAAGGAATTTGCCGTTAATTATCCGCAGTTGATCTGTAAAGATCCGAAATTTGCAGCACTTTATTTATAAAAAATAACCGGACGCACTGCCAGCTTAATATTAAGATAGCAGGACACTATCATAAAAACAATGAAAAAAAAAAAATAGACGGGGGGAATTTGCCGCAAATTATCCGCAATTGATCTGTAAAGGTCCAAAATTTGTCGCACTTTATTTATAAAAAATACCCGGACGCACTACCAGCTTAATATTAAGGGGTCTGTCTAGTAGCTCGCGTCGAAAAAAACGCGATTTTCGTGATTATTTCTTGGGATACTGGATAAAGGTAATGATATAAAAGTTATTAAGCTTAGTAAATACACTCTTGAAATACATAAAAAAATTTTTTTCTTTTATTTTATACATGTATTATGACCAAAAACGTCAGCCAAACGCAACACCTCGAAAAGTAGGTAGGTCCGCCTTGTTGATAAAATCTCGGAGCTGTGTTGTCTGAAACAAAAAAATCAAAGTGCTTTAGGTTTGGTATGACAATGGCAATGTCCCCTATAAATTTTTTTTATAAATTTTGATTTTTACTATATTTCTTTTTTCGAAAATCGGCGAAAAAAAACGGTTTTTTGAAAATTTTTTGTTTTTTCTTCACCATTTTTTATTTTTTAAAATAATTGAAAAAATTCATAGGTGACATTGCCATTGTCATACCAAACCTAAAGCACTTTGATTTTTTTGTTTCAGACAACACAGCTCCGAGATTTTATCAACAAGGCGGACCTACCTACTTTTCGAGGTGTTGCGTTTGGCTGACGTTTTTGGTCATAATACATGTATAAAATAAAAGAAAAAAATTTTTTTATGTATTTCAAGAGTGTATTTACTAAGCTTAATAACTTTTATATCATTACCTTTATCCAGTATCCCAAGAAATAATCACGAAAATCGCGTTTTTTTCGACGCGAGCTACTAGACAGACCCCTTAAGATAGCAGGACATTATTATAAAAACAATGAATAAAAACAAATGGTTCGGGGGGAATTTGCCGCTAATTATCCGCAGTTGAACTGTAAAGTTTCCAAATTAATCGCAATTTATTAATAAACAATACCCGGAAGCACTGCAAGCAGTTTATCATGTTAGTAATGGGTCTGAAATTTGCAACGTTGGACTGCAACGAAATAAAAAAATAATTTATTTTACTTCACGTTTATACTAAATAATATTAATTAAGTGTAGATTTTATGTGTTATAATATAAAGTAACCTCATAACAAAGCTTTAGATAAAATTTCTATTTTTAAATAACTTTAATCAATCATTAAAAATATTACTTATGTCGACTGCAATTTAATATCAACTGATAAGAATTTTTCCATCGGTCTTACAGTCTTACAAATTAAATTAAAATAATTAATATTTATGGTAGTCAGATTGCCCTTGTTTATAATCACCCCCGCAGAATCTGAAATAAAAACTTAATTAAAATCTGGAAAAAACTTTGTTGACCCTCAGTCCCTGAGGAGGAGCCGGAGCAGGCTCGAAACGTCGGACAAGGTGGTGGTGGTGGGCAGTCAGATCGTCCTTTGCTAACAAAGTTTTTTCCAGATTTTAATTAAGCTTTTATTTCAGATTCTGCGGGGGTGATTATAAACAAGGGCAATCTGACTGCCATAAATATTAATTATTTTAATTTAATTTGTAAGACTGTAAGACCGATGGAAAAATTCTTATCAGTTGAACTTTAATCAATCGTAAAAAATTATTTCGTTGCATTCCAACCATACCAACTTCAGACCCCAGTGATAGCAAGACACAGTCGTAAAAACAATGAATAAAAAAAAATAGATCTTGGGGAATTTGCCGCTAATTATCCGCAGTTAAACTGTAAAGGTCCGAAATTTGCCGCACTTTAATTATAAAAAATATCCGGACGCACTTCCTGCTTAATATTAAGATAGCAGGACACTATCCTAAAATTAAAGAATAAAAAAAATGGTTCGGGGGGAATTTGCCGCTAATTATCCGCAGTCGATGTGTAAAGGTCCGAAATTTGCCGCACTTTATTTATAAAAAATATTCGGACGCACTGCCAGCTTAATAATAAGATAACAGGACACTATCATAAAAACCATAAATAAAAAAAATGGTTCGGGGAGAATTTGCCGCTAATTATCCGCAGTTGATGTGTAAAGGTCCGAAATTTGTCGCACTTTATTTTTAAAAAATACCCGGACGCACTGCCAGCTTAATATTAAGATAGCAGGATACTATCCTAAAATTAAAGAATAAAAAAAAAATGATTCGGGGGGAATTTGCCGCTAATTATCCGCAGTTGATCTGTAAGGATCCGAAATTTGCCGCACTTTATTTATAAAAAATACTCGGACGCACTACCAGCTTAATATTAAGATAGCAGGACACTATCCTAAAATTAAAGAATAAAAAAAATTGGTTCGGTGGAAATTTGCCGCTAATTATCCGCAGTTGATCTGCAAAGGTCCGAAATTTGTCGCACTTTATTTATAAAAAATACCCGGACGCACTACCAGCTTAATATTAAGATAGCAGGACATTATTATAAAAACAATGAAAAAAAAAATGTTTCTGGGGGAATTTACCGCTAATTATCCGCAGTTGAACTGTAAAGTTTCCAAATTAATCGCAATTTATTGATAAACAATACCCGGACGCACTGCAAGCAGTTTATCATAATAGTAATGGGTCTGAACTTTGCAACGTGGGACTGCAACGAAATAAAAAAATAATTTATTTTACTTCACGTTTATACTAAATAATATTAATTAAGTGTAGATTTTATGTGTTATAATATAAAATAACCTCATAACAAAGCTTTAGATAAAATTTCTATTGTTAAATAACTTTAATCAATCGTAAAAAATTATTCCGTTGCATTCCAACCATACCAACTTCAGACCCCAGTGATAGCAAGACACAATCGTAAAAACAATGAATAAAAAAAAAATAGTTCGAGGGGAATTTGCCGCTAATTATCCGCAGTTGAACTGAAAAGGTCCGAAATTTGCCGCACTTTAATTATAAAAAATATCCGGATGCACTGACAGCTTAATATTAAGATAGAGGGACACTATCGCAAAATCAATTAATAAAAAAAAATGGTTGGGTGGGAATTTTCCCCTAATTATCCGGAGTTGATCTGCAAAGGTCCGAAATTTGCCGAACTTTATTTATAAAAAATATCCGGACGAACTGCCAGCTTAATATTAAGATAGCAGGATACTATTCTAAAATTAAAGAATAAAAAAAAATGGTTCGGAGGGAATTTGCCGCTAATTATCCGCAGTTGATCTGTAAAGATCCGAAATTTGCAGCACTTTATTTATAAAAAATAACCGGACGCACTGCCAGCTTAATATTAAGATAGCAGGAAACTATCATAAAAACAATGAAAAAAAAAAAATAGACGGGGGGAATTTGCCGCAAATTATCCGCAATTGATCTGTAAAGGTCCAAAATTTGTCGCACTTTATTTATAAAAAATACCCGGACGCACTACCAGCTTAATATTAAAATAGCAGGACATTATTATAAAAACAATGAATAAAAACAAATGGTTCGGGGGGAATTTGCCGCTAATTATCCGCAGTTGAACTGTAAAGTTTCCAAATTAATCGCAATTTATTAATAAACAATACCCGGAAGCACTGCAAGCAGTTTATCATGATAGTAATGGGTCTGAACTTTGCAACGTTGGACTGCAACGAAAAAAAAAAATAATTTATTTTACTTCATGTTTATACTAAATAATATTAATTAAGTGTAGATTTTATGTGTTATAATATAAAGTAACCTCATAACAAAGCTTTAGATAAAATTTCTATTGTTAAATAACTTTAATCAATCGTAAAATATTATTTCGTTGCATTCCAACCATACCAACTTCAGACCCCAGTGATAGCAAGACACAGTCGTAAAAACAATGAATAAAAAAAAATAGATCGGGGCGAATTTGCCGCTAATTATCCGCAGTTAAACTGTAAAGGTCCGAAATTTGCCGCACTTTAATTATAAAAAATATCCGGACGCACTTCCTGCTTAATATTAAGATAGCAGGACACTATCCTAAAATTAAAGAATAAAAAAAATGGTTCGGGGGGAATTTGCCGCTAATTATCCGCAGTCGATGTGTAAAGGTCCGAAATTTGCCGCACTTTATTTATAAAAAATATTCGGACGCACTGCCAGCTTAATATTAAGATAACAGGACACTATCATAAAAACCATAAATAAAAAAAATGGTTCGGGGAGAATTTGCCGCTAATTATCCGCAGTTGATGTGTAAAGGTCCGAAATTTGTCGCACTTTATTTTTAAAAAATACCCGGACGCACTGTCAGCTAAATATTAAGATAGCAGGATACTATCCTAAAATTAAAGAATAAAAAAAAAATGATTCGGGGGGAATTTGCCGCTAATTATCCGCAGTTGATCTGTAAGGATCCGAAATTTGCCGCACTTTATTTATAAAAAATACTCGGACGCACTACCAACTTAATATTAAGATAGCAGGACACTATCCTAAAATTAAAGAATAAAAAAAATTGGTTCGGTGGGAATTTGCCGCTAATTATCCGCAGTTGATCTGCAAAGGTCCGAAATTTGTCGCACTTTATTTATAAAAAATACCCGGACGCACTACCAGCTTAATATTAAGATAGCAGGACATTATTATAAAAACAATGAAAAAAAAAAAATGTTTCTGGGGGAATTTACCGCTAATTATCCGCAGTTGAACTGTAAAGTTTCCAAATTAATCGCAATTTATTGATAAACAATACCCGGACGCACTGCAAGCAGTTTATCATAATAGTAATGGGTCTGAACTTTGCAACGTGGGACTGCAACGAAATAAAAAAATAATTTATTTTACTTCACGTTTATACTAAATAATATTAATTAAGTGTAGATTTTATGTGTTATAATATAAAATAACCTCATAACAAAGCTTTAGATAAAATTTCTATTGTTAAATAACTTTAATCAATCGTAAAAAATTATTCCGTTGCATTCCAACCATACCAACTTCAGACCCCAGTGATAGCAAGACACAATCGTAAAAACAATGAATAAAAAAAAAATAGTTCGAGGGGAATTCGCCGCTAATTATCCGCAGTTGAACTGTAAAGGTCCGAAATTTGCCGCACTTTAATTATAAAAAATATCCGGATGCACTGACAGCTTAATATTAAGATAGAGGGACACTATCGCAAAATCAATTAAGAAAAAAAAATGGTTCGATGGGAATTTTCCCCTAATTATCCGGAGTTGATCTGCAAAGGTCCGAAATTTGCCGAACTTTATTTATAAAAAATATCCGGACGAACTGCCAGCTTAATATTAAGATAACAGGACACTATCATAAAAACCATAAATAAAAAAAATGTTTCGGGGGGAATTTGCCGCTAATTATCCGCAGTTGAACTGTAAAGTTTCCAAATTAATCGCAATTTATTGATAAACAATACCCGGACGCACTGCAAGCAGTTTATCATGATAGTAATGGGTCTGAACTTTGCAACGTTGGACTGCAACGAAATAAAAAAATAATTTATTTTACTTCACGTTTATACTAAATAATATTAATTAAGTGTAGATTTTATGTGTTATAATATAAAGTTTATTTTCTACCAGGGTTTTTATTATATTTTTTTAGTCAATCTGAAATCAATATATTGTTGAGCCTGTAGCAGAGCTATAAATAATTTTCAACGGTTCAAGTACGATTAACACGATTTACGGAAGGGCTAGATGTAAGGAAACCGTGGCTGGTTGGCTACTGAGGTAAATTGACGCAGTGCTAGCAACGCCGCCTATCAACAACAGTTCGTAATATTGTTGATACTAGCTCTGCGTAATACTGCCGTATATAAGTGCTGAGACTATCAGAATCAGAACATCATTTGTTGCTGTACGAGTTAAGTTTGATTTTTCTTTACATGGTTAGTGTAAAATAACAATATTGCGAAAAACGTATATCGATTCCAATAAAACAGTAATGAGTAATTAATGTTAATTTATGACACTCCGTGATATGTGTTATAAAATATAATTTTTTATAAAAGTGAAAAATCATTGATCGCAGTAGTACTATTATATTTTAGAGCTTTCTATTATCTTTTATTACATACGTATCACAATTTCAAAAATGTAATTAGCATATCCATAAATGATCTTTGAAATTACGACGTACCCTTGGGGCAATTGGACGCGCTTTTGCCGAGGTAAATTATCCTGGGTTAAAAATACTATGAGTTATCTTGCAAAAGTCTTTTTAGGACATAAAAAAGTGTACAAATAAAAAAAAATAGTATATTGTGTAATTAGGGAGGATCGTTGACTTTTTCTAGCGAGGATGATGATTGAGCACGAGCGACTCAGGAGGGCACCTTCGGCGCCCGGGAGACACACGAGTGCTCCAAATCATCATCCACGTCTGAAAAAGTCAGGTGTTTCCTTGTTACATATAGTTCTTTTTTAATAAGTGCAGAAATAGGCCATTTTTTGCATGAATAGGGGGTATATCGAGTCATCATAACGGGAGAATAAGTTCTCTCCCTCCCGTCATAGCGGGAAGCCTCACTAAACGCTCGAAATTCTCGATTTTCCATTCCCTTTTCTATGCAGGAAAAGGGCCTTTTTCATACACGTGTTAAAAAGTACTTTTTTGCAAGAATTGTATCAGCTATGATTCGAAAAAAGTTAATTTTTCTTTTTATTTGTTTATAAGAGTTTTATTATGAAAACTGTATTGATTTATTTATTGATGATGGGTAAATCTTGTACATTTAATATGCAATATAAACATGCACTTAAAGTATGTTTAAATTGTTTCAATTTTAATAAAAAATAATAATAAATCTGTTGGGTCATTCATTTGTCTTGTTATTATTATAATTATTATTATAACTTCCACAGAAATTTATATTTTATTGCGTATACGCAACAGTTACAACTATAGTTACAAAATGTAACACACTTAGTTTTGAAAAAGTCATAGAGGTGCGTCATCGAAACAGCCAATCAGCGCTATATTTCGCTCCGTTAGGTCGTTGCTTGGCATAAACAGCCAAAGGTACCATGAGTCAAAGGTACATTTAAAGGTTAGAAATTTGAAAAAACCGTTTAATAATACTTTGATAGTCGCAGATAGCATTTTTAATTTATTATCCATGATTATCAAACTTTTGACACACACAATGCTTTTAGTAACTATTGATTAAAATGTTGTTTCGGAGCTATAACGCACTTGTTCTTTTCCGCACAACTCGTGTGCCCTATTCACGTGGCATAGAAGTTCTATGACGCACATCATAAAGAAAACTAAAAAATATTAAATTATTAGGAACAATACAGAGTAGCCTATTTATCGCTAAGATATCTAACTTATTTATGGGCTTAGGCAGAAAACTTGCTTAATTTTTACTCGGGAATTGGTTTTTTATTTAAGTAAATATTCCTTTTTTATGGAGAGATTTGAGAATATATTTTTTCACACTCCAAGCACAAAGTGGACACTTTGCGCACGCTCGGCCAAAAACATGCTCGCAAAAACGAGCTTTGCATACGCCGTATAAAAAAATTGTGTTCGATACGCGAGTGAGAAAGTGATTTTATCCTCGCGTAGCCCTTTCACCCTCGCTTCGCTCGGGCGCAAACGTCCACACGAGGATAAAATCACTTTTTCGCACGTGTATCGAAAATAACAATTTTTTAATGGAGTGTGCGAAACTCGCCTTGTCGTGCTTATTTTGCGTGCGCGAAGTAGCTGTTTTACACGGCGTGCGCGAAAGTCGCGCATGCGTAGATCAATTTACTTTCGCGCACACCGTGTGAGGAACAGCTACTTCGCGCACGCAAAACAAACAACGAGGCTAGTTTCACACACTCCGTTAAAAAAATAGAGTTCGATACACGTGACCGAAAAGGGTCATCATTGCACGGGTGCTTTTGTCACCCTCGCTTCGCTCGGGCCATAAACTATACCCGTGCGAGAACCACCTACTTCGCACACTTGTATCGAAAATAACTATTTTTAATGGAGTGTGCGAAACTCCCCACTCCGTGCTTGTTTTGAGTGTGCGAAGAAGCTGTTTTAAACACGGCGTGCGCGAAGTACGCGTATACGCTGATCATTTTACGTCGCGCTCGCGGAATAATAAAAGCATGGTGAGGAGGTCGCCAGACCGAGAGCCAAACTGGTGAATCGACCACGTGGTGAAAAGAGCACAAACGCGAAGAGTATACTCTATATACAGCTGCCGTTCGCGCCCTGCTTCCTACCTCCTTATCTTGATCTCGACTCGTCCGATAGTCATCCTCGCTTCGCACACGTGTATCAAAATGTACTATTTTGCCTAGTATTTCCGCGGTGCTGGAGGGGTTGCCAATTTTTTGTAGCTATCCTCCATGCACAACATTGTATTCTGCTAATAAAATTATTGATAATTAGAGGCGAATTCCCCCCGAACTATTTTTTTTTATTCATTGTTTTTATTATAGTGTCCTGCTATCTTAATTATAAGCTGGCAGTGCGTCCGAATATTTTTTATAATTAAAGTGCGGCAAATTTCGGACCTTTACAGTTCACCTGCGGATAATTAGCGGCAAATTCTCCCCGAACTATTTTCTTTTATTCATTGTTTTTACGACTGTGTCTTGCTATCACTGGGGTCTGAAGTTGGTATGTTTGGAATGCAACGAAATAATTTTTTACGATTGATTAAAATTATTTAACAATAGAAATTTTATCTAAAGCTTTGTTATGAGGTTATTTTATATTATAACACATAAAATCTACACTTAATTAATATTATTTAGTATAAACGTGAAGTAAAATAAATTATTTTTTTATTTCGTTGCAGTCCCACGTTGCAAAGTTCAGACCCATTACTATCATGATAAACTGCTTGCAGTGCGTCCGGGTATTGTTTATCAATAAATTGCGATTAATTTGGAAACTTTACAGTTCAACTGCGGATAATTAGCGGCAAATTCCCCCCGAACCATTTTTTTTTATTCATTGTTTTTATAATAATGTCCTGCTATCTTAATATTAAGCTGGTAGTGCGTCCGGGTATTTTTTATAAATAAAGTGCGACAAATTTCGCATCCTTACAGATCAACTGCGGATAATTAGCGGCAAATTCCCCCCGAACCATTTTTTTTTTATTCTTTAATTTTAGGATAGTATCCTGCTATCTTAATATTAAGCTGGCAGTGCGTCCGGGTATTTTTTAAAAATAAAGTACGACAAATTTCGGACCTTTACAGATCAATTGCGGATAATGTGCAGCAAATTCCCCCCGTCTATTTTTTTTTTCATTGATTTTATGATAGTGTCCTGCTATCTTAATATTAAGCTGGCAGTGCGTCCGGTTATTTTTTATAAATAAAGTGCGGCAAATTTCGGATCCTTATAGATCAACTGCGGATAATTAGCGGCAAATTCCCCCCGAACCATTTTTTTTTTTATTCTTTAATTTTAGGATAGTATCCTGCTATCTTAATATTAAGCTGGCAGTGCGTCCGGTTATTTTTTATAAATAAAGTGCGGCAAATTTCGGATCCTTATAGATCAACTGCGGATAATTAGCGGTAAATTCCCCCCGAACTTTTTTTTTTTATTCTTTAATTTTAGGATAGTATCCTGCTATCTTAATATTAAGCTGGCAGTGCGTCCTAGTATTTTTTAAAAATAAAGTGCGGCAAATTTCGGGCCTTTACACATCAACTGCGGATAATTAGCGGCAAATTCTCCCCGAACCATTTTTTTTATTTATGGTTTTTATGATAGTGTCCTGTTATCTTAATATTAAGCTGGCAGTGCGTCCGGATATTTTTTATAAATAAAGTTCGGCAAATTTCGGACCTTTACACATCAACTGCGGATAATTAGGGGAAAATTCCCATCGAACCATTTTTTTTTATTAACTGAGTTTGCGATAGTGTCCCCCTATCTGAATATTAAGCTGTCAGTGCATCCGGATATTTTTTATAATTAAAGTGCGGCAAATTTCGGACCTTTACAGTTCAACTGCGGATAATTAGCGGCAAATTCCCCCGAACTATTTTTTTTTATTCATTGTTTTTACGACTGTGTCTTGCTATCACTGGGGTCTGAAGTTGGTATGGTTGGAATGCAACGAAATAATTTTTTACTATTGATTAAAGTTATTTAACAATAGAAATTTTATCTAAAGCTTTGTTATGATGTTATTTTATATTATAACACATAAAATCTACACTTAATTAATATTATTTAGTATAAACGTGAAGTAAAATAAATTATTTTTTTATTTCGTTGCAGTCCAACGTTGCAAAGTTCAGACCCATTACTATCATCATAAACTGCTTGCAGTGCGTCCGGGTATTGTTTATCAATAAATTGCGTTTAATTGGGAAACTTTACAGTTCAACTGCGGATAATTAGCGGCAAATTCCACCCGAAACATTTTTTTTTATTCATTGTTTTTATAATAATGTCCTGCTATCTTAATATTAAGCTGGTAGTGCGTCCGGGTATTTTTTATAAATAAAGTGTGACAAATTTCGGACCTTTACAAATCAACTGCGGATAATTAGCGGCAAATTCCCCCCGAAATATTTTTTTTTTATTCATTATTTTATAATAATGTCCTGCTATCTTAATATTAAGCTGGCAGTGCGTCCGGTTATTTTTTATAAATAAAGTTCGGCAAATTTCGGACCTTTACACATCAACTGCGGATAATTAGCGGCAAATTCCCCCCGAACCAATTTTTTTTATTCTTTAATTTTAGGATAGTGTCCTGCTATCTTAATATTAAGCTGGCAGTGCGTCCGGATATTTTTTATAAATAAAGTGCGGAAAATTTCGGACCTTTACACATCAACTGCGGATAATTAGCGGCAAATTCCCAACGAACCATTTTTTTTTTATTTATTGATTTTACGATAGTGTCCTGCTATCTTAATATTAAGCTGGCAGTGCGTTCGGGTATTTTTTATAAATAAAGTGCGGCAAATTTCGGACCTTTGCAGATCATTCCGGATAATTAGGGGAAAATTCCCACCGAACCATTTTTTTTTATTAATTGATTTTGCGATAGTGTCCCTCTATCTTAATATTAAGCTGTCAGTGCATCCGGATATTTTTTATAATTAAAGAGCGGCAAATTTCGGACCTTTACAGTTCAACTGCGGATAATTAGCGGCAAATTCCCCCCGAACTATTTTTTTTTATTCATTGTTTTTACGACTGTGTCTTGCTATCACTGGGGTCTGAAGTTGGTATGGTTGGAATGCAACGAAATAATTTTTTACGATTTATTAAAGTTATTTAACAATAGAAATTATATCTAAAGCTTTGTTATGAGGTTATTTTATATTATAACACATAAAATCTACACTTAATTAATATTATTTAGTATAAACGTGAAGTAAAATAAATTATTTTTTTATTTCGTTGCAGTCCAACGTTGCAAAGTTCAGACCCATTACTATCATGATAAACTGCTTGCAGTGCGTCCGGGTATTATTTATCAATAAATTGCGATTAATTTGGAAACTTTACAGTTCAACTGCGGATAATTAGCGGCAAATTCCCCCCGAAACATTTTTTTTTATTCATTGTTTTTATAATAATGTCCTGCTATCTTAGTATTAAGCTGGCAGTGCGTCCGGGTATTTTTTATAAATAAAGTGCGGAAAATTTCGGACCTTTACACATCAACTGCGGATAATTAGCGGCAAATTCCTACCGAACCATTTTTTTTTTATTTATTGATTTTACGATAGTGTCCTGCTATCTTAATATTAAGCTGGCAGTGCGTTCGGGTATTTTTTATAAATAAAGTGCGGCAAATTTCGGATCCTTATAGATCAACTGCGGATAATTAGCCGTAAATTCCCCCCGAACTTTTTTTTTTTATTCTTTAATTTTAGGATAGTATCCTGCTATCTTAATATTAAGCTGGCAGTGCGTCCTAGTATTTTTTAAAAATAAAGTGCGGCAAATTTCGGACCTTTACACATCAACTGCGGATAATTAGCGGCAAATTCTCCCCGAACCATTTTTTTTATTTATGGTTTTTACGACTGTGTCTTGCAATCACTGGGGTCTGAAGTTGGTATGGTTGGAATGCAACGAAATAATTTTTTACGATTGATTAAAGTTATTTAACAATAGAAATTTTATCTAAAGCTTTGTTATGATGTTATTTTATATTATAACACATAAAATCTACACTTAATTAATATTATTTAGTATAAACGTGAAGTAAAATAAATTATTTTTTTATTTCGTTGCAGTCCAACGTTGCAAAGTTCAGACCCATTACTATCATGATAAACTGCTTTCAGTGCGTCCGGGTATTGTTTATCAATAAATTGCGATTAATTTGGAAACTTTACAGTTCAACTGCGGATAGTTAGCGGCAAATTCCTCCCGAAACATTTTTTTTTATTCATTGTTTTTATAATAATGTCCTGCTATCTTAATATTAAGCTGGTAGTGCGTCCGGGTATTTTTTATAAATAAAGTGTGACAAATTTCGGACCTTTACAAATCAACTGCGGATAATTAGCGGCAAATTCCCCCCGAACTATTTTTTTTTTATTCATTGTTTTTATGATAGTGTCCTGCTATCTTAATATTAAGCTGGCAGTGCGTCCGGTTATTTTTTGTAAATAAAGTTCGGCAAATTTCGGACCTTTACACATCAACTGCGGATAATTAGCGGCAAATTCCCCCCGAACCAATTTTTTTTATTCTTTAATTTTAGGATAGTGTCCTGCTATCTTAATATTAAGCTGGCAGTGCGTCCAGATATTTTTTATAAATAAAGTGCGGGAAATTTCGGTCCTTTACACATCAACTGCGGATAATTAGCGGCAAATTCCCACCGAACCATTTTTTTTTTATTTATTGATTTTACGATAGTGTCCTGCTATCTCAATATTAAACTGGCAGTGCGTTCGGGTATTTTTTATAAATAAAGGACGGCAAATTTCGGACCTTTGCAGATCATTCCGGATAATTAGGGGAAAATTCCCACCGAACCATTTTTTTTTTAATTAATTGATTTTGCGATAGTGTCCTTCTATCTTAACATTAAGCTGTCAGTGCATCCGGATATTTTTTATAATTAAAGTGCGGCCAATTTCGGACCTTTACAGTTCAACTGCGGATAATTAGCGGCAAATTCCCCCCGAACTATTTTTTTTTTTTCATTGTTTTTACGACTGTGTCTTGCTATCACTGGGGTCTGAAGTTGGTATGGTTGGAATGCAACGAAATAATTTTTTACAATTGATTAAAGTTATTTAACAATAGAAATTTTATCTAAAGCTTTGTTATGAGGTTATTTTATATTATAACACATAAAATCTACACTTAATTAATATGATTTAGTATAAACGTGAAGTAAAATAAATTATTTTTTTATTTCGTTGCAGTCCAACGTTGCAAAGTTCAGACCCATTACTATCATGCTAAACTGCTTGCAGTGCGTCCGGGTATTGTTTATCAATAAATTGCGATTAATTTGGAAACTTTACAGTTCAACTGCGGATTATTAGCGGCAAATTCCCCCCGAAACATTTTTTTGTATTCATTGTTTTTATAATAATATCCTGCTATCTTAATATTAAGCTGGTAGTGCGTCCGGGTATTTTTTATAAATAAAGCGCGACAAATTGCGGACCTTTACAAATCAACTGCGGATAATTAGCGGCAAATTCCCCCCGAACTATTATTTTTTTATTCATTGTTTTTATGATAGTGTCCTGCTATCTTAATATTAAGCTGGCAGTGCGTCCGGTTATTTTTTATAAATAAAGTGCGGCAAATTTCGGACCTTTGCAGATCAACTGCGAATAATTAGCGGCAAATTCCCCCCGAACCAATTTTTTTTATTCTTTAATTTTAGGATAGTGTCCTGCTATCTTAATATTAAGCTGGCAGTGCATCCGGGTATTTTTTATAAATAAAGTGCGGATTATTTCGGACCTTTACAGATTGACTGCGGATAATTAGCGGCAAATTCCCACCGAACTATTTTTTTTTATTTATTGATTTTACGATAGTGTCCTGCTATCTTAATATTAAGCTGGCAGTGCGTTCGGGTATTTTTTATAAATAAAGTGCGGCAAATTTCGGACCTTTGCAGATCATTCCGGATAATTAGGGGAAAATTCCCACCGAACCATTTTTTTTTATTAATTGATTTTGCGATAGTGTCCCTCTATCTTAATATTAAGCTGTCAGTGCATCCGGATATTTTTTATAATTAAAGTGCGGCAAATTTCGGACCTTTACAGTTCAACTGCGGATAATTAGCGGCAAATTCCCCCGAACTATTTTTTTTTATTCATTGTTTTTACGACTGTGTCTTGCTATCACTGGGGTCTGAAGTTGGTATGGTTGGAATGCAACGAAATAATTTTTTACGATTTATTAAAGTTATTTAACAATAGAAATTATATCTAAAGCTTTGTTATGAGGTTATTTTATATTATAACACATAAAATCTACACTTAATTAATATTATTTAGTATAAACGTGAAGTAAAATAAATTATTTTTTTATTTCGTTGCAGTCCAACGTTGCAAAGTTCAGACCCATTACTATCATGATAATCTGCTTGCAGTGCGTCCGGGTATTATTTATCAATAAATTGCGATTAATTTGGAAACTTTACAGTTCAACTGCGGATAATTAGCGGCAAATTCCCCCCGAAACATTTTTTTTTATTCATTGTTTTTATAATAATGTCCTGCTATCTTAATATTAAGCTGGCAGTGCGTCCGGATATTTTTTATAAATAAAGTGCGGAAAATTTCGGACCTTTACACATCAACTGCGGATAATTAGCGGCAAATTCCTACCGAACCATTTTTTTTTTATTTATTGATTTTACGATAGTGTCCTGCTATCTTAATATTAAGCTGGCAGTGCGTTCGGGTATTTTTTATAAATAAAGTGCGGCAAATTTCGGACCTTTGCAGGTCAACTCTGGATAATTAGGGGAAAATTCCCATCGAACCATTTTTTTTTATTAATTGATTTTGCGATAGTGTCCCCCTATCTTAATATTAAGCTGTCAGTGCATCCGGATATTTTTTATAATTAAAGTGCGACAAATTTCGGACCTTTACAGTTCAACTGCGGATAATTAGCGGCAAATTCCCCCGAACTATTTTCTTTTATTCATTGTTTTTACGACTGTGTCTTGCAATCACTGGGGTCTGAAGTTGGTATGGTTGGAATGCAACGAAATAATTTTTTACGATTGATTAAAGTTATTTAACAATAGAAATTTTATCTAAAGCTTTGTTATGATGTTATTTTATATTATGACACATAAAATCTATACTTAATTAATATTATTTAGTATAAACGTGAAGTAAAATAAATTATTTTTTTATTTCGTTGCAGTCCAACGTTGCAAAGTTCAGACCCATTACTATCATGATAAACTGCTTGCAGTGCGTCCGGGTATTGTTTATCAATAAATCGCGATTAATTTGGAAACTTTACAGTTCAACTGCGGATAGTTAGCGGCAAATTCCTCCCGAAACATTTTTTTTTATTCATTGTTTTTATAATAATGTCCTGCTATCTTAATATTAAGCTGGTAGTGCGTCCGGGTATTTTTTATAAATAAAGTGTGACAAATTTCGGACCTTTACAAATCAACTGCGGATAATTAGCGGCAAATTCCCCCCGAACTATTTTTTTTTTATTCATTGTTTTTATGATAGTGTCCTGCTATCTTAATATTAAGCTGGCAGTGCGACCGGTTATTTTTTATAAATAAAGTTCGGCAAATTTCGGACCTTTACACATCAACTGCGGATAATTAGCGGCAAATTCCCCCCGAACCAATTTTTTTTATTCTTTAATTTTAGGATAGTGTCCTGCTATCTTAATATTAAGCTGGCAGTGCGTCCGGATATTTTTTATAAATAAAGTGCGGAAAATTTCGGACCTTTACACATCAACTGCGGATAATTAGCGGCAAATTCCCACCGAACCATTTTTTTTTTATTTATTGATTTTACGATAGTGTCCTGCTATCTCAATATTAAGCTGGCAGTGCGTTCGGGTATTTTTTATAAATAAAGTGCGGCAAATTTCGGACCTTTGCAGATCATTCCGGATAATTAGGGGAAAATTCCCACCGAACCATTTTTTTTTATTAATTGATTTTGCGATAGTGTCCTTCTATCTTAACATTAAGCTGTCAGTGCATCCGGATATTTTTTATAATTAAAGTGCGGCCAATTTCGGACCTTTACAGTTCAACTGCGGATAATTAGCGGCAAATTCCCCCCGAACTATTTTTTTTTTTTCATTGTTTTTACGACTGTGTCTTGCTATCACTGGGGTCTGAAGTTGGTATGGTTGGAATGCAACGAAATAATTTTTTACAATTGATTAAAGTTATTTAACAATAGAAATTTTATCTAAAGCTTTGTTATGAGGTTATTTTATATTATAACGCATAAAATCTACACTTAATTAATATGATTTAGTATAAACGTGAAGTAAAATAAATTATTTTTTTATTTCGTTGCAGTCCAACGTTGCAAAGTTCAGACCCATTACTATCATGATAAACTGCTTGCAGTGCGTCCGGGTATTGTTTATCAATAAATTGCGATTAATTTGGAAACTTTACAGTTCAACTGCGGATTATTAGCGGCAAATTCCCCCCGAAACATTTTTTTGTATTCATTGTTTTTATAATAATATCCTGCTATCTTAGTATTAAGCTGGTAGTGCGTCCGGGTATTTTTTATAAATAAAGCGCGACAAATTGCGGACCTTTACAAATCAACTGCGGATAATTAGCGGCAAATTCCCCCCGAACTATTGTTTTTTTATTCATTGTTTTTATGATAGTGTCCTGCTATCTTAATATTAAGCTGGCAGTGCGTTCGGGTATTTTTTATAAATAAAGTGCGGCAAATTTCGGACCTTTGCAGGTCAACTCTGGATAATTAGGGGAAAATTCCCATCGAACCATTTTTTTTTATTAATTGATTTTGCGATAGTGTCCCCCTATCTTAATATTAAGCTGTCAGTGCATCCGGATATTTTTTATAATTAAAGTGCGACAAATTTCGGACCTTTACAGTTCAACTGCGGATAATTAGCGGCAAATTCCCCCGAACTATTTTCTTTTATTCATTGTTTTTACGACTGTGTCTTGCAATCACTGGGGTCTGAAGTTGGTATGGTTGGAATGCAACGAAATAATTTTTTACGATTGATTAAAGTTATTTAACAATAGAAATTTTATCTAAAGCTTTGTTATGATGTTATTTTATATTATGACACATAAAATCTACACTTAATTAATATTATTTAGTATAAACGTGAAGTAAAATAAATTATTTTTTTATTTCGTTGCAGTCCAACGTTGCAAAGTTCAGACCCATTACTATCATGATAAACTGCTTGCAGTGCGTCCGGGTATTGTTTATCAATAAATCGCGATTAATTTGGAAACTTTACAGTTCAACTGCGGATAGTTAGCGGCAAATTCCTCCCGAAACATTTTTTTTTATTCATTGTTTTTATAATAATGTCCTGCTATCTTAATATTAAGCTGGTAGTGCGTCCGGGTATTTTTATAAATAAAGTGTGACAAATTTCGGACCTTTACAAATCAACTGCGGATAATTAGCGGCAAATTCCCCCGAACTATTTTTTTTTTTTTTATTCATTGTTTTTATGATAGTGTCCTGCTATCTTAATATTAAGCTGGCAGTGCGACCGGTTATTTTTATAAATAAAGTTCGGCAAATTTCGGACCTTTACACATCAACTGCGGATAATTAGCGGCAAATTCCCCCCGAACCAATTTTTTTATTCTTTAATTTTAGGATAGTGTCCTGCTATCTTAATATTAAGCTGGCAGTGCGTCCGGATATTTTTTATAAATAAAGTGCGGAAAATTTCGGACCTTTACACATCAACTGCGGATAATTAGCGGCAAATTCCCACCGAACCATTTTTTTTTATTTATTGATTTTACGATAGTGTCCTGCTATCTCAATATTAAGCTGGCAGTGCGTTCGGGTATTTTTTATAAATAAAGTGCGGCAAATTTCGGACCTTTGCAGATCATTCCGGATAATTAGGGGAAAATTCCCACCGAACCATTTTTTTTTATTAATTGATTTTGCGATAGTGTCCTTCTATCTTAACATTAAGCTGTCAGTGCATCCGGATATTTTTTATAATTAAAGTGCGGCCAATTTCGGACCTTTACAGTTCAACTGCGGATAATTAGCGGCAAATTCCCCCCGAACTATTTTTTTTTTTCATTGTTTTTACGACTGTGTCTTGCTATCACTGGGGTCTGAAGTTGGTATGGTTGGAATGCAACGAAATAATTTTTTACAATTGATTAAAGTTATTTAACAATAGAAATTTTATCTAAAGCTTTGTTATGAGGTTATTTTATATTATAACGCATAAAATCTACACTTAATTAATATGATTTAGTATAAACGTGAAGTAAAATAAATTATTTTTTTATTTCGTTGCAGTCCAACGTTGCAAAGTTCAGACCCATTACTATCATGATAAACTGCTTGCAGTGCGTCCGGGTATTGTTTATCAATAAATTGCGATTAATTTGGAAACTTTACAGTTCAACTGCGGATTATTAGCGGCAAATTCCCCCCGAAACATTTTTTTGTATTCATTGTTTTTATAATAATATCCTGCTATCTTAATATTAAGCTGGTAGTGCGTCCGGGTATTTTTTATAAATAAAGCGCGACAAATTGCGGACCTTTACAAATCAACTGCGGATAATTAGCGGCAAATTCCCCCCGAACTATTGTTTTTTTATTCATTGTTTTTATGATAGTGTCCTGCTATCTTAATATTAAGCTGGCAGTGCGTCCGGTTATTTTTTATAAATAAAGTGCGGCAAATTTCGGACCTTTGCAGATCAACTGCGAATAATTAGCGGCAAATTCCCCCCGAACCAATTTTTTTTATTCTTTAATTTTAGGATAGTGTCCTGCTATCTTAATATTAAGCTGGCAGTGCATCCGGGTATTTTTTATAAATAAAGTGCGGCAAATTTCGGACCTTTACAGATTAACTGCGGATAATTAGCGGCAAATTCCCACCGAACCATTTTTTTTTTATTTATTGATTTTATGATAGTGTCCTGCTATCTTAAAATTAAGCTGGCAGTGCACCCTGTATTTTTTTTAATGGGGTGCGGCAAATTTTTGGCTTTTACGGATAATTTACGGATAATTAGCGGCAAATTATCCAATAGTAATAATGACGATTTTCCGAAAGTGACCTGCCAACTTAAAGGACGTAATGCTCTCGGCTACTGGCGTATATACACAAAATCCCGAACAACTATGTTCATGAAAGCGTGAAAGAAAAGGAAATTGAAATAATTAAAATCGACTCAAATGATAATGTTGCGGATATCTTTACAAAAGCGCTGTGTAAATATAAGTTTGGAAAGTTTAGAAAATTATTGAACGTAATGTAATAAATAAAAGTGTAGAATATATATGTAAGGTGGCGTGTTGAAATAGTATAGACCTGTATTGTACGTATGAAGAAATGTATATTATGTGACAGCACGCGACTGTATCAAGAGCGCGCAAGTATGAGTCCGAACGCACACATGTAAATCTCCCCTCCCTAGTGTGTGCGTAAACAAGAATGTAAGTCGAACAGTAGCAGGCGACGCGCTGCTCTCTCTCTCTCTCTCTCTCTCTCTCTCTCTCTCTCTCTCTCTCTCGCTCTCTCTCACTCACTCACTCACTCACTCACTCACTCACTCACTCACTCACTCACTCTCACTCTTTAACACTGCCCGCTTTACTAATAACATCGTGCGCGAGGCGCTATGAAGCGCCCGTATGTAGTCATTATAAAGTTAGTCTGAATAAACCAATCTTTCTGTTTTACTTAATAAATAGTCTTTCCTTTTATCACCAGTCCACACCTCAACAGTTATTTAGGAATTTTAAAAGGTTTTGACGATAATATTACAACCAATTATTTAAATTATTTTCACACATAATTAAAAAAAAAAATCATTTTACTTTATTCATATTTTGTACAGAATTTAAAAATTAGTACTTTTTAATTTTCATAAGTAAATTTAATTATAGTTATGTAATAAATTGTTGCAAAAATTATAAACTTTGTTATTAAAAATTAATTAAAGGAATCAGCAAATTAAGTTTGAGGAAGCCACGGGCCAATGAATTGGCAGCGTTTTTTCTTAGTGTAGAAGTGAAAAACATTGTTACTAACCATGACGAGAGTCGAAGTTCATACTTAGTGACTTGTATTCCCATCAATGGTGCCGTGCACTTTCTTACAGCATGAAATCTTATCGTTGATTAGAGTGAAATTGTTCACAGTAATTGAAGGGCCGGATGCAATAAGGGGGTTAGCGCTCGAAAACCCGTAAAAGTATTGTCCAAGTGACCAAATTTTCAATGTAGCCAAATTAATTTTTAAAAAATATCACCTTGTAGGGAATGAAAAGAAGTATTTTTACCTAGAAGAAATTTTTTTTATTCGACTTTCTTTTTAATATAAAAATTAAAAACTGAAAATTTTGTTCATCTATTTTTAATAGCTTACAAAAACATTAATCGTCAAAACTTGGTCAAATATCATCGAAATATTTTAAAATTTGACAGGGACGTGCAGAATACTCCATCGTTGTCTATCGATTGATAAAAGGATGTAAATCGATAATTGTTAATAATTATTTAATTGCAAATATATTGCGATCGGTAATTACGTTTTCTTAACATTAACGGAAAAAAGTATCGAGGGAAGTTGAAGCTAGGAAAAACTTCCAGCGAGACATTTGTTCCTTAATAGTCCAATCAGTTTCTGACAAAGTTTAAAATTGATTTAATAATAAATGATTTAAATAGAGCATTATTAATAAAGACGCGCGCTAGTAACATCGGCGGCACGGCGCGGCGTGAGCTCAGACTGCGTCGCACACGTTTTCGCAGTGCCGTATCACGTTTATAAAAATTAAAGAATTATTACGTTATTATGTGTGTGTGTGTGTGTGTGTGTGTGTGTGTGTGTGTGTGGTTGTGTGTGTGTGGTTGTGTGTGTGTGTGTGGTTGTGTGTGTGTGTATGTGTGGTTGTGTGTGTGTGTGTGGTTGTGTGTGTGTGTGTGGTTGTGTGTGTGTGTGTGTGTGTGTGTGTGTGTATGTGTGTGTGTGTGTGTGTGTGTGTGTGTGTGTGTGTGTGTGTGTGTGTGTGTGTGTCCTTATGATAGTATTAATGAACATATTAAATTTTAAAGTACAAATTTATTTATTAACATACTAACAAAATATAATTATATGTATAGTGCGTTGACTTATAAACTGTGTTTTTACATTATATAAAACATAATATCGTTATATAATAATTTGTTAATTTTTATAAACGTGATACATCAGTGCAAAAATATGTAAACACAGGCTTAGCTCACGCCGCGCCGCGCTGCCGATGTTGCTAGCGCGAGTTATATGAGTCACCACATAGGTACTTAGACGCATAGGCCAGCCAGCCTCCTTATCGCTCCGAATGGAATCTGCATGGACAAAGGGAAGCCCTTCACCCGAAATCACTAAAGACAAAGTAGTAAGTCTTTGAAATTTCCTATATCCTACCCAACCCTATCCTTTTAAGTGCAATTGATTTTACGTGAAGCGTAATCAAAAATAAAGCAAAATGGCAAATAACTGAGATAATCAAAATCTTACGTTAGAACAATTTAAATTGCGACTTACGATATGGCGCGACGCGATCCCCATATATGAAGGAGGTACAAGACTCCTTTCGCACTTTATACAAACGTGCGATAATTTCGTCGAAAATGTGGCGACTGCAGATAATGCAATAAACGAGGCATTATTCGCATTAATCAAATCAAAGATTCGCAGCGAAGCGCTAGATTTAATTGTCGCGAATAATCCGGCAACATATGCCGCGTGCAAAACGCTTTTAGTTAATAGATTCAGTGACCCAAGCTCGGAGGAGTTACTATTTAACAGACTAAGTGTATGTTATCAATTGACAAACCAGTCATACGAAAAATACGCGGAAGTATTAAAAATACATTTTATGAAAACGTAGCCAAAAGTACTTTTATAAATGGTATTAAAGAGCCTTACCATTCTTACTTGCTACATTTTGATTTAGACGACGTTGAGGCATGTATAATAAAACGTGAGAACAAACCTAAGCCCAACGTATTCGGTACAATCAATGATAAAAGTACAAACCCATTTGCGACTAATAGTAATCCAAAAATTATTCACCATTCAAATAATTTACCAAGTACTTCAAGAAATGTAAATCCATTTTATTTGCAACCGACACCCGCATTTGCACAAACACAACCTGGATTTATCCCCACAAATTATCGTAATAACAATTTTGGTCAAAATAATAATAATCTGCCAAGACAACAAAATTACCAACCAACACCAATGTCAGTCAGTACAAGAAATACTAACAAACAAGGCGTTAATCCAACAAAAAGATCGAATAATTCACCAGCACAAAATAACTTTAAGCCAAGAACGAACTTCTTTAGAAGCTCAGGACCAGCAAACTTTATCGCGGAAGAGTTGCATCATCAACAAGAACAAGGAGAAGAAGAAATAGTCGATTATCAAAATGACTCACCTATGCAAGACTATGAAGAATTTAATCAAGAAAACGACGAGAGTGATAATTGCCAAAATTTTCAACAAGCTCCCCAATACAACAGAAATAACGTGATAAATTTAAATTGGATTAGCAATTCACCCGAATTACTACGCTTAATAACGACAAATCCACCTCTTAAAATTCTCATCGATTCTGGAGCCTCATCATCCATTATCAATCCAGAAATTGCATATAAACTATTTCCAAAATTTATATTTCCTTACGAATTCGAAATTAAATCGGTGCACAAAACGACGAAAGGTACACATGCGCTTACCTTTCCTATATTACGTGAATACGGTGACGACCCACCTATAACTTTCTTAATAGCAACATGGCACTGTACGTACGATTGTTTAATCGGACATAAGGATTTGCAGAATTTGGAAGCGAATATTAATTACAAAAGTCAAATTTTTAGCACATCTAAATTTGAAATAAATTACTTTAAAAATATACCGGTCGATCATAAAAATGTTAAAGTGAATCATCATCAAGGAGTAGAATTACCGATAAGAATTGATCACATGAACGAAGAAGAAAGATATAAAATTACATCACTATGCCAGAAGTACAAAGACTCTTTCTACAATGAAAATAAAAAATTATCAGCGACTTCTGCGGTTTCACACAATATAAGAACAAAGGACGATCACCCTATCTATGTAAAGAGTTCTAGATACCCATACCATCTAAAAGAAGAAATTCAAACTCAAATCAGAAAACTGTTAGACGAAGAAATTATTCAACCAAGCAACTCGCCCTACTCATCCCCCGTATGGATAGTTCCGAAGAAAGAAGATGCAAGTGGAAGAAAAAAATGGAGAATGGTAATAGATTATCGTAAATTAAACGACAACACCATCGAAGACAAATATCCAATACCTAGAATGGACGACATTCTAGAAAATCTGGGCAAATGTTCTTACTTTAGTACATTAGATTTAGCACAAGGTTTCCACCAAATACCCGTCAACAAAGATTCAATTGAAAAGACAGCGTTTACCGTAGAAAACGGACACTATGAATATGTCAGAATGCCTTTTGGTTTAAAAAACGCTCCGGCTACTTTTCAACGTCTGATGGATAGAATTTTAATGAAATATCTACATAAATTCTGCTTCGTTTACATGGATGATATAGTAATATTTTCGAAATCACTCCAAGAACATTTATAACATCTGAAGCTAATATTCGAAGAACTAGAGCAATATGGTTTAAAAATTCAATTAGATAAGAGTGAATTTCTAAGGAAAGAAGTTCCATTTTTAGGCCATATAATAACAGCAGACGGAATCAAACCAAATCCCGATAAAATCAAAGCAATTCTAAAATATCCGATACCTAAAACCCAAAAAGAAGTTAGAATATTTTTAGGACTAACCGGCTTTTACAGAAAGTTCATAAAAAACTACGCAAAAATAGCGAAACCAATGACAAAAGCATTCAAGAAAAAAGAAAAAATAGATCCAGAAGATAAAGACTATAAAGAAGCGTTCGAGAAACTCAATGAATTGATCACTAACGCACCAGTGCTCGTCTACCCACAATTCACCAAACCATTTACTATCACAACCGACACCTCAAACTTAGCAATAGGTGCAGTTTTATCCCAAGAACAACATCTTATCTCGTGTTATTCACGAACATTAAACTCAGCAGAACAAAGCTATCCGGCGATAGAGAAAGAATTACTGGCAATAGTGGAAGCATGTAGACAATTTAGACCGTATATCTATGGTAAGAAATTTACGATTGAAACAGATCATAAGCCATTAACCTGGCTCTATTCTTTAAAAACGCCTAACGCTAGACTGATTAGATGGAGACTAAGACTAGAAGAATATGATTACATAATAAAATACAAAAAGGGTTCTGAAAATTATGTCGCCGACGCACTGAGTCGAATTGAAATTAATGCTAATAAAACAATAGAAGAAGACTCACTCTCAATGGTGCCTCAAACACCTGACGATGCACCTGTCACACCCGAAAAAATGGACGAAATATTTGACGACGACATGGCAACAGTCCACACAGCTGAAGAAAATCCGACCTTTTCATTACCTATAACAGAAAAAAATGTTCACGCTTTTAATTACAGCATTATCATAAAAGGAGGAAATGATTACAACTTAAAAGTAAACAAAGATAAACTTAAAGTACAATACACGGTGAAAATTAATAAATCAAACGCAGAAACACATTTACTTAAGTTTTTCAAGGAAAATATTAAACCCGATAAGAAATATGGTATCTACTTTACGACCGAAGAATTGGAAAGAATTACGTATAGAATATTGAAGGATCATTTCAATGAAAAATTAAAACTAATCAAAACAACCTCGTATACACCTACGATTGATAAAAATAATTTCATAAAAGAACTCGAGACATATCATAATCAGAATCATAACGGTATTCGAGAGACCTTATTACACTTTAAGAGAAAACTCTATATACTTAATATGGATCGATTTATTCAAAATGTTATAAATCAATGTGAGATATGCCTAGAGCATAAGTATGAGAGAAACCCATATGAAACAGAAACATACGGCCCTATTATAGCTAGAAGACCGCTCGAACATATACAAATGGACGTATTTCATTTCAACAAGGATAAATTTTTAACAACTATAGATATTTTTTCCAAATATGCTCAAGCCTATTATCTACCAGATGGAAATACCACGACTATGATAAACAAATTGAGACACTTTGCCTCACACCATAAAATTCAATATCATCAGACAACGATAAACAGACATACATCGAATGGATCCATAGAAAGACTGCATTCAACCCTAAAGGAAAAATTAAGTATTTTATCCAATCAAAATCCAAAAGAAACAGTGAAAAATCTTACGATCACCGCTCTCTTAATATACAATCGGAGTATACACTCTACAACTAACTATACGTCTTTTAAACTGTTATATGGACCTTATGACGAACTACAGAAACACATTAACGAGCCCGATGCCGATACCATAGAAAGATATAATGATATCAGAAAAAATGAAATTTTACCTTTTTATGACACGCTATATAGAAACCAAAAAGAGCAACAAAAGTTACCTAATAGTCCTGACAAATCGTTAGAAAATAAAGAAATTTACATGAAAACACATCAACAACAACGCGACAAAACCGCACCACGATATCAAAAATTACTTGTAGAGACACAACAAGGCCCCTCGTTCTTCTTTACAGGACAATGAGACGGCACTAATCTTAATGCTCATAGCTCTGCTCGTGGAGAGTAGCGAAATCAACCAAATTAAGACGCATTACGATTACCAACAAGGAACTGGAAGAATAGTTGGAAGTTATCATTACCTACATTTTAACATCGATGTTACTACGCTTTTGAAAACTTTTAAACATATAACAGCTAGCTATACAATATTATCTGACCAAGGCGAATTAAGAGAATCGAGTTTATTAAAGCAAGCCGAAATTCTATGTAATGAAATACACCAGAATCTACAGATAATAATGCCATCAAAATGAGAACGAAAAGAGGGTTAATAAACGGATTGGGCACAGCAATAAAATACATTTTTGGGAACCCAGATGCAAACGATTTCGAAAAGATAAACAACTACTTAAATTCTCTACAAAATCAAAAACAGGAAAATATTTTACTTTAAATAAGTCAATAAGCATAATAAATACGATAAGTAAACAAATAAATAACAACACAAATATAATTAATAAAAATTTAAAAGACATGTGGAAAACTGTAAATGACCAAACTTTGCAATCAAATATATTTGAAGCGATCATGACCCTCATAAACCAGGAGCAACATTTTCTCGGATTACTTAATAAAATTAAAAGATCATTTAGTTTTAATGATCAAATATTCGACTTAGAATTGTTAACATATGACCAAATATCGGATATACGTGTACTTTTATTGGCAATCTACTCTCAGAAAGAGTTAATATTACACTACCATAATTTGCTAGATTTTCGCTTTGCTAAGGGATCAATTGCATTCACACAAAATCTTATTGTATACACCATCAAAATCCCTATCCTTAATCCTATCGAATTTTCACTCCATCAAAGACTTACTATAATCAATTACAACAATCAGACAGAAGTTATCATCACGCCATGGAGTTTGATCGCGCCATCTATAAAACTATTTGCTTATAAGTGCCGACAGATATATGAAAAGAATTTTTTATGTCAACAAATTATAACGGAAAAAGTCAAACCGATTATCATTTCAATTAGTCCACCTTTAATACTGACATACAAATTATCTAAAAATTTAACGTTAATATCAAGTAATTATGCTATCAAGATTACACATGATAATGATCAAATGATGATCCGAGGAACATATGTAATACAAGAAAATAATGTACAAATACAGGGATACCGACTTGACGAAAATCTTGGTGAAATGGAACAATCCAGCCTAATTTCACCTTTAGTTATCAAAGACCACCAGTTGAATTTCGAACCTCTAAAAACTTTGACATCACCTACACTAAATATGCCAGTTTCTAATCAAATTAGAACCGAATTCGTCCTGTCTACAAGTTCAATTATATTAGTATTGCTGTTCATAATGATTACATCGATTTACTTAATATACAAAATAAAAGTCAAGAAACAACGGCCGCAACTTACCAAAAAGTCCAAAGATAAGGATATCAAAGACGACGACGTCTTTGAACTTAGCCATGGAGGAGTTATATGAGTCACCACATAGGTACTTAGACGCATCGGCCAGCCAGCCTCCTTATCGCTCCGAATTGAATCTGCATGAACAAAGAGAAACCAGAAGACAATGAAGATGCAATATATACTTTTCATATATACTTTATACATATACTCTCTTTATACTCTCTTACTGCACTTCGCATCGACGATCGCCAGTCTCTGTCGGGCATCCAACCTGTAACGACGTTTTAATAAATCATTATTCTAATCAACACCCTTTGTTCGATTACTTACTTTGGTGAGTGTTACCTGTGTGTGTCATCTTTCCTTGGTGATCCATCAGAGCCTGCCACATAACTCGCGCGTCTTTATTAATAACGCTCTATTTAAGTCATTTATTATTAAATCAATTTGAAACTTTGTCAGAAACTTATTAGACTATTAAGGAACAAATGTCTCGCTGGAAGTTTTTCCTAGCTTCAACTTCCCTCGATACTTTTTTCCGATAAAGTTAAGAAAACGTAATTACCGATCGCAATATATTTGCAATTAAATAATTATTAACAATTATCGATTTACATCCTTTTATCAATCCATAGGCAACGCTGGAGTATTCTGCACGTCCCTGTCAAATTTCAAAATATTTCGATGATATTTGACCATGTTTGGACGATTAATGTTTTTGAAAGCTATTAAAAATAGATGAACAAAATTTTCAGGTTTTAATTTTTATATTAAAAAGAAAGTCGAATAAAAAAAATTCCTTCTAGGTAAAAATACTTCTTTTCATTCCCTACAAGGTGATATCTTTTAAAAATTAATTTGGCTACATTGAAAATTTAGTCACTTGGACAATACTTTTACGGGTTTTCGAGCGCTAACCCCCTTATTGCATCCGGCCCTTCAATTCAAGAAGCGAGCATTGTCAAAAATAGTGCTTGCATATTTATGCGATGTGAATGTTCTTCTAAATACTATAAGTCATAGTGCCCCGTCTTTCCGAATATAACGGACTTTACACATTAGCTAAAAGCTGCTAACTTCAGAATGGCATACACGGCCTTCACGGTATTTCAATGTGGAAAGTCCGTCACCAAATATGTTTATTGTATTTTGGTTTTAGCAAACTTTATAGTCCACTGACTAAGTCAGACTGCGCCTATCATTTAGTTAGCATTTATCGGCTAACTTTTGTTTTGTTTCACAAGAGAAATTATTTTTAAGAGATTTTTTTAAAATTCGTGATCAACTTAAGAATAACACTTTTGTAAAGGTTAGTTGAACCTATGTATATTCATATTCCTTTTATTATATTAAACAGTTTTAACTTATAACATCTCATTCATTCACTTTAATATTTACAAAAGATCTGAAAATAGGTGTTCAAAAGATGGCTTCTAATGTATTATAAAACATAATTATATCTTATTCTCTAATATTAAATCAATATTTGCCTAATATTATAATAGGATTATTCCATTTACTTTTGTCAAATAATAATTAAAAACAATAAAATATTGAAATCGTTATAAGTTGAAATGGTTATTATATTAATATATGGGTTATACTCTATAAGTTAAATAACTTGAATGACAAAAATAATTTTTGTTTTTTTATTACAGTTGTTTTTACATTCAGTTGATTACGTATTTTAAAAAGAATTTCTTAGAAATAATTTCTCTTGCGAAACTGTTGGATAATTTTGGGGATAAGAATAAGTTGAGTTAATATTAATAGTATGTTTGTTAGCTACTAGGATTATATTACATTGGTAAGCACGCGTTTGACTCACATGGCTTTCTCGTGGCGATTAGCTTTGCACGCGCTGTCGGCGCTGTCGGTACTCTCACACACACGCTCTCATGCGTGTAGCTATGTTCAGGAGCGTAGCATTTACATATATTCCAACACACCTCCTTAAATCTACAATCCTGAACATTTTACAATCTTTTCATCTTAATTAATACTTTTGTCTTATACAATCAATTTTAATGCGTTTCTAATTTTCACAAATTTTGTCTTGTCAAGACTCTTTGTCAACATATCTTTATATAGTTTTCATTTATGTAATGGTATTGCACTTCAATATGCTTTGAGTTCTTAGTAAAATTGCCATACTTTGCAATTGCAACTGCACCTGAATTATCTTCATACAATTTTATAGGTTTTTCAAATTTTACATCAAATGATTCAATTAACAAGTTTCTAATAAATAATATTTCTATTACTGCTTCTGATATTGCAGTATACTCAGCAAAAGTTGAGCATTTGGTTACGTTATTTTGTTTATGTGTTTTCCAGAATATTAAATTTCCATAAAGTCTAATTATAAATCCTATTGTAGATTTCCTATCGATATTATCGCCTGCATAATCAGAATCTACCATATAATCTAACGTCTCATATTCCAAATTATCATAATAGGTCAATTTTAATTCTTTAGTTTTATATAAATACTTCAATATCCTCATCGCATATTTGTAGTACGTTGCATCATAGCAGCTTTGGTATCTACTTAAGTAATTTACAGGATATGTTACATCTGGCTTTGTGCCTGTACTTATGTACAACAATTCACCAATCAAATTTCTATACTTTATACTCTCGTCAATTTCGCTTGCTTGTTCTAATTTCAAATTTGCTTCCATAGGAGTGTCATATAATTTTGCGTTTTCTAAATTGTATTTTACAGCCAAAGATTCAATGTACTTTGTCTGACTTAAGGTCATTTTACTTCTATCTTTACTATAATCAATATCAATTCCAATATAGTTTCCCACTTTTCCTAAATCTTTCATTGAAAATCTTTTCATTAAACTTTCTTTAATTTCGTCTATCATTTTTTTATTTTTGCAACATATTAAAAGGTCATCTACAAAAATTAGTATATATATTGGATCTTTGCTTGTGTTATTTACGTATAGACAATAATCATAATTACTTCTTACAAAATTAAACTTTTCTATAAATTTGTGAAAACAATTATACTAAGCTCTTGGACTTTCCGTTAAACCATAAAGTGCCCTTTTTAATTTATAGACCTTATTTTCACCTGTTTCATAGCCTTTAGGCTCATTAACATATACTTCAGATTTTACTTAACCATTCAAAAATGCGGTTTCAACATCCATTTGTTCTATGTATCAATTGTTTTTACAACAATGTGATAATAAAATTTTCAAGGTTTGCATTTTTCCTACTGGTGAATAAATATTTTCAATATATTCTTGTTGTTGGAAGCATCTAACAACTAGTCGTGCTTTATATATATTATCACTTTTCCTTTTATAAATTCACTTAACATCAATTATCTTTTTACCTTTGGGTTTATCAACAATTTGCCATGTATAATTTTTCTCTAAACTTTTTATCTCTGAGTCCATCGCTTTCTGCCATTCTTTATATTCATTACACTTTATCGCTTCCTCAAATGTATTTGGTACATTTGCATTCACATAGTTTACATAGATACAGTGAGTTACAGGATTTCTGTGTCTTGTTACTGGACTTTTCCTTCTATTAGATTTTCTTGGAATTGTTAAATTTTCATTACTTTTATTTTCATTGTCATACTCAAAATTTTCATTGTTTCCATATTCAACATTTTCAAGATTTGCGTTTTATCTCTAGTTGACTCGTAAGTCAGAATAGAAGATAATAGATTTGTTTCGTTTTCATCAACATCATTTTCAATTTCAGACTCACTCTCATAATTTACTCTATCTTTCTCATCATCGATTTTTTCTAAACAAATCAATTTAGTGCTTTCTTCAATGACCGTTACATGTCTAACATCTCTTACTTTACCATTTATTAAGACTTTATACCCATTATTTGTGTAACCAACTAATGCTCCTAATTGAGCTTTATCATCCCATTTACTTTGTCTTTTTACTTCATGTATTCTTACAAAGACTCTACTTCCATAAATTTTCAAATGTTTTACATTAGGTTTTCTACTGAAAAGTATTTCATAAGGTGTTTTATTTTCTGCAGTATTAGCAATTGTTGTTTTTTAAATACGCTACTGCATTCATTATTTCTGGCCAATACCTTCTATGTATTCTAGCTTCTCTTAATAAGCATCTGCCAATGTCCATAGCAGTTCTAAGATACCTTTCGGCTACGCCGTTTAATTCATGTACATATGGTGGACATGGTAATAATTGTATGCCCTTTTGTCTTATAAAATTATAAATTTCTTTGTTCAAATATTCTTTTCTATTATCGCATCTTAATTTTTTGACTCTTTTATTAAACTGATTTTCAACCAAGTTAATATAGTCGATGAAACAACTCGCAGTTTCTGATTTATTTTTAATGCAATAAATTCTGGCACATTTACTGTAATCATCGATAAACGTTAAAAAATATTTTTCACCACCATAACCCAAGGTGTTATGTGATCCGTTCAAATCAGTATGTATCAATTCTAGAGTTTCAGTTGCTCTAGTTCTATCGTTTTCAAACGGTTCATTTGCCATTTTACTTTCTATGCAATTTGCACATTTCATATGTGTGCTTTCTATTTTTTCTGGCAAACCATCTAATAATTTATTTTTTATTAGTATATTTAAATATTGGAAATTCACATGGCCTAATGCCCTATGCCATTTCTCTTTTTCAGTTAATTTTGTGACATTAGTATAAATTTTACTTCGATTTTTTTTTTACATAACTTTTCATTTTATATAGGTTGTCATCTTGATATGTAACAGCTAATAATTTTTTATTTTGATCAAATATTTTTGCGTTATTATTTTTCGCTACAATAGCACAGTTATTTTTTGTTATTCTAGAAAAGCTTAATATGTTTTTTCCTATATCTTTTACATAGTATATATTTTTTATATCAATTTCATTTTAGTTACCATATGTTTTAAAATAGGTTTTACATTGCCAATTTTGGTGGCTATCAAAATTTTACCATCAGGTAATTCTACATCTACATGATTTTCTAAGTTTTCATATTTTTCGAAGAATTTACAATCGTTTACAATATGGTCCGAGCAACCACTATCTAATAACCACTTCATTTCATTTGGATTTTCACTTGTTTCACTACACTTTTTCACTTGGGAACTAAACACTAGTGTGGCCCATGTTTGAGCTCCTCTGGAATTGTCGTCGTGATGACCTCTTCCTCTTGATTGATTCTGGTGATGACCTCTTCCTCGGCCACGACCTCTGTAACATCCTTCTCTGTTGACGCCTCGCCGATGACTCTGTTGGTTTCTTTATTGGTTTCGATGTTCTTGTTGATTGTTGGGCCCTGCGTGCCAACAGTCCTTTTTGAAATGTCCGGGTTTTCCACAAACAAAACATTCCTTATTAGTTTTGGCATTGAAAGTGCTAACATTTTTCTTTTCATTTCTGTTCATATTTTTCTCCTTGATTTTGGATTTAACGTAATCTACTGTTCTTTGATCTTCGGGTATCACAGCAATAAAGTCCCCGATATAATTGTAATTAGGTGGTAAGGTTTTTAACAAATATCTCATTTTTTCGGACTCATCTATATGTCCTCCAGCTGATTTGAATTCATTCACTGCCTTTTCAAAATATATGAAAAATTCTTCTACTCTGTCATTTAGCTTAATTTCATCAATTTTTCCTCTGCACAAAATTTTTAAAGCCGTAGATTTATTCGTATACATCTTTTCAAATTTATTTATCATGTCACGAGAGTTTCTGCAGTCTTTCACGTATTCCAGCTGTTTGTCGGATATTATGCTTACTAAAATCGTTCTTGCTTTCAAGTCTTTCTTTCTCCATTCTGGTTCGGTTTCTGCTTCCAATTTTAACCTTACTGCAGGCTCTTTGCACTCCTTGTACTCTAATAGCATCATTAATCTAATTTTCCAACTTGAATAATTTTCTCCGTCGAAAATTGGTATAACAATATCTTCAATTTTGGCTTGCTTTGACATTTCGATTTCTTTAATTTTTATTATTTTATCGATTTCACTTTTTAAAATAATAATCTTTTTGAGTTCTTTCAGAAATAATTTTCTACAATTGTTTCTTAAATCTTTATCGAAAAACAACGTGTTTATTCACTAACTCACTTTCGTCATTCATATAATCGTGTTTAACCTATACGTTTACTGTATAAACCTCGTGGTGCGCACGTGCCCTATGCTTGAGCTCCGCGGCGTGTGTCACTCGCCAACTTTAATCCGCTGACGTCGCACTTTTTTATCATTATTTTTGAAAAAATCTTTTTATATTTCAGTAGTTTATTACTTTTACTTTGTTGTTATGTGAATATTTTTTCATTTTAATTGTTCTTTACTGATTCTTTTTCACTTCAAACTTCGTGTCGTGTTGACCACGTCTTTGTGACCCTTTCACACTTTTTCTTTAATCCATCTACATCAGACCTTTTTTATGATTATTATTCAAAAATCTTTTTACATTTCGGTAGCTAACAATTTTTATTTTCTGTTTGTGCATATATTTTTCACTTCTCCGTTTTCTAAACTGATTTTCTTTCACTTTAAACTTTGTGTCTTTCTGACCACGTTTTTGCTTTAGTTATTCTTCTTGTTACATAACTGTTGATTTTTCTTTAATTCATTTTTATTCCATTATTGAATTTTAATTCTTGTGTTTCACTTTTATTAACTACCGTTAATTTTCACGTGGCTTTTCTAACTCCACTTTGTTTCATTCCCCCCATTATCTCTATAGGACTCGAAAGTCTATATAGAAGATAATAATAATTCTCAACCAGGCACCTGCACCATGTTGGATAATTTTGGGGATAAGAATTAGTTGAGTTAATATTAATAGTATGTTTATTAGCTACTAGGATTATATTACATTGGTAAGCACGCATCTGACTCACTTTCTCGTGGTGACTAGCTTTGCATGCGCTGTCGGCGCTCTAGGTACTCCACACACACACTCTCATGCATGTAGCTATGTTCAGGAGCGTAGCATTTACATATATTCCAACAGAAACAAACACAAGTTACCCGATAAATGCTAACTAAATGATAGGCTGCTAGCTATGAACCAGCCTCGCCTGTGCAGCCGGTCTTTCCCGTACAACGCCGCTGTTCTAACCTCAAGCGGCTTGAAAGGTACTTACCTCCGCTACCGATGTGCCTCCAGGAGGCGATGTCTGCAGCTACCAGCAGCTGCTGTAATGAGAGTAGAGAGCGGTATTCGGAATCATGCATAGGTTAAGGTCGCTGAATGAAAAAGCATGACTCGAGAATTAAGATAAAACAAATATGGTTTATTAACTGCAGTAGTCAGTCGCTCTAGGGGCGCGAGATCCGAACAAAGCTAAAACAATAAACACGCGCAGGCCGAGACTTGGCGACGCCGGCGACCGATGCCGCCGACCTAACCTCCGCACGACGTTAGGGTTTCTCACGCATGTGGCCGCTGCGCAAGCGGTGGCAGATACAGTGGTGGGGCTGCTCACTCGCTACAATCACGCAGATATCACGCGAGCCTACTCACCCGTGGCTGGCCAGCCCTGCCGCAAACGCCCGGTCTCTCTCTCTTCTCCCGCTGGTGTAAGGTGGTCGCTGTCCCTCTCCCTTTCTCCCTGCCACTACAATGCAGGCCACACCAAAGCTGATAATCGTCCATCTAACATTTTTGCGCGATAAACATTTCTCACTCTTTTTATTGCTGAAAATGATCGTTCTGCTCCAGAACTAGCAATAGGTATAGTAACTGTTAAGAATACGGGCCTGCTAAGCTGCGTATTGTACTTGGTCGTCTCCTCGTCTACCCGCACTCTCGTTATGTTCGACAGTCATTTCGTTTGAGCGAGCGCCGCCTCGCACCCCGGTTAATTAGCCAGTGCTCACTAGAGCGTATCGGGAGTAATATCTCTGCGTCCGTTAAGTCACTTATCAATAGTTTTTGGAAATAATTTTTGTGTAAAGTGAGAGCGAGAGTGAAGTATAAAAATAAAGTCTTATATATATATATATATATATATATATATATATATATATATATATATATATATATATGGGTCGTTCCTGTACTTTTTTTAAAAAGTGTGCGCGGGGGGGTCGTCGATTTTGTCGACGATTTTTTTTATGAAAGTACATATAAAAAAAATAGCCTGTGCAAAATTTCAGCCCCTTATCTAATTCCTAATTTCTGCTGGAATTTTTTTAAACCCTGATTTTGACCTGTTTTTAGCCAGTTTTCAAAAAATTCTAAAAGGCTGAAATTTTAACAAAATGAGGTCGGTGAGGTCTCATTTTTTTTGTCTTTCTTCAAATTTTAAGAAAAAAAATACACTGATATGAAATGATGATTTAGGTTTTATTGGCGATCTGTGATATGGCCATTGCATTTCATCATTTTTAGATCATCTTTAAACCTCTATCTCGTAACTGGTTCCACATTTTTGAGCTCACTAGGTCTCATTTTTTTTTGTCTCAACGAGACCTTTAATTTTTTTTTTTGAGGACCTAAATTGATTGAATAGACTTCAAGATACACCCTTTTGAATTTGACGTTTTTATCAAAAATCGCGAAAATCAACCGTGTTCATGGTCACAGTGTCAACCGAATTTTATTTAAAAATCATTAACAAAAGTATTTTTCATTAAAATATGATATTATCTAACTATACTCTTTTCCTATCATAGGAAAAAGTCAAAAAATAATTTTTTGTCCAGCATTATAATATCTAATTTTTCGATACCTAAAATAATCAAAAATGGCTCTCTACTGACATGAATTCTACCATCTTATAATTATTTTTGACACGTATACGTAACATAGATACAAAGGTGGTTCCTAGACCTTTAAAATCCGTAGTCGCTGATTTTTCTAGGACCACTAGAGCCAAAGTTATAGCCGTTTTTATAAAAAAATATTTTTCAAGTGGTAAAATTAGAGCTTGTGAAATATAGGAAAAGTTTTATTTACAGGATCAACCATAAGTTTGGCATAATTGTCCTAAAGAAAGTGCTGAGGCTGCATATTTTGAAGATCTTAGGCCGTGTCTACACTATGCGAGAAGCACGATCAGTCCAAGCGATGCGAGCAAGCCATGCGCACATGCGACGCGAGCAAGCGATAGTAATGGCTTTAGGTTGATTAAATTACCTATGCAGACTTTATAGATAATTAAAGTTGAAAATAAGAATTTAAGTAACATTTTTTTTGTAATATTCATTTTATTTTAACTATTTTATAATCATTATCAGACGAAGTAAGTTTTGCTTTTAATGTTGAATCATCAATCGGTATGAAGCAGTGATATTTTCTTATATTCTGTATAGTTCGGGTCAATTTAAAACGAGATTCTAGTACTTTACGCCTTTTCTCAATTGTTTCTTGACTCACCCAAATAGATCTAAAAACCAAATATTCTATATTTTTATAACACATAATGATTTATTATTCAAATACATAATCAAATAATATAGCCAAAAAATCTAAATTATATTATTTTTACCTTATTCCGTCAATATTTTCACTAACGTAATCATACATGTCTTTTGGATTTAAAATTGGTTTTTCTAATGTTCTTTGTAAGGATGTCCTGCGTACTGTTCGTTTAACCACTGTTCCACATCCATCACACGGACTTTTCCCATGGCTAGTAGAAAAAAAGTTGTGGGACTTAACTTTTAAGCCAAAATCCTCCTCATGATGGCAGATATTAATGAAATTGTTCCTACAGTAAATAAATACTATCTTGAAGGTAAAAATTATAAAAAATAAAATAAATCTGTTTAATATTGTGTACATAATAATACAAATTATTTGAACTTGCATCGTAGAAGTTGTTGCTTTTTTTAAATTTGATATACAGAAAAAATAAAGAACTGTTTTAGTAATTTTATCTTTAAAGCTGTTTTCTACATAATGTAAAATTTTAACTCGGGTGTAACCTGCACGTCCAGGATCTTTATGGATTTTGATGTTCTGGGTCTCAAAATAGTTTTTCACACAAATTAAATATACTTTGAGAATATTACTTTGACATATTCTTAATAATTAAAATTAAATTTTTTCAGGTGATTTAATGAACAAAAATCTAAAGGTGTCTATTTTGTTCATATAATACGTATTAATATACTACAATAAAAGTACTCTTACTTGTTTTTGGATTGGGTAGGTGCTCCATCTGACATATAATGTACATTCTCAATAAACGGAAAATCTCGTATTAGAAGTGCAATGAGTTGCCCTTGAAAAGTGTTAACTGCACAAGCATCATGTTTTAAACAATCACTAATAACACATACAGATAAGGTTTGTAATTTGTCGATATTGTCTTCTTTATAATACACTACAAACGGGTGTACAGTTGCTTGTGTATTATTAAAATAAAATGCTTGGATCGAGTCTTGACAAACAAATAAGAAATTTTCAGCAAAATCTTGAAGTATAATACATGTATCTGGAGTAATAATTGTTTTGCAATGTTTTAAATAACATTTTTGCATTTCAGTCACATAATGATGCTTTATTAACTCCCATAAGTCATTGGCTAAATTTATAATAAAATTTCTTGTAGGTTCTTTACCATAATAAGACTGACTCTATTATTAGATTGCGATTCAGCATTATTTACCCAATTATAATATTCAATCTCTGAAACATCTTCGCATGAGCTTGATTCCAATATTTTCAGAATTTCTGCTTTACCAGGACAGTTTTCACAAAGATGTAGCATACAATCGCTCCAATCTGTTGAACAAACACAATCATTTAAAATTACTCGGTAGGCTAAATTTTTGTTGATGGCAGACAATTTTAATTTGACATTTTGGTGTATAGGACATACACAAATTGTATGTGTACCAGGTGCTCCAGCAATAATACATTCTTTTGGCCTTAAAGAAGCAAATATACTGAAACCTGGTTTGCGATGATCTTTAAAATGCTGGTCATATTCTTCTTCCACCCAATTGTTGTATAGATCCTTCAAATCATACATCAACAGTCTTTTTTATAACTTCTCTGTGATATTAGTAATAGGATTTTTAACACTGATGCAATCTTTAATGCCGCTACATATTCTACTATTGTTTTCATCTCTATAATACTGAGTTACAGATTCTCTAACTTCATTAGAATGAATGCTGTACACTTTACGCTTAATAGTTCCTAAGACACCTGGAAAAATATATTTTGAAATTAATTTCAAATAGTGTATACTTAATCACAAAATAAAATCATAATAACAATATTATTTTTTTTAATTTAACGATTATCAAGACGATAAAATTTATCTCAATGTTTATTCTATTTTAATTACTATGACTTGTTATATTGGAAGAAAAGAAATAGTTTAGAATTAATTTATTTTTTATTATTTTTTTTTTTATATTAATTTTAATAGTTCTTTTAAAATCCAATAATTACTTTATTATTTTTTATCTAATAATGAATAACGAAGGGTACCCCATGTTAAGATAGGCAAAATGCCACTATTAATGAAAGCGAAAAATGACAGTGATTTCATAGAAGTATACTAAAAAAGAATTTTCTACGATTTTTCCGGGGACCTATCTCCCCTCCTTATACCAGTAAGGCCTAAAAATCGCATTTTTTGGAAATTATTTTTTTCTCCCGTTCCTCAATGTTAAAAAATTTAAAAAAAAATGTGAGATTACAGCTTGTAAACAGAGAGAACATTGAGATTTCTCAAATATAGATTCTTTCTAATTAAATCGGATTTCATTTAAATGTTTAAATTACAATTCATGTATTATTTTACTTAATCCGTAAACAATACTTAAGCAATACGTAAGCAATACGTAAGTAATACATAAATAATAATACTTAAGTAATAATACATGAGTAATATAAATAAATAATTATGAGGATTTTAAATTAAATATTTTATAGGGGTACCCTTTATCATTATAGTTGCTTGAACAAAAATTACATAGATTTTAAGAAATTAAACTAAAATTTCTATTAATAATTCTCAAGTGTAATATAATATATGTAACCTAATGTATAAAGGATTATCGATTCTATATGTTTACACTATGTCTATAATCAAGATATTAAGAATTTATTACAACCCATTTTTTAACTTACCTACAATAATTTTAAGTTCTTTTGCTTTATTAAACATATAACGTGAACATTGGAAATAATGTTTTGCTTGTTCAAATTTCCAATGATTTGGAAGTAATGTCACTAACGATATTTTTTTACCAAAATTAGTTTCTTCATTATAACACTTAATTATGTTTCCAATCATTCCGTGAAATGACATACTATCCTCTTGTAGCTGTTTAAGATTGTATTGAGTTGGCAAATTAAGATTCAATGTTTTATTAACTGTTGTACAAAATTTCGTATTCATTGATTCTAAAACACTGTATGTTTTATTTTCCAAGCGATAATCACTAAGTTTCTCTCGTTTAAGAGGAGGTTCATCAAATCCATCGAGCATTTTATTTAAACGTTGAAATCCTTGGCTCAATAATATATCTTCTGAACTTTCTAATGTACACACTTGGCTACTTGAAGAAACTTGACTACTTGAAGAAAGCTGCTCATTATTATTTACGTTAAAACCATCATTCCCAGTGTTTTCATCTTTTTCTGCATTTTTTGTTATTATTGATGTAATTTTGAACTCACAGTTTTTACAGTACTTATTACCTGGATCTAAATTTATATTACAAATGTTACGAAATTTATCACATTTATCAGCACTAATAATTACTACATTATTCTCAATGGATTTTGAATGATTATTAAAACAATTCCAACACTTCCTTTGTCTACTTGTATATCGAGTATCATATTTATGAAGATGATGGTCGCAAATAAATTTATTTTCTACATTAATATCAAAATTTTTAATCCTAAATGATAAATACAGCTTTAATTCATTACTAAGATTACTAATTAGATTAAGAGATTTATTTCTTGTGTAATGCTCTAAATGACATTTATCATCCTCATGCAATTCACCAATATAGCACATCATTTTCTTTCAATTCCTGAGAAGATAACACTTACAAAACACAATTGTACAATTTATAAAACTCAACCGAACCAATACTGATATACTTGGTAATAGTTCTGCTCAACTACCTTCACAATTCTACTTAGAAATATTCATTTCATTTTTTATTGTAACTTGTACTCATTGTTTAAGGGCATTCCGTGCCGTGTGTCGTGTAACGGATGACGGGTTCACGGGTGTCTCGCACAGAAAAATGGATGTCTGTCATCTATTAACTTACGTCAACACAGGTTAAATGAAACTATCTGTGTATGTTTCATTTAACCTGAGCTTATACGTATAACGCACGTAAAACTATAGAAAACCTGCATTTAAGACCATGTCTATACTAGGTATGCGAGAAGCGCAACCGGTGCGCGCATGCGACAAGCCATACGTTTTGCACAAAGTACTTGAAATACTTAAAATGATAAATAATATCGTTGTATACGATTGAACGTAAACGTGAGTTTCTATTATTAGAGTTTGTCAGCGAGAAGAAATAAACGGGAAAATTAGACTTCAAGAGTCTATGCAACCAACTCTACTCGAAAGTGAAAGTTGATTGGAGAAAAAAGTATGAACGCTTATGCGTACGAGTAAACAGGCAATAAGGCATTGTGTAGGTAAAACGGAAAGTGGTAAGGTAAAAGGAATGTGCATAAAGCACGTAGCGACTAGGTGCCGCAGGACTCTATTTAAGCCCGCTGGGTGATGTTTTTCATAGTGGGAGCGCATCGGACGCTTGCCATCTAGCGGGCACTTTGGATACTTCAATCCCGAACAATCGTAGTAGATCAGTTAGTAGATCTATATTTAACGATAAATAATATCGTCAATAATATCGTAGTGAAATGATATTATTTATCATTTTAAGTATTTTAAATATTTTGTCCAACACGCATTGCTTGCTCGCATCGCTTGGGCTGATCGCACGTGCTTCTCGCATAGTGTAGACACGGCCTAAGATCTTCAAAATATGCAGCCTCAGCACTTTCTTTAGGACAATTATGCCAAACTTATGGTTGATCCTGTAAATAAAACTTTTCCTATATTTCACAAGCTCTAATTTTACCACTTGAAAAATATTTTTTTATAAAAACGGCTATAACTTTGGCTCTAGTGGTCCTAGAAAAATCAGCGACTACGGATTTTAAAGGTCTAGGAACCACCTTTGTATCTATGTTACGTATACGTGTCAAAAATAATTATAAGATGGTAGAATTCATGTCAGTAGAGAGCCATTTTTGATTATTTTAGGTATCGAAAAATTAGATATTATAATGCTGGACAAAAAATTATTTTTTGACTTTTTCCTATGATAGAAAAAGAGTATAGTTAGATAACATCATATTCTAATGAAAAATACTTTTGTTAATGATTTTTAAATAAAATTCGGTTGACACTGTGACCATGAACACGGTTGATTTTCGCGATTTTTGATAAAAACGTCAACTTCAAAAGGCTGTATCTTGAAGTCTATTCAATCAATTTAGATCCTCAAAAAAAGAAATTAAAGGTCTCGTTGAGACAAAAAAAAAATGAGACCTAGTGAGCTCAAAACTATGGAACCAGTTACGAGATATAGAGGTTTAAATATGATCTAAAAATGATGAAATGCAATGGCCATATCACAGATCGCCAATAAAACCTAAATCATCATTTCATATCAGTGTATTTTTTTTTCTTAAAATTTGAAGAAAGACAAAAAAAATGAGACCTCACCGACCTCATTTTGTTAAAATTTCAGCCTTTTAGAATTTTTTGAAAACTGGCTGAAAACAGGTCAAAATCAGGGTTTAAAAAAATTCCAGCAGGAATTAGGAATGAGATAAGGGGCTGAAATTTTGCACAAGCTATTTTTTTATATGTACTTTCATAAAAAAATCGTCGACAAAATCGACGACCCCCCCGCGCACACTTTTTAAAAAAAGTACAGGAACGACCCAGTACAGGATATATATATATATATACATATTTGTGCTGAGAAAAGTGTCTAGTTTATTTGTGCCATCGACTCCTCGTTTCCACCATCCACATATCTTTAACAGTAACATATATACGATACGTTATGTAAATATTCGGGAACACATCTATCATATCACATTTAACAATCCAATTCAGAACTTTCAAAGCATTCAAACTACTTGTTTTTTTGGATTCATGTTGGTTAAGAAGTAAATCGATGTTTATTTTTATTAAGGGTATAAATTGTTTAAGATCATTGAAAAAAGTACTGTCTAGATCGTGTGAATAAATTTCTATCAAATTTTTGGCTTTAACTTCAATATCGTCATATACCATTACGTGCACTTCTAAAAGAAAATCAAATATTGAGGTCATTTGAGAGTGTGCTTCCCTTCTTTTTTATAATTCCAATATGAGTTTATCAATTATTACATAAAAAGTATTAATCCTTAATTTATCAGCTTCATTAATAATTTCCCTTTCATAAGGAAAGGATACTTGGCGTCCGCCTCCGATTTTCATGAAACTTTGCAACTGGTTAGAGTGTCGAAAAATATTTGACACGTATTTTTTTTTATCTGTGGAGAAAGACATCTGGGGGTGAAAACCACCCTTAATGTTCACCCCCAAAAACATTTTTTTTTAATATCTCGGGATGGAATCGGAATATTTTAATGAAACCAACACCTATTTGTTTCTTATAAAAAGACGAGTATTTGGACACAGGTTTAATGATAAGGGGTTGCACCTCTATTTTTATGGGGATAAATATAATTTTTCTCACACTGTTTTTGAAATAACAAAGTTTTGACGAGCCATATTTGGTAAAAAAATGCCATATTATAAAGAAAATTAGAAATTATAGTTGACCTGTTTCGAGGTTTAAAAAAACACATAGAAGGGGTGAGCTACTCCTATTTAGTTACTTATCTTTTAGTGATTAAAAAAAATTAATCACAACATTCCTTTGGATTTTTAATTTTGTAATGCTTATTTTGACTCATATTTACAATTAAAAGTTAAAAAAATAAAAAATATTTTAATTTTAGTGGGGGTGGCTACCCTTATTGACGTTATTATTACTAGATTATAAGCGAAAACTTTTTTTCATTTTTATTAATTTGTAGAATGTGATGATTTGTCAATGTAACATATATAAATATTACAGAAGTTGGTGAATTTGCAAATTTTATTCAATATACGTTTGACAATAATAATAATCTGTGAAAAAATGTTTAAAACGTAATAGCTTTTTACACCATGCACATCGTATGACTGCAATTCCTCCACATATGTCGCATATGGGTTCCTCTTGAGTATGGAAACAGAAATCTACTGGATTTTGATGTCTTGAAGGTTTTTTCGTTAGGTATCCACTTTTATACCAGGCATATTTAAAAACATTTTGAAATCTTGGTGAAGAAAATTGATTATGGGTTAGAGATTGTAGTTTGATTATATTATTTCTCACGTTTAATTTAGCATCATAATTCATAAGAAGTGTTATGTCTGATAATTTTCTGATAAAGTTTTTCCATAATCGAAAACCATATACATCAAGAGGCTGTATCTGACCAGTTGTACGTTTGGTATCGTTTTCAATATAAGATTTGACTCTTTCGGTAAAGCTTCTTTTACAGCATTTTCACATTGTCCACTCCATGAATCTAATAGCAGTATAGGTGAATTTCCACTGTGAATTAAAAATACATTTTGAATCCAAATTTGAAATAGTTCCTTGGATAATTTACCGGACGCTGATGCTTCTACGTATATATTTTTTAGTTTGAATAAGGTTTTCATTACTTTAGGTCCAAATTGCCCATGAGCTTCTTTCAAAACTATAAATAACGGGGACATAAGCTGTCCCTCTGCTGATATTGTTGGTTGAATAGTGTAACTATGTGTTGTAGAAGATACCGACTGAACGATGTTTTCTACATTTTTAATCCCCTCATAACAAAGAGTGCAACCACTATGTATCTCTAAATTGAACCCACTTTGATCAGAATTTTACAGCGCCATGTACTTTAATGAGATTTTTGACATCGTTAACAAAATTTTCTTTGTATTGTTCTACTTCTATTGCCTTCGGTGTAGATGACATAGTAATAAATTTTGTTATTTTATGTGAAACAATGTGATGTTTTTTTTTAATATTTGTATCCATCTATGTGAAGCTTTAAACCACGAAATATGTAGTTCTGCTTTCTTTACGAGAGCCCATCTTTTTATATCAATATCATGCAGAGTCATTTTTGATTCTATCGCTTCTTTAACTTTTTGAAGTACATAAGTTGTTATTCCATATAGAATAGTTTTTCTGGTACCCCCTGCTTCAATTTGTAATTTCTACCGTCGCAATTGACAATCGGAAGTAACTTTTCTATACTTCGATTATACACTTGTCAAGGATAATGGCTTTCTTTTTCCACTTTGCTAATACTGCACTGCCTGTTTCTCATATCCAAAGTCTACATCTTCTTCATTCGGAAAACAAGCAGGAACCTCTGCATAATCTTTATTTAATTCATCCTCTTCTTCAATATCTTGTGGAAGTGTATCACTGTAATCATCCTCAAAAAGTAAAGTACATTCTTCTTCTGCATGTAAATTGTAATTTACACTCTCCTTTATTATATTTTCTATTACATGATATAAAGTTATCTCTTATTCGTTAGCTTGTGATTCTTCAATTTTAACATTTTTAGGATTAAAGATTATAGATAATAAAGATATTACAACCAGTGGATTAATAGTCATTTTTTAACTTTATTTGAGGCAATAACATTCAAGCAACAGCCGTAGATTATTTATTCTATAATTATTATTTTACTTAAAATAACTTTATTGTATTTTCATAAACGGCAATTGAACTTACTATTATTTTAGATATTTCATAATTTTATCCCCTTTATTAAAATTTATGGCTATGTTATTTCACGTTTTATTCGTAATCTGATTGGTCGGAAGCGTTGCCATGCTGTAGCTATGTGCATGGCAACGTAATGTTGTTTGTTTATATTTTTCTTATAAGGTTATTTTCCCATTTTTGGATATTGTATTCAAAGCATAGATCATCTCCGCGCGCGCAGTGCGCGTTTGATCTAGTCTTCTTTTTAAAATAAAGTTATGTTTCACTGAAATAAAAATATTATAATTACTACAATATTACGTGACACACACAAATAATTTAATTTATTTTATTTGTTTATTATATGGTAGAGAGAATCGTGCCAGTTTAACATAATAAATATATAAAATAATGAAATTGGATATATGTATTTACACTCAAGCGCGCGCACGCATTCACACGCTTACACACGCACGCTCATATGATTTCATTAATTTTATTTATTAATTGTATTAAATGGGCAAGATACTCATTACAATAAAATATTATACTAGTTTTATTTAAAACAGTTATTGAGGGCATGTCGAATAAGAATTAGAAACATTACCGGCCACCACATGTTTTAATTAAAACATTAATTTGTAAACATTTATTTGATATAATCTCGACTTCAGGCCTTCGATTTGTGCGGAGATAATTTTCAGAAATTTTGTGGATCATTTTTGTTATAGTATCTGTGAGATATTTGGGTTGAAAAATCTGACGACTTTTTTAGATAATTGTAATTATTTAACATACACTCAATAAAAGGCAAACCAAAAATTTATTAATATATCATGATATGATATTTATGTATATAATAAATATTATAAATTCTATTAACTCTAGAAAAAAAAATGAAAACAAGTCAATGTTTTTTTACAAATATTCTTCTTATCATGGTTATATTAATAAATTAAACATTATTAGAATCATCATTTTATTTTACGTTTTTATAATAATCCTATTTACATTATATCATACGAAATAAAACGAAAATTGTGCAAAAAAAAATTGGGGTTTTCGAGAAAAATGCATTTTTCTAAAAAGTGCATAACTCGTGCACTTTTTATTTTTCTTTTAAATAACATAGAGAAACGTGAAAGAGGGCTCAAAACTGAATAAAATTATCTGTTACACGCTTAAAAGCATAAAAAACTGGTGAAACAGTAGCCGTGCGAAAATTACATTGAAAATTTTTTTTTCTAAGTAAGAATTTTCTCGGAATTTTTCGGTATCGCTGAACGCATGAAATTTTGATAAAACAAAAAAATAAAAAAATACGTGTCATATAATTTTTGGAGAAGAACCTGAGTAGTTTCATTCCAAAATGATCGGTGACATAGGCATACGCGGACCCCTGATTTGAGATGGATTCGGCCATAAATGAAATATGAAAAAGATAATTGTAATAGTGGCGAATGAAAATGAAAATAGTGAAGAGATGGTGTGACATACGCAAGAAACTAGATGGCTTAAAAAATAGGGACATACCCCGTCGCAGAGAAAATCTTATAAGCGAGCGTGGGGCACAATGGCCAGGCCGTCAGGGAGCCGTTCGATCCGCACACGTCGCGCTCAGTCGGCCATGTCTCTCTCAAACAACAGGTTGAACAGGTGATGTTTGATTTGATGGAGTGAAAAGTCGGTGACGCTGATAGAATTTAAGAAAGACATGGCTTCCAATGTGAAAGAATGCTTGTAACCTTCTGTGCCCGATGTGAGTGGAACGAAGGCCCGGAGGGGGTGCCTCTTGAAGCGGCGCACGGAGACATCAACATTCTGACGCCGATGGAGACGGTGCATGATATAGGAGGGTGTATCGCGTGCAACAATGGCATAGGCGGGGATGCCAACGAATTACTCCCGGCACCTAAGAGCCGAGAGCCAGCCTAGACCGAGCAGGTTTGGGGTGATGTGAGCACGAACCGGTAAACGGCCGACCACGAAGCGCACGCAGGATTTAAGCGTAACCTGAATTTTTTCTATTCAGGTTTTGTCGAGGTGATGGTGTACCACGTACGCATAACCAAAACGTCGGAAGATTGGGCTTTCCACGTGGCATTTTTGAGAAATACCACCTCGAGACGGAATGACGATAGAAGCGCAGGGTGTACAGCATGCTATGGACTCTGCAGGTGATTTCCTTGGCATGCTTCTGCCAGTCGAGAATGTTGGTAAGTAAAACACCAAGGTTACGGGCTTCAGTGGCATAGGGTAGTGGGTGATCGTCGATCGTGACCCTTGAACGGATGGTGAGGTCAAGCCTGCTAGAAAAAAGCTCGCTGCCGAGGATCATGACCTTGGTCTTGAGGGGGTTTAAGAGCAATCCATTTTTTCTGGACCAAATTGCGACTGCCTGAGCATCGGCAGAGGTCCGAGCAATGGCTTGATCGATGTTAGCTGGAACGAAGTGGATGTAAACCTGCGTGTCGTCGGCGTAAATCATGACGCGGGCGACTTAGAACGTCGCTAGTAGGTTATCTATGTAGATGGCGAATAATAGCGGCCCTGGGACCTGCCCTGGGGGACGCCCGACAACGCGCGAAGCCAATCTAAAATAGAGCCACCTTCATCGATGGCGTCCTGAAGTCGGTCGGCGAGATAGTTATTAAACCATCGCAAAGCATGGTCGGACATATTTAACGCCCTTAGTTTGGCGAGCAGGCGTGCGTGAGGAATGGTGTCAAAAGCCTTTGAAAAATTAAATAGGATTAATGATGTAAGCACGCCTAAGAGAGATGTTTGAGTGCTATGGCCTCGTCGAAAACCAGCATGTCGCAGTGAGAGAAGGCTATGGACTTCGAGGTAGCCGGATAGTTGGTCATGGACCAGACGTTCAAGCACCTTGGAGCACTTTGAGAGAAGGGCGATTGGTCTTGTGTCAGATCGCAGTCGCGGGTTTTTATTTTTGCTAATGGGCATATGAGCACTTTCTTCCATTTTGATGAAAACGTAAAGTTTATGACCGACGAATTTATGAGAGAGGTGAAGTCTGTGGGAGCTGACTTCATGACCAGCTTAAGCATGGGGGTAGAGATACCGTCAAGACTAGAGGCTTTTGACATAGATCGATTCAAGGCTTGAAGGACCTCAGCTTCAGTCACCGGGCGAAGCAGAACTGTCGATCGAGAATGGTACACAGCGGTTGCTCAGCTACGAAATCATAGTCGAATTCGGTTACAAGTGGATTACGGTTAACGGTTGCCGCGAAGTGTGCATTCGGAGTGGCCGCATCGAAATAGTGAAAAGGTGAGGGGGCGTTGGAATCAGATACGCGCAGATGCCGGAGTTCTCTCAACGTTGCTTCAGGGCTAGCAGCCTCTTCGAGCCGCGAGGCTATGTAGCGGTTTTTGACCGAGTCAAGAGCGCTGGACGCGATCGCGAGGGCGGTTCGGAAGCTCTGCAAGTTCGAAGCTGAGCCTGAGGCGCGGGCGATTTTGTAGGTGCTGGCACGGGTATGCATGAGCAACCGTAACTTAGCACTCACCCAGAGTTTCCGGCGGGAGGAGAGAACAATCGGACGAAGCGAAACGCTAGCGTCGAAGGCAGAGATAATGGCTTTTGTTAGCCGGCGCTCAGCCTCGGAAAATCAGTGGGGCAAAGGCCCATAACTACTCCAGCAGAAGTGGAGTAAATGATGAAATTGAATGGGGGGGGATGAGTGAGTGGGGGGAGTTCGGTTAAGAGGCTGAGGAGCTTACGTCCAAGTAGTTCGGGATTGAGCTTTTTGAGGTCTCGGGAGAGGATGGATTAGTGAGAGGGGGATTCCTGCAAGGGAGGGTGAGTTGGATGAAGTCGTGACCGGCGATGAAGGGTGCGGACGATTTGGAGTAATTTGATATAGGGTAAGGGTTTTTTATGATGAAAAGGTCGATCCAGGTGTGAGAATTGTTCCAGAGTTGATGATGGGTGGGCGAGGATGAGATTAGGACCAGGGAGTGGCTATCGATGTAAGCATGGAGCTTGGCGGAATTTGAGACAATAGAAGTGGCCATATTAATCTTAAAATCGCCAATGCTGATAACAGAGCTTAAATGAGGGAGATCGGTGGAAAGAGATGATAGAAATTCAAGTGGATAGTCAGCAGGTGATCGGCGATAAATGGCAGCAAATAAGATTTTTGTGTGAGAGTTCGTTACTTGTACGATTAGATACTCCGGCCTATTTTCAAATACGGAGGCGGCAAGGATCTCGACGGCGAAGTCATTACGGACGCATATACCTACGCCGCCACCTTTCATCCCCTCCCGATCTGCACGATAAAAATTGAAACCATCGAGGCTAAGATGACTCATCCATATTAGGGTGTAAAAATGTTTCAGTAATGGCAAGTATGTAAAAATGAGTGTCATTACACTTAGCCTCGAGGAGTGCAAAACTGGTAGGGGAGAGACGGTTTACATTGATGTGTCCTACAACTAACTCGCCGGAGTGAGCGTTCGGTTTCGGAAAGATGTGTGGGCGTCATGCCATCGCATTCGCATTAGAAAGCGCATCGAGATCAGCCTCGCTGCTAACCGGTATTAGTGGGCCATTTCTTGTGGGTCGTAAGAACACGGCGAGATTTTTTACTATAGGCCGCAGATCGCCGAGCCCTTTATGCAACGCCGTGGCGCACTTCAGTAATTTCTGAACGGGGTGGGGCCATAGGGCATTAACCGACAGCCTAGCGGTGTCACCGGCCCCAAAAATAGCCTGGCAGTCGAGGTTTTTTAAGACTGGAGTCTTGCGAAGAATGTCATCATGAGCTGCCGGGCAGGCGAGAGTGAAAACAAACGCGCGAAGCGGGACAGGCAGAAGTGCAGCTGGTGCAGCAGGGGCTGCTTGTTCCGCGCGTTCTACGCGTTCTGCGCGGGCTGGCGTATTCCATGAGCGCCAGCTAACGACGAGTGGCACATGCTGCTGGAGCTCAAGGGCTGTGAGGAGAGGGGCGGCAAGTTGTAGTGGCTCATGCTGTACAGCCATAGGGATACCACGCACGATTATTTCGCATGGATCTTCGAGAGAGCATTGATTGAGTGCCTTCTTGTTGGACGCCGTGGCACTGCGGCCAAATCAGCATCATAGCGAGTGGTCAGTGCTTGCTGGTTTTGCTCGATCGCATCGACGCGAAACGCGAGACTGCTCAGTGGGTCGGTATTTTCAGCAAGGATGCGCGTGTTCTCCGCTGTGGCTGGCATGCGTGCTATGCGACCTGCTAAGCAACTCTTAAAAGCATTGCATGTACGGCGGGGTATCCTTGAGCGCCCCTCTCATTTTTCCATCGGCGTCAAGCTCGATATCAGAAGCAGCTGCCGGGGTCTCGTGCTCCATAGCATTCAGACAGTAGGTGCACTCGCTTGTGTGGAAGCTAGCTGATGCTGTGCAGGGCTAGGGTTTACGTCGGAGCAATGCGCTTTGGGAGTAGGTGCTACAGTCGGCGATGGTGTCGACGCCCGTCTTTTCGCAGAGGTTCCTGCAGCGGAGGATACCAGACTGTCAGCTTTGTGTTCACTGGGCAGCGGAGTCTCGTGTGGTATGCGGTCTGGAGCGCTGACGCAGCAGTACAGGGTGGTAGAGTTGACAAACCAGCCTGAGCTGCAACACCTCAAATGAAAGAGCTTTCTGCAGACCGTACACTGGATACAGAGCTGAGGCTCGATCAGTTTTTTGCGGACGATGCACGATTTGTGCATATCACACGGGTAATAATAATATTGGCAGAAGCCATGAGCAGACGGCGCGCAACGTGGTGTTTACACCGGGCCAGCAGACGTTACAGTCCGGCGATTCGTACGGTGAATATGATGAGTACAGGCGACAATAACAACAAAAACAGCGAACAAGCAGCCTACTGTTTAAATTCAAATGAGATGAGATAACGATAGAAATGAACAAAAACATGTAAACGCATTATGCATAAATCCAATGTCACGGATCAACAAAGAAACGCACTGCGCAATACCTGACAGCGATGAAAACGGCGAGGTACCAAAATAGCAGGAGCGCGTAATCGATGAGATGCCAGGCAGCTGCGTCTGCACCGCAGATTGAGCCGATGGTTCACCGTTGAAAATGCTCGGATACAGGCAGTGCACCACGCGCAGCCGGCGAGTAGCAGTGGGTACCGCGCGGTGAGTTGCAGATGATGAGAGATGCAGGCACATGAGAGACAGACTGGAAGGTGTTCGATAGACCTAATGGCGTCCGGCGATCTAAGGTAGCAGCAATCAGCAGAAAGACAGGAGGTTTGTAGAAAAAGTGATCTCAGCCTGATAAGAACTGCATCAATTCGTGCAGACTTTGGGCTGGAAGCTCGAGAGCCGTCGGGGAACCTTCCTAAAAAAAATTTGCCTCCGAAGAGTAAAATGTCGATGAGAAAACACTCGAAAAAGGCGGAGCTCGAGGTGAACAATGTTTACTTACCGCCGACCAGAGTGAGAGAGAAAGAGAGAGACAGAGACGGGTGGGCAGGGTACAGGGCGGTCGAGTGCCGCCGTAATTAGCGCTGGTACCGTATGTGACGGCAAGAGAGATAGGTAGAGAGTGAGTAGTACGACTGCTATCGTATAAAGAGAGCGACGGAGGGAGGGAGGGAGGGAGGGAGAGAGAGAGGGAGAGAGAGTGAATTGTGACGCAGCCGACGGGCCGGATAGCATCTATCTCTCCGAGTTTGCGGTAAGTGGTTTATGTTGCTGTCGCTGAGGTACACTCTTTCTCTCTTATAGTGTCGCGGACAGAGTTGCTAATCGTTCATGCGGTTATACCTTTTGTGTTGAAGCAACATGGCGGAATGAACGAGTAGTGGAGGGATTATTCGAGCGGATTGAAATTGTGACGCGTGTAGGTAATTAGGCGAGGTCGGCCGTGCAGGGCCCTAAAGTCGAGGGGCGCGTAGCACATCGGGGTTTTAGGATTTTATTTGGCGTGGACGAGCGGATTAGTAGGCGAACTAAAGTATGGGTTATAAGTGTAATAGCGGCATGCACCAAAATTATATTGTCAATTATTGCTGTGGAAGGGAGTAATAAATGGTTAATTTTAGTCTGTTTAATTGGAATAACTCGTTTCATTTTTGAGTGTGATTTGCATTGACCGTTTATCCCCGTTTGCAGCTTTCGCCGTGGGTTTCAGCCGTCCCAGGCTTTCGTGTCGGCGCACCCTGGAGGACTCTCATCATCGAGGAGGTAAGCGAAACCCGGAGCCTGGCGCTCATCCCTCACAAATTTGGTTCTCGGGTTAAATAATTTTGGCGTTGCGCGGGGCAATTATGCAACGTTACACAGGTAATTTCCATTAATAGGCGAATCAAATACCTCATTTGAAACGTAGAAAGCTAGGCCTCTTTCAGCAAGATAACGAATAACTGCTACCACTCTTCGCAAAATTTCTGTCCAATATTTCATTTCACACTGCAAAGAAGTTGAAATATTTTTTATCTATATATTCTTTTTTCTGCATAAATTGAATAAAATCGATTCCGCTTTTTTATTTGGGGTTTCCATTTTACAAACATATTATTACAATTAGATTCATTCGTGAAAAAATTTACAAACATAGGAGTATATATTTCCTGTAGATTCGGAATACATAATCCATTTCCGATCAACCTTTTCTCCGTTACTCAGTTCTCTAATAAAATATTTGTTCGAAAAATGGCAATCCTTTGTGTAGGCTCCGTCTTTTTCACAGACAGAGCAGAACAGTATGCGCGCGTTACGGCACATGGCACGACTGTGGCCTTGTTGTTTGCATCTCCAGCAGTGATCTCGGCGGTTGCATCTCAGAGGGTTTTGGGATGATGGAACTTCGACGTTGACCAATGCAGTGTCGGTGAACCTCTGGTCCTTCTTCATCTCGAGGAGGATCGTTTCATGTTTCTCCACCAGCTGCACCAGCGTCATGACCTCCGGTACTTGAGTTCTGCTCCTGGGGTCTCTGCATACGCTGGGTGATCTGGCGGCTCAGTTTGCGGTGCTTCAAACGAGGCAGATAGAAATCTCTAAGCTGCTCTTCGAAATCTGTTCAGAAAGTGCGTTGGCAGGCTACGTTCCGATACCAGTGGAGGGCATCACCGCGAAGCAGATCCGGGAGACCTTGTAGGAGTTGTCTCTCTTCGACGCCGTAAGCGACCCGTAGCTCCTCTACCCATTCTAGGAAAGAGTATACGTCTCTCCCTTTAAAGTAGCAGTTCCATTTTCGCATTTGGTCCACGACCTTCCGCCCTTCGGTCACTAACGATTGTGTGGTAGGGATCGGAGAAATCAGTCTGGAAAACCTTCCGGCTGGCGTTGACGTTCGCATGGACTGTCCTCTAAATAGTGGAGCCCGGTTAGCCACGCACTCGGATCCTTGGACTAGTAGGGGTGATTTACCATCGTCCGTGATTTACCATCGGCTGCTGATGCATGCTGGACGTTACTGCCGGGTGTCCCTACGGCTACAGAGGATACTTTCTCCTATCCTTGATTATAGGTGAGCGAGTGTTAGTTAACAGCGCTGGGGTCCTTCGGCCGGGTTGGGATGCCCGCCAGCTTCTTCTCCTCGGCTGCGTCTCTCGTATGGTCCAGTTCTTCATCGTAGTCGTCTGAATCTGTCGGCTTGTCCTTGAATAGCTCCTAGTGCTTCCTGACAAACTCCATGGAACGCTGTCGGTGTACTGCGACGGAACCCCGGATGTCGATCTCGTACTTGTACAGCTCCTCCACGAGCTCTTCCTTCTACAGGCGGTATATCCATGACATGGCCATGGTCACTCCTCGATGAGGTTGCAATATACTTACTTGCTAATATAAAATGAAATTTATTATCTAGATTACAGTATAGGGCAGAAATTTATTAAATTTTTATGGAATACACCTTGACAACTTACAAACTACACAACAGTTCGGACTTGGCGTAGTTTCTAAGCACGTTTGTCTATTAAAATGGTCCCTGTTCGAGTGCCATGTAGCGGTAGCTCCACCCCCTGCCGGATGCTCAGGAGTTTACCAGGATGTGGAAAGGGGGGAAAAGGAGTGTCAGGTGGCTTAAGAAACAAGAATACTTATACATATGAAATAGAGAGATGATGTTTATTAAATTTAGTTAACAAAAATATAATTTAAACTATCTATAATCATGCGCCACCCGTGATTGGTTGTGGTCGCCTTAGTTCACCATCTGAAACATGTAAACCAAAAACAAACGTGCTTACTACGGAGCATCGCTACCCCAGTCGAGGCGATTTCTTCGGTTTTTACTAAAGAAATAATGAACAGACAAGAAAAAAATTGGGCTAAATGTCATTTAATGCTCATAATTGCTCAATATTTAAATAGTGCAAACATTGAAAGTAGTAACAGTAAAAAAATAGAACGCGTTATTAGCGTTTGTTGCTTTCAAGACAAAATTTTGATATATGCAAATGAATGAAGGGCTGAGCAAAATTGAGCAAATATTAAAGACGCATATTTCATTATTTGATATAGATTATTTCTCTAGTAGAAATAAAGAAAAGGTGAATAACACCACGGGCTGGGGTGGCTGCGCTTTACTACGGCGCACAGTGGGAAAAAATGGACAAAATTCTTGTGACAGCTCAGTTTTTGACGAATCTTGATAATTTTTATTTTTAAATACTCTTAATCTTCTAGAGAATAATGTGTCACTGCGAAAATTACGATAATATTGCCCAAAAATAAATAGCGGCGATAATATATTTTTAACGGAAAAATTCTAACTCTATCATCTATTTTATGTACTTTAGATACGTAAAGTTTGTGGGTTCTGGGTTCATAGGTTTAGGGTTTATGGGTTTAGGGTTTATGGGTTTAGGATTTATGGGTTTAGGGTTTATGGGTTTAGGGTTTATGGGTTTAGGGTTTATGGGTTTAGGGTTTATGGGTTTAGGATTTATGGGTTTAGGGTTTATGGGTTTAGGGTTTATGGGTTTAGGGTTTATGGGTTTAGGGTTTATGGGTTTAGGGTTTATGGGTTTAGGGTTTATGGGTTTATGGTTTATGGGTTTAGGGTTTATGGGTTTAGGGTTTGTGGGTTTAGGGTTTGTGGGTTTAGGGTTTATCGGTTTAGGGTTTGTGGGTTTAGGGTTTATGGGTTTAGGGTTTATGAGTTTAGGGTTTATGGGTTTAGGGTTTATGGGTTTAGGGTTTATGGGTTTAGGATTTATGGGTTTAGGGTTTATGGGTTTAGGGTTTATGGGTTTAGGGTTTGAGGGTTTAGGGTTTGAGGGTTTAGGGTTTGAGGGTTTAGGGTTTGAGGGTTTAGGGTTTGAGGGTTTAGGGTTTGAGGGTTTAGGGTTTGAGGGTTTAGGGTTTGAGGGTTTAGGGTTTGAGGGTTTAGTGTTTATGGGTATAGGGTTTATAGGTCTATTTTTTCGGGTTTAGGGTTTATGAGTTTAGGGTTTACGGTTTATGGGTTTAGCGTTTATGGGTTTAGGGTTTAAGGGTTTAGGGTTTATGGGTTTAGGGTTTATTGGTTTAGGGTTTATGGGTTTAGGGTTTATGGGTTTAGGGTTTATGGGTTTAGGGTTTATGGGTTTAGGGTTTATGGGTTTAGGGTTTATCGGTTTAGGGTTTGTGGGTTTAGGGTTTATGGGTTTAGGGTTTATGGATTTTGTGGGCTTGGCTTTGTTGGGTTTAAGATTTATGTATTTATGTTTATCATTTATCAAGTAATTTATGTCTTTAGTCTACATTGCCTGTATAAATATCGTTATAAGGTCCGTACCTAACCTCAAAATTTTTATGAATACAAAAACATGATTTTCGCAGTGAGAAGTTGTTCTGTAGTATCCTCTAAATACGTATACCAATTTTGGTGAAGTTTCGTTGAGAATTGAGTTGTCACAAGAATTTTGTCCATTTTTTCCCACTGTACGGCGTGTTACCAAATCTGCGGAGCTTAGAGACTAAATACTGTCGCTGCGCCCCACAGTGGGCTAATTCATTATTTTTTGTTTTTAAATCGTAGAACTTTTGACAGGAACAAGATATAGAAATTAGACACGGATTATTTGAAAGGTAATTAAATTACCCAAACAGAAAAATTACTACCAACCGTAAAAAATGACCTTTTGACGATGAAATTCATGAGCAGAGTCATAACATTATCAAAAAAATTGTTCTAAACAGTTCACAGAACACGTACATGGTTTTTTATTTTCTACTACATCAAGTTTCTTGCAGCTTTTGGAACGAGGAATCCGAAAATGACCTTGAGAATTTAAATTTAACTCAAGGTCAATAGTAAAAATAGACGTAAAGTTAGATAAAAATTTTAGCTGTTTTTTAAATATATATATATATATATTTTTTTACACTAACTGGCACACAGTAACTAAGTTAGAGGATACAGTAACTGATGCAAAGGCTGATGCTATTATTTTATTAATTATTTAATATTTATCACATAATAATCGATTATAAACATATTTATTCTGCTCACAGAATGTGTGCTTATCATATAAAGGTCTTGAGTGGATCAAATAAAAATATTAAAAAATTAAGTACTCAAATACTATGGACATCACCTTAATGGGCACAGTAACTGACAGACCCTAACCTCATTTTGTTTATACTTTAAACTTTATTAATTATTAATTTAATAACATTTGAAATTGAATTTTATTCATGAAATTTATTTTATTAATATAATAACATTTATTTAATTAATAATTTTATTAATTATTAATTTAATAACATTTAAAATTGAATTCTATTAATGACATAATATATCAAAACAAGCATAAATGAAATAAAGAAATTAAAAATTTTTGGTGACATCGGAATTTGAACCTGGGCCTTTACCACAGTAGTCGGACAGGCTAACAACTTAGACAGACTCACAGAGACAGATGCATCACCAAATTTTGGAAGTTGTATATTCACTATCGTTACTTTTATACGGGTTTAGGGTTTAAGGGTTTAGGGTTTAAGGGTTTAATGGTTTAGGGTTTAAGGGTTCAAGGGTTTAGGGTTTAGGGTTTAAGGGTTTAAGGTTTAAGGGTTTAAGGGTTTAAGGGTTTAAGGGTTTAAGGGTTTAAGGGTTTAAGGGTTTAAGGGTTTAAGGGTTTAAGGGTTTAAGGGTTTAAAGGTTTAGGGTTTACGATTTGAGGTTTAAGGGTTTAAGATTTGAGGGTTTAAGGGTTTAAAGATTTAGAGTTTAAGGGATTAGCTTTCAAGGGTTTAGCGTTGAAGGGTTTGACGGTGTAGGGTTCAAGGGTTTAGTGCTAGGTTTAATAGTGACGAAAAAGAGTTTTAAGCTAAGACAGCAGAGTTATTGGTCTATTTTGAGTCATTGTAAGTCAAAATATCCTATTTTAAAAAATGTGCATCCGTGCATGTGTGCGTCCATGCATGTGTGTGTGTGTGCGTGTGTGCGCGTGCGTGCGTGCTTGCGTGTGTGCGTGCGTGTGTGCGTGTGTGCGTGCGTGTCTGTGCACGGGTGTACACGGGTGTGTATATGCAAAACGGCTAAAATTCTCATCTAACTTTACGTCTGTTTTTACCATTGATCTTGAGTTAAATTTAAATTCTCAAGGTTCCAAAAGCTGCAAGAAACTTGATGTAGTAGAAAATAAAAAACTATTTACGTGTTCTGTGAACTGATAAAAACAATTTTTTAATAATGTTATGACTGCCCATGAAGTTCAAGGTCAAAAGGTCATTTTTTACGATTGGTAGTAATTTTCCTATTTGGGTAATTTAATTACCTTTCAGATAATCCCTGTCTCATTTCTGTATCTTGTTCCTATCAAAAGTTCTACGATTTATGAACAAAAAATAACGAATTAGCCCACTGTGCGCCCTCCCGCAGGAGGATCTAGGAAACGCTAAACTTCGATTCAACTTGTGCATCGAGTCACGGTGATGTCGGTGCGGTGAGTCGGTGTCAAAGTTGTGAAGTCGGTATTCCTGTTCCGGTATCTACGGCACGTGAATGCTTTCTTTCCTTTAGTCACTTGTGCACACCTCGACTAAGGGAACGGTAGCTTTTGGCACGCCGCCTGTGTCTACCTCGTGTGCTCACAACGGTAAAATTAGGGCTCGTTCCGGTTCTTCTGGCACAGAGCCGAATAGTCCGTGTTCCACTAGTCACGTGCGCGCACGTCTACTAAGGATCAACGGTTCTGTGTACACGGCCTGCAACTACCTCGTGTGCTCACGACGGTAGCAGCAGTAGGTGTGCTGGGGGTCAGTATGCGAGAAACGGTTGTTCGTGTTCCTTTAGTCTAGTGTGCACACGTCGACTAAGGAACAGCGATTCCGGGTACATGGCCTGTGACTACCTCGTACGCCCATGACGGTAGTAACAGAAGCTGTCCTGGTAATCGGTGGTGTCCTAAGGCTGGCAATCAGGGTTGTTAACACAACCGATACACCTGTAATACACGCATAATACACGCATAATGCACGCGAGTATTCAATGTGCAATTTCAACTCCAACTGGTATAAATCCTTGGATAATTAATTAATAATTAACAAGTATTTAATATAATTATTGAATTTTGCAAAAATTAAAAGATTTGATCTTAGGTAAGTAGGCAAATGTAAATATGTAATATAAATATAAGTAATTTGGTAATAATGTTGAATCGATGAACCGAGTTAAAGGTTATGAATGTTCAATAATATTTAATTTTTCATTCGGTAATAAATAATACATTTATTTATGTTGAAAATAGTATACATCTATATTGCACGCATGAATATATACAGTAGGTTTGTTTGAGCGCGCGACTGTACCGAGAGCACGCAATGTCGTATGAGCCCGAATGTAAAGATGTACCTCTCCCCTTCCTAGTGTGTGCGTGAGCAAGCATCTAAGTCGAGGAGCAGCGAACGATACGCTGCTCTCTCTCTCTCTACTTTTGTACGCCGAACGAGAAGCACCTCGCGCGTGGCGCAAGGTAGCGCCCTGCAGTCTTAATAAACTCTTTATTATATCACTACAGTAAAGAAGTCTCTCCTTAATGTACCACATCTCAACATGGTAGCTCGAGCCGTGGTTGGTTGGCCACGAAGTGGTAAGTGCTTTTTCTCTTATCTTCTACACGACTCTCGAGTCGTGTAGAGATAATTAAAGTGCCGCGTATGTGAAACGTATATGGAAGAAGAATCGTAATTGAAAATCGAGCAAGAAGAAAAGTCCGAACACGAAGGAAAGTTCGAGACATCTATTGAAGAAGAAACGACCTTGAAGGTCAAGCACGAAGAAAATTCCGAACACGAAGGAACGTTCGAGAACGAAGAAGGCGAAATGGAGAAAAAGGAAGTCACGATACCGGTGTTTGATGGAGAAGACTACAGTATGTGGAAGAAAAGAATTACAATGTACCTAAAGATGAAAAAGTGTGACGTAGTAATAACCAGAGCAAGAGTTGCTGCAGACAAAGATGACTGGGAAGAAAGTGACTTAAATGCCATAAATTTGATTTACAGTGCCATTTCCAACAAACAATTGGAGTTTGTGTGTGAAGAAGATACGGCGTATAAAATAATAAAAAAATTGGATGATATGTATTTCAAAGAGTCTACAGCACTACAAATTGTGTGTCGAAATAAATTGGAAAAATTGAGACTAGAAAAGTATAGTGATACAGCAACATTTTTCAGTGAATTTGAAAAATCAGTGAATGAATTAAAAAGCGCAGGTGCAAAAATAAGTGAAAAAGAAAAACTGAATTACATGTTGAACACGTTGCCGAGCCAATACAGTTACATTGGCGATTTAATAGACACGTTAAAAGAAGAAGATCAAACGGCATCGTATGTGAAAAATAAAATCTAGATTGCTGAAATGAAGAACAATAACGAGCATAGCGAACAAAGGTCTAATGTATTCGCTGCAAAAAAAGAACCAGAAAGGAAGCTGCTTCAAATGTGGGAGAACCGGGCATTTCGCATGAGCATGCCAAAATGGAGGACAAGCAGGACAAAGCGGCATAACATGGCGAGGCCCAACACGTGGCCGCGGCCGAGGAAAGGCAGGAAGAGGCAACTACGACAGAGGACGTGGAAACTTCCGTCAGCAAGGAGCCAGCACGAGCGAGCAGAGCGGCGAAGGTGCGAGCACATGGATAGCTACAGCGTATGCGGCGCAGAGTAACGATAGTCAAGGTAGGCTAGGTAATGAGATACAGTGGTTGCTGGACAGCGGATTTACCGATCATATAATAAATAGCGTCGACTATTTTGATAAATTTATTGATCATAAAGAACCGGTAAATATCTACTTAGGGGATAATAGATATATAAAAGCAACGAAAAGTGGAAATGTAGTTAGCTATTTTGACGCGTTCGGTAAAAAGAAGGAAGTTAATATGAGTAATGTTTTTTATGCCGAAAAAATGAATACAAACGTAATAAGTTTTGGGAAATTAACAGATAACAATACGATCATTTCAAAGGAAAATACAGCAAGGATAATAGATAAAGCTAATAAATTGATAACTGTAGCATACAAAGAAAATCGAACTTATAAGATAAATAGTACCTTGAAACATAGAGAGAATTTTGTAAACACAGCCGACTGTAGCAATAATAACATGAGTTGGAAGGAGAAATGGCACAGAATGTTAGGACACGTAAATTTCGGGTATCTAAATAAACTATGTAGAGAAGAGTTATTAACGGGTATTCCGAATAAACTTGAAACGGAATTTATGAAGTGCAAAACGTGCATAGAGAATAAAATGCGTAATTTGCCATTTAGCAACGATAGAACAAAAGCTAAAGATATTTTAGAGATAGTTCATACAGATGTATGCGGTCCATTTAAAAGTGCAGGTTTTAATGGAGAAAATTATTTTGTTTCTTTCATTGATGATTATAGCAAAATCGCGAAGGTTTATTGTATCAAAACTAAAGACGAAGTTTTTGATTGCTTAGTTAGATTTATTAATGAATGTGAAAATTTATCTGAAAAGAAAGTAAAAGTTTTGAGTTGTGATAACGGGAAAGAATATTTAAATAATCGCTTCTATAAATTTGCCAAAGAAAAAGGTATTAGTTTGAATAATTGTACACTATACGTGTATGTACATGAGTTAAACGGAACCGCGGAAAGATTTAATAGAACGATAATGGATATGGCGCAATGTTTACTAACAGAGGCAAACGTTCATAAACGGTTTTGGCCCGAGATTATTTGTGCAGCAACGTATTTGAAAAATCAAACGTTGACTAATACAATAGAGAGAAAAACTCTGTACGAAATATTTTTTAGGAGACGGCCGGATGTCAAACCTTTACGTCTATACGGGAGTAGAGTTTTTGTTAGAAAATCGGAACAAAAAGAAATTCTAAATGGGATAAAAATGCAGATATGGGAATCCTATTAGGATATAGTAATGTAGGATATAGATTTCTTTTAAATAATAAAATAATAGTTGCTAGACATGTAGAGATTGTAGAAGAAAATGTAAAATGTATAGGGCTTGATGAAGTAGAGTCAAAATATCCATCTTCTACTTCGACTATCGAGTCATTTAGAGAAGATCAAAATGATCGTGATGATAATTTAAGCGATGACAACGTTTTTCAAAGCGCGGATGAGAATAATGAACAGGAACCAAAAGTAGCAAATAAGAAAAATGTAGAACTATTAAACGTTCCACGTAGATCTACACGTGATAGAAAAAGTCCAATAAGATATCCAGAAAATATTTCGAATAATATTTATGTAAATTACTGCAGAGTAGATACTCCATATACATTTGAGAAGGCGATGAGTAGTAATGATAGTGAGAGCTGGATAAAAGCTATGGATAATGAAATAGAAAGTTTAAATGAAAATAAGATATGGGAATTAATTGAAAAGACACCAAATGAAAAGGTAACAGATGTAAAATGGGTTTATAGTAAGAAATCTGATGATACATAAAGCGAGATTAGTCCTAAGAGGATTTCAACAGACAAATGTTATTGACGACATATACGCTCTAGTTGCTAAAATGCAAACTTTAAAATTTTTGTTTTCCTTTTGTTGCCAGAATGGCCTAATTATGCAACAGATGGATGTAGTCACAGCATTTTTAAATGGTGAAGTAAGCTCGGAGGTATATGTCGGTCAACCAGAAGGTTATAGCGAAGGAACAAACAGAGTTTGTAAATTACGTAAAGCATTATAAGGACTACGATAAAGTCCAAGGGCATGGTATAAATGTCTGGATGAATATTTAACAAAGATAAAATTTAAAAGGAGTAATGTAGATTATTGTTTATATACTCAAGGTGAAGGTATAGATCAAATTTACTTATTAATATATGTCGATGATTTGTTAATTTGTAGTAAGAATAAAAAGAAAATTAAGAACTTAAAAAGAGTCTTATCAGGAAAATTTAAGATGAAAGATCTAGGAGAAGTTAAAGAATACCTTGGTATTAATATAGAGTATGATTATCGAAATTGTGATATGAAATTAAGTCAAACTAAGTATATAGAGTCATTAGCTAATAAATATCAATTGCAGAATAGTAAATTATATAATACTCCTATGGAAACAAATCTAAAAATTGAAAAGGCTGAAATATGCGAGTCAGATATTAAATATAGAAATTTGATAGTGCATTATTATATATAAGTGCAAGTACAAGGCCTGATATAAGTTATAGTGTGAATTATTTGAGTAGATATCAGAATAGTTGTAATGAGACACATTGGAAATATGCTTTGCGAATCTTGAAATACTTATTTAACTAAAGATTTAAAGATGAACTATAAAAGAAATGTAAATTGTGAAACTATAGATTGTTATGTAGCGCAGATTGGACTAGTGATAATGTTGACAGAAAATCCACATCTGGATATGTTATTAAAGCATTTGGAAATGTAATTGATTGGAAATCGCGAAAACAAAGAACGATAACAGAGTCTTCAACTTATGCAGAATATGTAGCCTTATCTGAGGCAGTTAGTGAAGTGAAGTTTATGATAGAGTTAATGAAAACTTTAATGTGGAATTGGTTGATCCTGTAAAGATAACACAGGCGCGATAAATATAGCGAATTATGGATACTTTACTAAGAACGCGAAGCACATCGAAATACATTATCACTATGTTCATGAAAGCGTGAAAGAAAAAGAAATTGTAATAATTAAAATTGACTCGAATGATAATGTTGCGGATATCTTTAGAAAAGCATTGGGTAAAGATAAATTTGTAAAGTTCAGAGAATTATTGAATATCATATAATGAATTAAAAGTGTACAATATATACGTAAGGAGGCGTGTTGAAAATAGTATACATCTATATTGTACGCATGTATATATACAGTAGGTATGTGTGAGTGCGCGACTGTATCGAGAGCGCGCAATGTCGTATGAGTCCGAATGTAAACATCTACCTCTCCCATGTCAAAGGGTGCTAAATTTGGAATATCATATTCAAGTAAATCTCTTCCGATCAAGAATATCATCGCTGAGGTAGAAAGTAGTATGAGTAGTTTTAATCTGGAGTTTAAAAAAGAATGTAGGAGTTCTTTAGTTAAAGTTGTTGATAATTTTAAAAGAGAACATAGATTTGATAATTATTTGAACAGTAATTTATTCCATGAATTAAAAATAACGAAGAAATTCTTGAGAGAGAATCCGAATATGATCTTCCAAAAAGCAGATAAAGGAAATGTAACTGTAGTTTCAGATAAAAGGGATTATATTAATAAAATTCAACTTATGTTGGAGGATGATACCACTTATGTGAAAATTAGGAATCCACATATCAATAGACTACAAGATAAATTGAAAGAATTATTGATGCATTGGAAAATAAAAGCTTATATTAAAGATAGTATGTTTAAATATTTAAAATGTGAAAATGGCACTGTAGCTAAATGTTATGGGCTTCCTAAGATTCACAAAGAACAGTTGACATATAGAATAATATTATCGATAAATTTTCCGACGTATAGACTTGCTAGATTTTTGTCTAATATATTGTTCAAGATAGTGGGTAAAACAAATTCATATATTAAAGATAGTTGGAGTTTTTATGGTATAATGAAAGATATTATTATTCCGAATGATCATAGGATGGTTTCATTGGATGTAGTATCTTTGTTTACAAATATACCTTTAGAGTTGTTGAATGATATTATACAAGATAAATGGTCTGAAATTAAAGTACATACTAGTTTAACAAAAGATGAATTTATAAAGGCACTTAATTTGGTTTTTAAAAACACAATTTTTTCTTTTGATAATAGTATATATGAACAAAGATATGGTTGTCCAATGGGATCACCTTTGTCACCTGTTATAGCCAATTTAGTAATGGAAAAATTGGAAAGTATTGCTTTGTCTAAGTTGGTTTTTCAGCCAATTATTTTTAAAAGATATGTTGATGACATTTTTGCAGTTGTACCAGAATGTTTTGTGGATGAAATGGTGGATGTGTTTAATTCTATCCATGATAGAATTAAATTCACAAAAGAAGTTGAGAAAGATTATCAATTGAGTTTTTTAGATATTAGAGTCATTAGAGGTAATAATAATAGAGTGAAATTAGATTGGTATAGAAAACCTACATGGTCAGGTAGATTGTTAAATTTTGATTCTCACCACCAATTCGGAAACAAGACAGGTGCGATCAAAGGTGTCATTGACAGAGCGATTAAATTGTCACATAAAGATTTTAGGAAAAAGAATTTAAATTTAGTTAGAGAAACATTTATTAAAAATAGTTATCCCGTAAAATTTATTGATAAAATGATTGATGAGAGAGTGTGGGAAATTTATAATGGTGGATTGAAGCAGCGGGTAGATAATCAAACAAGGAATAGAAATGGAAAGAATGCATATTTTAGTTTACCATATGTTAGAGGTTTGTCGGAAAGGATTAGAAGGGTTTTTAGTAAACATAATATTCAAGTTTTCTTTAGAAATGATAATAATTTAGAAAGGTTATTTAGTAATTGTAAAGACAAGGATGATAAATATTTGAAATCGGGAGTTGTTTATAAAATTAATTGTAGGGATTGTAATGGTTGTTATATTGGTCAAACGGGTAGATATTTGAAAAAGAGAATATATGAACATCAATATAGTTTACGCAGCTCAAGTTGTACATCGGGTTTGAAAGAACATTGTTTAAATAGTTTGCATTCTTTCGATTTTGGGAGTGTGGATATTTTGGAACAGGGGATTAAGAATAAATATAAGAGGGAAAGCCTTGAAAGTATTCACATTCTAAGAAATCGGAATAATGTAAATTTAATGATAGAGTCAAGTAAATTAGATAACATTTATCATTCTTTATTAATTTAAGTGAGAATGGCAAGTTGGTGAGGGGAATGTGGAGGGTGGTGGGGTAAGAGAAAAGAAGGGGGTATGGGTGCATGGTATATAAGGAGGTGTATCGCGGGTTTTATTTCAATCCCTGAGGAGGAGCCGGAGCAGGCTCGAAACGTCGGACAATGTGGTGGTGGTGGGCAGTCAGATCGTCCTTTGCTAACAAAGTTTTTTCCAGGTTTTAATTAAGTTTTTATTTCAGATTCTGCGGGGGTGATTATAAACAAGGGCAATCTGACTGCCATAAATATTAATTATTTTAATATTATTTTAATTTAATTTGTAAGACTGTAAGACCGATGGAAAAATTCTTATTAGTTGATATTAAATTGCAGTCGACATAAGTAATATTTTTAATGATCTACCTCTCCCCTTCTTAGTGTATGCGTGAGCAAGTATCTAAGTCGAGGAGCAGCGAACGATACGCTGCTCTCTCTCTCCCTCTACTTTTGTACGCCGAACCAGGAGCACCTTGCGCGTGGCACAAGGTAGCACCCTGCAGTCTCAATAAACTCTTTATTATATCACTACAGTAAAGAAGTCTCTCCTTAATTTACCACACCTCAACAATTTATATTATTCGATATTATAAATACATTCAGTTTTTCATGTAAAGTTTTAGAATTCATTATTATCTATTAATAAATCTCAAGGTCAAAGTTTCGATAACATGGGATTATTTTTAAAAAAATCTTTATTCTCTCATGGTCAATTATACGTTGCTCTTTCAAGATGTAAAATCCAAATAATATATACATACAAAATGAATCAGAAAATAAAAATCAAATCACAAATATTATTTGGAAAGAAATATTAGATTAATTACATTTTTTTATCTTATTTTCTTTTATTATATTATGATATTAAATATTTTTAACTGTAACTAAGTATAATGAGTATAATAATAACTTACTTAAAGAGTATGATATGAATTATATAAAAACTTTAATTGAAACATATAAATAATAATTAAATTCAATTGATAAAATTAATGAATATTTTACAAAAAAGTTTAAGAGTTAAAACAATTAAGGTAAAAGTACCCATTATGAAACATCGCTCAAATCGTGACCCCTTTATGGAACAGTTTGAAATATAGTAAAATAAAGTCTATTAATGATACAGCTAAGCAATATCAAAATTTTATCTGAATAGTGAAAGTTTATTATGTAATATGCAAAGAGATTCACAGTTCTACATGATAATTAAAAAAAAATATATGACTGCATGTATTCTGAGATCGACTCAAATCTGTGGCTGTTGAAGTCAATGGTGCTGGTTTCAAACGTTTTATTTTATTAACTGTAACAATGCACTCCAACACTTTTCAAATATCAATCTTTTTATAATATGCAGTTTTTTACTCATAGATTAAAATTTTACAGTAGTTTTTCTGCAAAAATAAAGATTTTCAATAAATATTTTAGTGTTTCATAATTGTCGCATACTAACGAGTGTAGTCCGAGTTTATGGAACAGCCAAAGGTGGCGTTCCAAGTTCGGGGACCTCTGTCTCTAAGCATGTCCCTTTTATGGAGCGCGTTTTCACTCAACAGTTTTAAAGTTATTTATTATTTAACGTTATCTTGAGACGTGCGTGAACAATCATTTGAGTTTCCTGCATCATTTTACTAATAAGTAAGTATATATTTGTTTGTGAAATTCTGGTTGTGAAACATAAATAACAAACCTAACCTATAAATTTGATAAAAAATCAGTTTGTAAGTTACATTCTTTTCGAAATTTGTTTTTTATTTTTTACAGATTATATGAAACTCAAGAAAAATGACAGCGAAGAAAAAAAATAAAGGCACAACATAAGACAAATAAAATGAGACCAAGGAAGATATTAAAGAGATGTTAAAAAAGAATGCTTAGCACAACAAAGTTATTCGCAAGAAAGTTCAACCAGACAAAAGGAAACTAAAAATCAAAAGGAGACTGTATTCTGCATTACAATTACAAAAAAGCTTTTAATCCAGTTAATGCTGCACTGCAAATTGCAGCTAAATTGAATGTTCCAGCCAGATCTCTCCACAGAGCTGTAAAGATCCACAAGAATCTCCTTCAAGACCTAGCTCGTCTAAAGTTTTAAAACCTCATATAGAAAAGTAGTATAGAACTAAGCAACAGCTTAAATAAGGATAATTGCCTATTAAATGAAGAATGGTTACTCGATAACTGTGAAGATTTTACAACAGAAAATTTGATTGAGAAAATAAGTCAATGGGGTTCGTACAATCTAATTGCAAATTATTCATGTAACTATATTAACATTTTTCTTATTTTAATCATGTTGAATTCTTTTAGGAGTTTTTTCTCCATCTGCAATATATAGTATACAATGATCAAACACAAGAATCTATCAGTCGAACAGTCAATAATGAGATTTGTCAAGAAAGTGTAATAACTTCTGAAAAAATAAATCTTCACTCGAGTAATCTTGAAAATAACTTAAAAAGTAATGCGATGGAAGAAGAGACTATGCTCGAAATGAAAATAGTGTAGCAAATAATAAATCCAAACCAAAAAATAAATTAATTGTAATTTCAGATATTTAAAAATAAGCATTAAGTATTTTAAGTTGTATGCAATTATTGTATTAATTTGATACGTTTAAAATTGTATTTTATATTCATGTTTTTTAATAAAAAAATTATAAAAAATTTAAAATCATCATTTGTATATCATAAGCCTCTTATTGTAAGTAAAATAGTACGTAAGTTATTAAATTAAAACTGATTTCTATCCTGTTCCAAAATGGGGACATCGATTATGGAACGGGGGGACAATCTGTAAAAATGTCGTTCCATAATACGTACTTGGTGTCGGTTTGGTTTTTTAATTGTAATAATTACAATTCGTATTCAATTTGCTTTTTGAAGGTCTCATTTTAATCTTTGATCTTTACCCCATCGATTGATATCCAAAAATTGTAAATATTACTCCTGTAGTTCTAATCTCAATCCAAACTCTAAACTAGCAAAAACTGTTCCATAAAGGGTACTTTTACCTTATTAGAAGTAAAAAAAATTAATTTTTTTAACAATAATTTATCCTTCTTTAACAATAAAAAATTATGTCCTAACAATTAACTAAATATAAAAATAGGAACAATAAAAATATACAATTAGTTCCTAAAATACTTATGAACCCTTGAAGGATTATATTAAAGGAAAATATTATTAATAGCATTTTTCGTAATGTTCAAATGATAACAATTAAACTTTCTTATCTATTATCTTTCGCCCTGAATAGCCGTTAGATTCACTTATTAAATTAACATAAATCGTCGGGCGTTTCCTTAAATTGATAAAATAATATTGTCTGCTTCGGCTGAAAATAATGCAGACGGGGAGGATTTGGGAAATAAAAATTGAGAACGTTTAAGTAGCGGTTAGGGTCTGGAAAGGATTGTCAGCCCAGTGGCGCAAATGGTAGCGTAGCTGCCCGGTAAGCAGAAGGTTGTCGGTTCGACCCCGGCCTGGGCCGTTATTTTTTCCTTGTCATTTTTTATCTTATACGTTTACCTTCCCTTTCCACATCCTTTAAAAATTCTTGACTGCACTTTAATTATTATAATATTATTGTGCATAATTCTATGACTGCTATTTATTGTGTCAAATAGCTTCTAAAAATTTAAATATGTATTTAAACACACATATATATATATATATATATATATATATATATATATATATATATATAAACAAAAAAAGCAATTGATAAGTTAGTTACCTTCCTTATCTATCTTTCCTTATTATCTTTCGCCCTGAATAGCAGTTAGATTCACTTATTAAAATAAACAGTATACAAATTTAAAATTAAATATCGAAAGTGGTTACGTAGGGCTATTGGCGACGGATACCACTTTGTGACGTACACGAACAGCTCGTAGTATACGCATCGATTTATAATTTCCCATTCATAAACACGAGAGCGAAAAATCAACAAACACGATGCATCACTGTATACAAACATACGATCGCATGCGCCAGAGAAAATCTTACTCACTCATTCACACAGCGCCTCTGACGTCAGAGTATAAACACAAATATTGTCATGGGCAAGAGAGAAGACCAGACGATCGACTGGTATATAAAGGGCTCCGATTCTCGGAATCGGCACGCACTTGTGTCCGAGCTCTCGCCTATTCAGGATACCGATAAGCATTGCGCTTAGGTAACTGAAGCTGGCCACTCCTTTGCGCTCGTAAAACTTATGTAAAGGCCGAATCCATTTCAAATCAGGTGGACCGCGTATGCCTATGTCACCGATCATTTTGGAATTAAAGTATTCATGTTCTTCTCCAAAAATTATTTGACCCGTATATTTTAATTTTTTTGTTGCATCAAAATTTCATGCGTTCAGCAGTGGCAAAAAATTCCGAGAAAAACCTTACTTAGAAAAAAATTTTTTCAATGTAATTTTCAAACCGCTACTGCTTCACCAGTTTTTTAAGCTTTTTAGCGTGTAACACATAATTTCACTAAGGTTTGAGCCCTCTTTCACGTTCTTTATGTTATTTAAAAAAAAAAATAAAAAATGCACGAGTTATGTACTTTTTACTGAAAAATGCACTTTTTAGAAAAGTGCATTTTTCTCAAAAACGCCATTTCTTTTTTGCTCAATTTTTTTTGTCCTGATAGAGGACCTAAATACCTATCTAGACGTATTTGTGAAATTCCCGACCCGTGCCCAAGAATAACGATCATTAATGAGATAATACACAAACAAATTTTTCACGCTTAACCCTTACATATATTCAATAGTATAACAGTCAATATAAAGGTTTTTATCTTTGTGCGTAAGCAATATACAAGTACACATAGTATCTGTTGTATTTTTTATTTTTGTCTTTTAGATTTTTTATTTTTATAACTACCTTTGTTTTTAGTAGTTAAGTAATACATATATGTACTTTGAGTAAGAAAACGTTTAACTTTCTTCTCTTTTTTATCATTTATTTTAACGGCAATAACGTCACTCTTATTAGGACTTTGTCTTGAACAATTAAAATCGTCATTTATATAATATTCCATAACAATTTGTTCGGTCCTTTCGTCAATTGGATGGCCTGTGTACGCTTCTGGTTCTGAATAAACTCCCTTTTCTTGTGCAAGACTTTTCGCTCTTTCTATCATGTACAATGTTATGTCTGGAAATAAAGATAAAATTTCAATTTCCGTTAAGGATGAGGGTAGCAAAGTCAGAATTTTTACTTTTTCTGATACCGTAGAACACTTTTGCAAGGCTAAACCAACATTTTGTACCCATTCTGTACAACGGCATGCAGTTGATTCGTTTGCTTTTATAGAAACGTCATAAACATTATTCAACTTCACATCGAGGGCATTAGACAATGTTGAAAGTATATTTTTCGTTTTCTTTTTTACGTAATTTTCAATTGATTTTTCACGTATAAGATTTTTCCTCTTAAGAGGCGATACACATCCTGAGAAAAATGTACTTATTTTATTATTAAATTCTTCCACGCGTTCTGGAGTACTTGGCAAAAATCTTCATCTCTATCGATTCCGTTGTCGATAAAATTATCATCCGTTGAAAATTCATTGTCAGTGCTAGTCACCAATTCTAAAGCATGCTCGTAACAACGTCTACACAGATATGTAGAGGGGGTCAAAGGTAAATCAGGATAGAGAAGCTTCAATGGATGAGCAAGATTCTCAAATTGTTTAAAACGCACGGAATTAGGTTCGTAAAAAATTTTTTTGTGCTTATTTAAAAAATCTGCACATTTGATTCTCTTCGTTGAATAATTTTGAGACATCGTAGGTAAGTTAATCAGGTGAAATATATAATAATTTTCAAAAGTATGATAGTTTTAAAAAATACTGGAGGTGTACTTATAGCAGAAACCGAACTTTTCTTGGTACATAAAAGATCTAACGATAGCCATCTAGCGGACCAATGTATAAGTACATAAACTCATACGTATACATATATGTATTACTTACGCTCATGTACATATATGTATTACTTAACTACTAAAAACAAAGGTAGTTATAAAAATAAAAAATCTAAAAGACAAAAATAAAAAATACAACAGATACTATGTGTACTTGTATATTGCTTACGCACAAAGATAAAAACCTTTATATTGACTGTTATACTATTGAATATATGTAAGGGTTAAGCGTGAAAAATTTGTTTGTGTATTATCTCATTAATGATCGTTATTCCTGGGCACGCGTCGGAAATTTCACAAATACGTCTAGATAGGTATTTAGGTCCTCTATCAGGACAAAAAAAAATTGAGCAAAAAAAAAATGGCGTTTTTGAGAAAAATGCACTTTTCTAAAAAGTGCATTTTTCAGTAAAAAGTACATAACTCGTGCATTTTTTATTTTTTTTTTTAAATAACATAAAGAACGTGAAAGAGGGCTCAAACCTTAGTGAAATTATGTGTTACACGCTAAAAAGCTTAAAAAACTGGTGAAGCAGTAGCGGTTTGAAAATTACATTGAAAAAATTTTTTTCTAAGTAAGGTTTTTCTCGGAATTTTTTGCCATTGCTGAACGCATGAAATTTTGATGCAACAAAAAAATAAAAATATACGGGTCAAATAATTTTTGGAGAAGAACATGAATACTTTAATTCCAAAATGATCGGTGACATAGGCATACGCGGTCCACCTGATTTGAAATGGATTCGGCCTAAAATAATTCATTTTTTTTTAGTATATTAATAAACATACCTATAATTTTAGATTATGATTTATGATTTTTTTTCTTTAAATAAACTCTCTCGATAACAACCGAGTTCTAACTTACCTACCTCCCACGGCACGATAGTCGGCCCTCTGCGCCGACTACTTACACGTATCATCTAAGCAGCACGGTCGCAGCCACTCAGCGCTAACGACTTATCTGCACCTACCACCTCTCTGTACCGACGGCACGGACTCCGGCACATTGCGCGCCCGTATCTAATCCTGAGATCGGGGCTACTCCCCTCCCGATTGTATGCTCGAGTCAAGTACACGAACTCTAAAAAAAATTGTTAATAACTACCAAGTAACGACATCTAGTTTCATACAAGTTAACTCAATTATTAAGGTATAGACTCAAATCTGAGAGCTGTTATTACTTCGGTACGTTACAGCTGGAGCCCGAGGACTCGAGCAAACTAAAATCGCATAGTGGGAATCTTCGAAAAAGGGATCATGATACCCGATCGACATAACATATTTTTAGAGAGTCGCATAGAAGCACGGATAATAGATTTAACGACACGGGTCGACGAAGTTGAGGAAGCCGATCAGCAATATCACGCGGCGACGCAATATTTAATGAGTCAAATAAAAAAATTACGCGCTGTCGTAAGTAGGCAAGGCCACGCGTTATTGACAATGTCGGAAGATCTGGCAGAAGCTAGGCAACGGGTAAATGAGCTGGACGAGGAAAACGAGAAACTGGGATATATGGTAAAAGTAGTCGCGAGTAAAACTTGTAAAAGCGAGAGAATGTTAAATTCGAGGATGGATCGTATCGAGAACAGAGTTCGGGATATAGCCGAATCGTTTAAAAGGCTGTCGATTAACGATAATTAAAAAGCCGATAATTCTATATTAAAGTATAGAACGTTCGTATAAATTAGTTTTTTTATAAATAAATACATTAGAGTCAACTTTCAACGTTGTAAATTCAATTAAGTTCAATCAAATTCTTTTTCATCACTTTCCGTATTAACGTTTTTCTTTCGAAGCACGTACTCTATTAAAAGTTAAAATGGCAAAAGACCGCAAATCGGGAGCGTTTATGCGCGAAATGCAAGACTCCTTTGACGAGGGAGTAGAGAACGCGAAGGGACAAAAACGTTTCAAATGGGAACGGGCGGTAACTGATGAATTACGATTATTGGATGAACTGCAAAATGAGCTCGAAAATATGCTCGAAGGCCAAAACGAGGAAAACGACACGTCAAAATCATCGAAATTAAGGGCAACGTTAGTCGCGATAATTCGAAATGAGATAAAAGAGAAATATGACGCGTTGACAGTCCGTCGAGAAAACTCGTATGGAAAAAAAAGCAGAACGCGCGGAATTAGTTACGGAAATAAATAAACTAAGAGGTCGGGTTCAGTTATTAGAAACCGAGAACGACAGTCTAATCGACAAAATATCCGCGCTGTCACAAAACGATGATCAATCGGAAAGTAACCGCGAGCTAGATTCTAGGCTCGCAGAGTTGAAAAGAAACCTTTCACGAGAAGTTGATCAAATAAAATCAAACTTTGAGAAAGAAATTCTAGAATTGAAAAATACGATTAAAGACTTGAAAACATCACCGATGAAGAAAGGCAACTCTGGGAGCGAAGCGTCTCAAAAAATAAAATTAGATATCCCCAAGTATCGAGGACTTGAGAATGAAAGGCCAGTTAAATTCTTATCAGAGTTCGAGAAATATATAAACGTGGTTAAACCTAATTTCAATCAACTCTTATGCCTTATCTCTCAAGCACTCGAGGGTGATGCCAGGGATTGGTGGTACCTACAAGAGTCGGAGATCGACTCGTACGACCAATTCACAGAACGGTTTCGCGAACGGTACTGGAGCGCGAACACACAAAGAACCGCGAAGCGGAAGATAGAATTCGGTCAGCACCAGTCGGGGGCAGTCTTAATCGCGTTGAATACGCAACAAATTTGTTCGGTTTAGGCAAAGAGCTGGATCTCGACTATACGGAGACTGAGTTTGTTGTGCGCGTTAGCGAACATTTCGAAAGAAATATTCGACACGCAGTTTTAGGACGGCAAGTCAAAGATAAAAATATGTTGTTAAAAATATTAGCTGATTATGACGGAGACAACCAACGTCACCGAAAACACGACAAAATGGGCCACAACAAACCCAGTCCTCCTTCAGATACGGCTAACACACAAAATAAATCATATAACAAGCCATACCAGTGGCAGTCGAAAACTGTGAACGTAAACGAGTTACAGACAGCGACGCCGCCGGAAATAAAGGAGAAAACTCCACCACAAACGAATCAAACAAACGAGAAAAAGTCAGCTCGGAAGCAGAGAAACGATTGGAACAAAGAATTAATTCGAAGTTACGATGAGGTTGACGTAAATAATATAAATTTAGGAAATGCTAATACCGAAAATTCGGGAAACGCATAACAGTTGCTTGCTGCATGTCAAAAAATAAACCGCAACAAGCAACTCGATCGGAGAATAAAAATTGTAATAAAGATACCTCTTCTATACTGGAGGATCCGCGAGAAAATCTTTTGTATGATGTAGAACCAGAAGGTCTAAATACGAAAGAAACGCGTTGTCCGGAGGTAAATATCAAAGTCGAAGACATAGAGGTAAAAGCCTTAATTGATACGGGAAGTGAGATCACTTGCATCTCCGAGGAATTTTATTACGCTAATGTGAAAATATTCGGGACGCGACCTAAGCTACCGATAAGTGGAAAATTCATAAAGGGAGCAACGGGCGCAAAGTCGTCGCGAATAAAACTCCAAGTTCTCCTAAATGTCGAAATTGCAAAAATAAAACTAGATATTATATTTATGTAGTGCCGAAACTAGTCAAACCATGCATTATTGGATATGATACACAAAAAGCTCTTAGTATGCTAATAGATACCGGCACGGAAGAAATTCTCTTAACCATTAACGATCAATATGTTCATTGTTCTTATAAGGTGGCCATAATGCACTCAGAAGAGTATGCATCTCTTAGAATCGAACAATCGTATGAGTCCGAATGCGGAAACGCTGACTCATACGATGTCTCATTGCTTACGATCTTTTTTACGAAGTTTCGATAGAAGAAATCGAAGAAAAGATTAAATCATGCAAAAATCTAAAAAATTCCCAAAGGGATAAACTTAAGTGCTTAATAGTACAATACAAAGAGGTATTTCAGAAACGCCCAGGTCTATTATCTAACTATGAGTATACTTTTGAAATAAAAAATGATGCACCCTTTTATTCAAAGCCGTATCCCATCCCTATAAATTATAGAGATAAAGTTAAAATCGAAATCGATAAATGGCAAGAGCTTGGAATAATTCGGCGTTCGATGAGTCCATATATAAACCCTCTCGTGGTTGTGATTAAAAAAGATGGATGAATCCGCCTATGCTTAGATGCACGCAAACTAAACGAAAAATTGATAAATGATTATGAATCCCCTCCGGGTGTAGAGGAGATATTTTTAAGATGTAGAAACGTAAACTTTTTATCCAGCTTTGATTTAACGAGTAGTTTCCATCAAATAAAGCTTTCAGAAGAAAGTAGGAAATATACCGCGTTCATTTGCGACAATAAAGTTTACGAATTTAATGTAGTACCATTCGGTATAAAAACGAGTAGCGCCGAGCTAATAAGAGGTCTAGACCAAGCCGTTGCGGGTCTCGAAGATTTTCTTATAACTTTTGTAGACGACTTACTATGTATTTCAGAAGATTTCGATAGTCATTTGCAAAATATAAAATCATTATTTGAGAATTTATTAAAAAACAACCTAAGGATTAGTTTTAAAAAATCAAAGCTAGTACAGGAAGAAATAAAATTCCTGAGTCATATTTTAATGCCTGAAGGAGTAAAACCGGACCCGGAGAAAATTAGAACAATTAAAAACTTTAAGAAACCTAGAAATGTCAGGGAATTGCAGGGATTTCTCGGGTTTGTTAATTTCTATACGAAATTCGCGAGAAATTACTCGGCGCATACCGTTCCACTTCTAAACTTGTTAAAACAAGGTAAGAAGTATGAATGGACAGACGAGCACGAAAAAGCTTTCAATGATATTAAAAATATATTCGATGAGCATATCATATTAAAATACGCGGACGCGCAACGTCCATTCATACTCACTACCGACGCGAGCGACTACGCGATAGCTGCGGTGCTATCGCAGGTAAACGATCAAAACGAAGAACAAATTGTCACGTTCGTTAGCCGTACGCTGAAGGGGAGTGAATGCTCTTACTTTACGACTGAGAAAGAGATGTTAGCTATAGTTTGGGCGTTAACACGTTTAGATACGTACTTGCGGGGGGCACCGAAAATAGTCGTACGAACCGATCACGAAGCTGTCACTTTTCTTAAACATTGTAAATTTAATAATGCTAGACCACGAAGGTGGAGTCTCGCGATTCAAGACTTCTGCTTAGAACCGGTTTACTTGCCGGAACGCAAGAACGCCGTCGTCAATTACCTAAGCCGTCAGATACACGACTATCCAGAGGAATCAGGTCGGGAAAATGAAATCATAATCGCTTCGATACTCGCGCAAAAACCGAGTCGCGAATTGATGAATAACTTAAAGAATTTGAAGACATTACAGGAAAATGACCCTTATATTAATAAATGAATTACGGAGATTCCAAATGACGAAAAAATGCAAAAGCGCTTTGTGCTCCAAGATGGTTTAATGCAAAAAATTGCATTAAATCATAATAGACTCATGTTACCCGAAAGCCTTCTGGATAGTTTGATACGGGAAACCCATGAGATACATGGCCACATTGGTTCATCAAAGACTTATAAAATGATAAACGAACATTTCTTTGCGGCGAAACTAAGACAAAAAATTTATACAATACTTCGTACATGCGATACTTGTCAACGAACGAAATATTTAACATGTAAACTTAATGAACACGTCCAACCAATATTAACCGAAGAACCAAATGACACACTGTCAATAGATTTTCTTGGGCCTTTACCGACGTCAACGGGGGGCGTTAACTACCTATTAACAACGGTAGACGCATTCAGTAAGTACCTGGTCATGTATCCTATAAAAAAAGCGAATACCGCGACTGTCATCAGAAAAATCTTCGGTGATTACATTGGCAAACACGGTAAACCGAAAGCAATACTTTCTGACCACGGGACGCAGTTTACTTCAAGTAAATGGGGAAAAAAACTCATGGATGAAGGAATACAACCGGTATTCTCATCCATCAGACACCCACAAAGTAACCCGGTCGAACGGGTACACCGAGAACTCGGACGTTTTTTCCGAACATTTGTAAGGGACCAACATACCAGCTGGGCTAGATACGTTGAGATTATACAAAACATTATTAACGTAACGCATCATGAGACCACGGGGTTTACACCGATGGGGCTCCATTTTTATCAAGCCTACGCGGGTATGGGAAAAATGGTTGCCTATAGTAGATTCAGATAAAATCACGCATGAACGAAAAGTATTTCTCGCTCGCGAACGAGCGCATTCATTCTTAAAAAGGCGAGCGTTCTGAAAAAACGTCCGAACGCGACACTTTGAATTTAAGGTAGGCGATAGAGTTTTAGTAAAATCACTAAACGTATCAGATGCGGCTGAAAGAAAGATCGCGAAGTTTTTTCACGTATACGAGGGACCATACACGATTACGCAAAAAATGGGGCCCGATACGTATGTATTGTCAGATGTAGAAGCGAATAGGGAACGCGGAAAGTTCCATGTACAAAATTTAAAGCCTTATCTTTAAGTATTTATTGTTTACTAAGGGTCTCAGTGAAGGTAAACATACACCGAAACTCTTAGTAGCACAGATGTAAATAGTAATTTAAAGAAAATTAAAATCGAGCCATAGGATGTCAGTCGCTTCGCAACCATGCCTGAGCAAGGTACCAATCGCGAAAACTTTTTTAAACGCGATGCCGCGGTCCAAAGTGGTAGGGTGATGTGGCCACCTTTTAACATCGAGTGTGTGGCAATAAAGGCGGCGTCAGGGAGACCCTGGGCCACAACACGCGGCGCATACCGGGGCAGACGAGCGGTACAGGCGAGGCCATACATGGTCAACCGGTCCGCCCAAACCACCAAAGAGAGCGAGGCAACACCACCACCACCAACTCCATCTACCTCTCGGCACGCAATAATGCAGTACGTGCCAACGCCGATTCGCCGACCGCCGATCTAGTCCAGTCGGATTAGACTTAAATAGTGCTGTTTTGAAAACAACCGTTAAGAGGCAATATTTTTTTTGCAAGTGCTTCGAAAAAGTGTCAGGATATTGGGAAAAATGTTTGCGGTAAGTTTCAGGTGGTGGAACATTGTTTAAATAATTAGTAACTGTGCGAAAATCCATTTTTTGCTTGTAACTTTCGAACCGTTGTTGGCATTGAGAAACTAAAAGTACCGTTTTTTAGGTATTGAAAAAACCTACAAAATAAGCTATTGAAAGTTAAAATTCAATTATTAACTTTTTTGTAAAACGCGAAAAACCGCTATTTTCACCCATTTTCGAAATTTTATATAAATAAACAATTTTTGCTGCTATGAAACTATATTATAGATTTTTTTGAAGGTTTTTGTCTGCTTTATAACTGGTTAAAATTTGAAGTTGAAATATTTATTAGTTTTTGTAAAAAAGCATTAGTTATGTAAAAAGGTGTCTCAGTAAATTGTAAATAAAAATAGTTACACTGGATGAAAAGATTTCGTAGAGGTTTCATTTTCTTCATTAAGACTTGTACTATAACGAGCAATAAAAAAAGTTTATTTTTCGAGTGTAAATTTAAAAAAAATCGGGCTTGAAAATTAACATAAAAAAAAATGAATTAATTTTTAATTTTTACTGGGAAATCTTTACCAAATCGAATTCATACATCCATTACTTGATAACTGCGATCTTCCTGCGAATTTTAAGCCGTCGCTGGTTGTTCTACGATGCTCTGGAGCTGAGATAACTTTTTTTTTTTCAAAAAATTATTCTGGCTTTGTTTATTAATATTAAGAGTTCAAATTTACAGATTACCTAGAGCAAGATTTAAACTATCGTATCCGACATTTAAATACTAATTAATGTCAATAATTATTATAACAAACAGTAGTGTTTTATAATATAAGAACCGGCGCGCAAGAGAGACAGAGTGGGCGGAGTAGCGCGACTGAAACTGACCACGCGACTTATAATTCAAAAGGCGAGAAAATTTCACGATATCTCGGGAACTAAAAGCTCAATTTGAATGATTCTTTTTTTTATTTGGGGTAGCGTGAAAAAATAATAACATCTACTCTGATAGATTAAAAAAAAAAAAATTATTTATATTAAAAATTTAATAAATAAATTATTTTTACATTTTTAACACTGGAAATAGTGTTAATTTTGTTTTTTTTTCGGAATTCCCAAGGAAACTGGAAGGATGAAAATTAAAACTTAAATCATGTTTCATTTTATTTACATAAAAATACACTTTATTTACATCATATACATTCTGCGCATCGTACTACACATTAATTTATTAAAAATCGCATATGTATATTCTACTCCATATTCAATATATCTTTTGTATTTTAAACTTATCAGTCATATACACACACACACACACACACACACACACATGCACGCTCATATATATATATATATATATATTACAATTTTATCTTTTTAAATAATATTTATTAAATTATCATTATTCAAGCCAGCCTGCGCTTTTTGTTACTGCTTACGTTCTCGCTGTATTCGCTACTCTCATCGCCATCATCAAAGTTGATATTGTCATCGCCATCAAATTCGTCATCATCATGATTATAATCATCTTGATAATCGCAGTTCTTACTTTCTAAGTCGATACCAATTGGTATTATGTCTAAAATATTATCCACTTCTTCTTCTAGATTAAATTCAGCTTCGTCATGAAATTTGATAGGTTGATCTTCTTTATTTGTGCAAGTTTCCCCATGGCAACCTGCACATAGGTTCGAGCAACATAAACCATGTTTTCGGCAACTGCAGTTTTTAGTTTTACAGTTACTTTCGCATCTACATGTGATTGACAGAAGCAGTTCATCCGGAATTAATGGCTCATTTGTTAATATTGGCTGCAATTCTTGCTCCGTTTCTTTCCACCCCCACTGTAGAGGATTTATCTTGTTTCCGAGCCACGTTTGAATTTGATAAAAAATTCTTAGAGAATGCTGCTTTGCTGCACCTACAGTCGGAGGTAACGATTCTAATTTACAAACTTTTTTCATATTCGATTTTTGAAAATGTAAAAATCTTAATTGCTGTAATATTTTTGGCTCATTCTTACTACTGTATAACATTGCCATTATTTCATTTCCAGCATTCTCGATCTCAGATTGACTAGCATTTGCCTTATAAAATATTTCAGCCAAAGTTTGAAATGTAGAGTCTTTTAAAAATAATTTAACTAATTTATTTTTTCCTTGCTTATATAAGCAGGAGGTCGTGTCACAGCCTGTGAAGGCATGCAGAAAAAGAATATATTTTCTTATTGCGTCATATTTGAAGGAATGATTAGAAAATAGTTCTCGTTCAGTTTTTCCTTTGTTAGGTTTTAGAAGGTATATACTTGCATCTATCGGAGCTAACTGTGTCAATAAAACTAATAGATCAACGTCTTCACCAACAATAATAACATTGTTATCGGTAGTTTTATTCTCAATAGCTGTTGTAACAATGAGAAAATCTGCATCTTCCTTAGAGATTTTTGTCATACAGCCTGCTTTATTCATCTCGACACATAAGAAATTAATTAATTTAGATTTATTATTATTTGTAGACAAAAATTTGTCCTGTGAATATGTTATCTTTGTATTTAAATCAAAATTTAAATCAGTCCCTACATATTTTTCCTGTCGTCTAAAACGTTCAATTGATTTAGTACCTTTTTCTAAGTATCCATCGAAAACAACACAACAATTTTTCTTATAATATTTTAATACGTATGCAACGTATTGTTGTAAAATCGCGCTGATCGTCTGATTAATATGCCACACTACTCGATGAAGAAGAAATCCGCCATCAATTACGTAAAATACATTTTCAGATGGTAGCGCAGAAATAGTATTAAAATTTTGGTAAAATACAGATTTTCGTGTTTTTCGCATCCCTTTATCGTCGAATAGTGCAAGCGGATAAGGCGACAATTCATACGATAAAAATTTCTGCATGTCATCCTTCGAGTTCATATTTAATAACATTCTTTGAAAAATTAGTGTCGGGTCAATCATTACTGTACAATCTTTTACCTTAATAGATGAACTCATTGCTTTTAAGGGTAAAACTTTACTTTTTCTCTGTAATTTTATTGTGCATTAATAATGGAAGCCTCAAAAAGTAATGTTTCTTCGTAGGAAGCGCAAAGACCTATATTATGGAGGCTATCGATTAAACTTTTAGACGCGTGCTTCTTGTGTATCATCGATGACAACCCCAACAAAACAGGCGATATAAATGATCGCGGCCTCGCAGACGATGTTATGCAGTGTGCGAACGTCGTGATTTGATTATCTACTTTTTCAAAACTCTTCGATTTCTTACGGCTTTTAATTAAATTTTCAAGAAATAATTTCAAACTTGGTGAAATGTCCGAATTTATATTATCCAAAAAACAATTTGGCGATGGGTATTCACTAAGATCATGAAATTTTGAACGTATTTCATCAGAAATTATTTCGGCAGCAGCTTTTACAATTTCCTTCTTTCGCTCTTCTTCATTTTTTGAGTAGCTAGAGATCCAATCTTTTTTTAAAATTGTTCTCGAGCTATCCAAAAAGCATATAATATAATCTTTTTTATGCGGATACATTATAATTTCTTTTCCTAAACAATCTAATAATTTAGTTTTCAAATATGGAATAGACGGCTTTTCTCCTTCATATTGTTCAAGAATGTTTCTTAAAGAAAATTGACATTCGTCTGAATTTTCAATCAAATAATTAATAACAAATTGTAAGCAAGATAATGTTGAATTGTTTGGAGTAGGTCCTGTTTCCTTGCTTTCGCGATAATTATAAAATTTTGTTATACAATTTAAGTGATAACGTGCATTTAAATCGCCAATGTCAGATGCGTTACTTAGCCTTTGATAAATAAGATTATAATATTCATTCATCTCACGCTCTCCTATTGTTTTTAATACGTTATCGAGTGTTTCTCGCTTACTGACAAGTATAACTTTCGCGTATTTAGCTGGTTTCAATTTCCTCTTATTAATATAATTTTCGGATGCATCATCACCGCAGAAAAAGCAAAAATTAGAAAAATCAAAATCAGTGGCATCAGTTAATGATTGGCGTCTACGTGAAGTAGACGCGGATGCTTGTTTCCCTGCCTGGACGATATTATCTTTTCTTAAATACGCTGAGTGGCAATTTACGTGAATATCTAACTTTGTATAATTTCGCATGCGGAAATGCTTCTTGTCTTTTCTGTCCTTACTTGCTTGAATTAAGGAAGCAATGGCACGTTCTCCAATAGTCCGCTTACTTTCCGGCAGAATCGCTTTGTCGCAAAGAATGCAAACTGCAGCATCTTCTTCCATTATTAAACGCAGTGGACTGTAAAAATCAAACAAAAATTATTAACAATATTTATTACACTATATATCACAAAATAATATGGTAAATTAAGTAAATTAATAAATCATACAATTTCCCGATTAAAAAAAATCAGTTTTCAGAAATATAAAAGTCTATTATATCTATAATTATCTCAAATTTATTTCATAAAATAACGTACCTTTATTATGCGATAAAAAATGTGCAGTGACTCTTATGCAAAATTTCTTAAAAACAAATGTCAAAATCCAATGACACACGAATATCCAGCGGTTGCTTTTCTTCACAATTTTTCACTGTTTATAAAATGCTGTGGCACAATCACTTTGAACAAATTTGCCAAATATCAAAACTTCAACGGTTGCTTGCTCTGTTTACTTGTAAACTTTACACGACGTGCTCTCTCAAAGACTGTTAGAATATAACTGTCAAGAGAAAGCAACGCTGGAGCAGCTGCTGCGTCGTTTCAAAATCTGCACAAAGCTCCCCCTAGTTGTCTGGATTTGAAAACAACGGTCCCTTTTCTATACTTTCTACCTGCTCGGCAAGCGATTAAGGAGACGCTTGGGACTCTGCTGTACACTCAGGTCAAAAATATCCAGACAATCATCAAAGAGCAATAAATACACCATAATAAAACCGTACTTACGAATAAGAAAACATGAAAAGATAACTAATTTCAAATAGATTATATTTGCCTACAAGTGCACTGCTTATACACACACTGTACACATGATTTATAACGAGTGTAATACTTAAACTTGAAATATTCTAAACATTTATTTAACGAACTAATAATAATATTATGCATAATAATATACGAAAAATTCAAAATTAACACTATTTCCAGTGTTAAAAATGTAAAAATAATTTATTTATTAAATTTTTAATATAAATAATTTTTTTTTTTTAATCTATCAGAGTAGATGTTATTATTTTTTCACGCTACCCCAAAATAAAAAAGAATCATTCAAATTGAGCTTTTAGTTCCCGAGATATCGTGAAATTTTCTCGCCTTTTGAATTATAAGTCGCATGGTCAGTTTCAGTCGCGCTACTCCCCCACTCTTTCTCTCTTGCGCGCCGGTCCTTATATTATAAAACACTACTGTTTGTTATAATAATTATTGACATTAATTAGTATTTAAATGTCGGATACGATAGTTTAAATCTTGCTCTAGGTAATCTGTAAATTTGAACTCTTAATATTAATAAACAAAGCCAGAATAATTTTTTGAAAAAAAAAAAGTTATCTCAGCTCCAGAGCATCGTAGAACAACCAGCGACGGCTTAAAATTCGCAGGAAGATCGCAGTTATCAAGTAATGGATGTATGAATTCGATTTGGTAAAGATTTCCCAGTAAAAATTAAAAATTAATTCATTTTTTTTATGTTAATTTTCAAGCCCGATTTTTTTAAATTTACACTCGAAAAAATAAACTTTTTTTTATTGCTCGTTATAGTACAAGTCTTAATGAAGAAAATGAAACCTCTACGAAATCTTTTCATCCAGTGTAACTATTTTTATTTACAATTTACTGAGACACCTTTTTACATAACTAATGCTTTTTTACAAAAACTAATAAATATTTCAACTTCAAATTTTAACCAGTTATAAAGCAGACAAAAACCTTCAAAAAAATCTATAATATAGTTTCATAGCAGCAAAAATTGTTTATTTATATAAAATTTCGAAAATGGGTGAAAATAGCGGTTTTTCGCGTTTTACAAAAAAGTTAATAATTGAATTTTAACTTTCAATAGCTTATTTTATAGGTTTTTTCAATACCTAAAAAACGGTACTTTTAGTTTCTCAATGCCAACAACGGTTCGAAAGTTACAAGCAAAAAATGGATTTTCGCACAGTTACTAATTATTTAAACAATGTTCCACCACCTGAAACTTACCGCAAACATTTTTCCCAATATCCTGACACTTTTTCGAAGCACTTGCAAAAAAAATATTGCCTCTTAACGGTTGTTTTTGAAAAAAATCTAATCCGACTGGACTAATCGAGGAGTTTTTAAAGCTGCGGCAGATCACACGCCGCATGAGGTACGTGCCGCGCCCAGTGAGCCCGATGTCGCCAGACTGGTCTCCACTCGCACCACCTACCACGCCACCACCAGCCACCCCGTTATCGCTGCCACCACAGCCATCACCAGCAAAGCAGCAAAGCGAGGAGGCATATCAAGCTGCGATTACATTTTAAGCTTTTGTAAATAGCCCGAATAAATAAAAGGCGTTAAAATTAAATATTCAGTATATTTAATGTACGAACAGAACCATTTAATTTGGGGGGCGATGTGACGTACACGAACAGCTCGTAGTATACGCATCGATTTATAATTTCCCATTCATAAACACGAGAGCGAAAAATCAACAAACACGATGCATCACTGTATACAAACATACGATCGCATGCGCCAGAGAAAATCTTACTCACTCATTCACACAGCGCCTCTGACGTCAGAGTATAAACACAAATATTGTCATACGCAAGAGAGAAGACCAGACGATCGACTGGTATATAAAGGCCTCCGATTCTCGGAATCGGCACGCACTTGTGTCCGAGCTCTCGCCTATTCAGGATACCGATAAGCATTGCGCTTAGATAACTGAAGCTGGCCACTCCTTTGCGCTCGTAAAACTTATGTAAAATAATTCATTTTTTTTAGTATATTAATAAACATACCTATAATTTTAGATTTTGATTTATGATTTTTTTTCTTTAAATAAACTCTCTCGATAACAACCGAGTACTAACTTACCTACCTCCCACGGCACGATAGTCGGCCCTCTGCGCCGATTATTTACCCGGCTCCTCTCTTCTCCCACGGCACGGTAGTTGGCCATCTGCGTCGACTACTTACCCGTATCATCTAAGCAGCACGGTCGCTGCCACTCAGCGCTAACGACTTACCTGCACCTACCACCTCTCTGTATCGACGGCACGGACTCCGGCACATTGCGCGCCGGTATCTAACCCTGAGATCGGGGCTACTCCCCTCCCGATTGTATGCTTGAGTTCAGTACACGAACTCTAAAAAAAATTGTTAATAACTACCAAGTAACGACATCTAGTTTCATACAAGTTAACTCAATTATTAAGCTATAGACTCAAATCTGAGAGCTGTCATTACTTCGGTACGTTACAACTTAAAAAAAAATCCAACGCGCCTATTCACAGTACCTCTAAGGTGGCGTGGCAAACTGTTAAATATATATAACTTATATATTATACATTTCATATCTTTATAAACATTTTTCAAATGGGATCTTTCTAACTATACTTTTATATCTTTCTATATAAAATTATTCCTAAGTATACAGTTTAGTACATATTTTTTATTATAATTACAACATATCGGGGGTTGGCGAGCGGAGCGAGCAGGGGGGCGAAGCCCCACTACTATATACAGATTGTAAATACAAATAAGTTTCCGCCGTTTTTTTTATAAAAATTATCAATTTATTGTAAAAAAAATATAGGTTACATTTTATTCAAAATATTGTCCGTTATTGGCTACTACTTTTTGCCATCTTTCTGGCAGCATTCGGATGCCAAGTCGAAAAAACTCTTCATCTTTTGAGGCTACCCATGAATCGACCCAATTTTTGGCTTCTTCGTAAGAAGTGTAGTGTTGCTTGACCAGGGCGTGAGCCATCGACCGGAACAAGTGGTAGTCCGAAGGAGTAATGTCTGGTGAATACGGCGGGTGGGATAAGACATCCCATTGTAAAGCTTCCAAAGTATCCTTGACGACTTTTGCAACATGTGGCCGAGCGTTGTCGTGCTGAAAAATCCCTTTGTCATGTCTTTTGGCATATTGGGGCATTTAAGCTTCAATTCTCTGCTCAATTGCAACAGTTGCTGTTGATAACGTTCTCCAGTGATAGTTTCGTTAGGCTGGAGTAGTTCGTAATAGATTACTCCGAGCTGATCCCACCAAATGCACAACATTAACTTTTTGCCATAAATATTCGGTTTGGCCATTGAAGTTGGTACATGGCCAGGCTTACCCCATGATTTCCTACGCTTTGGGTAGTCGTAGTAGATCCGATTTTCATCCCCCGTCACTATTCAATGCAAAAAACCCTTTCGACTTTGTCTTTGGAGAAGTTGTTCGCACGTGAAAAGACGGCGCTCGACGTCTCTGGGTTTCAGTTCATGCGGAACCCACAAGTAATATAATCTTTTGTAATATTTATTAATAGTCGTAAGCTTCCTTATTTGCCATTTTTTATTTGTAGGAAAGTATGCAAAGGGCAATCTACAGCTACACGGTCTCCTCAGTCTACTCCTCAAAAAAATAGGGATAGGTCACCTGTTTTTGGTAGTCCCAGAAATAAAGAAAATGAACAAATGAATAAGAATTCGACAAATGCTGTGGTACGTTGATATTATCATAAGTATTAATCTATTATTGTGTAATTTATTAGGTTGTAATATTATTATACATATTTATAGAATAAAGTACGAACAACGCCAAAGAAAATTTTACCAGTCGATGAAGCCAAACCATTTGATAAAGACAAGATTGATGTATTGTTTTTGAACTTTTTACTTTTTTGTGATGCCAAACTTGAAAAAATTAAATCCAAACATTGTAAAAAATTTTTCAATGCATTGAACCAATCATATGAAATACCAGATTCTCGTGAAATGAAAAATAAAATATTGGTTAAGGCATATGACCCAATGATTGCAGAAAACAGCACAGATAAATTTTTAAACACAATTGGTGTTATAATACATCAGAAAAACAATGAAAAATATGGAATAAGTGTTGCTATACATGCGAATGAAGATTATGTATACATAAGCTATAAAAAAGTAGATACATATGAGATTGATGACTTTGTTCGAAATTCTGTGATCAAAGTAAAAAGTATTTTTGATATACAAGTCAAGTAGATTATGTTTGAAGCGCCAGATGTTATCACAGATTCCAGTGGAAGTGTAGATGGATGTAAATATTATATTTTGAAATCTTTTACATCTATCATTAAAACTCTCAGGCATCAGCACTTACCTTTTTCAGTACAAACTGATGAAGATATTAAACAATTTATATCATACAATGAAGCACTTGACGACTTTCTTGAAGATTTATACCAATTGAAGTACTCACTGGCAAGTGCTGTTGAAAAACTATTTTCTCTCTTAGAAAATGGTAAATTAGATATTAATTCTAGGGCAGCAACAGATATTTTTGACATTATAAATTCAATTTGTTTAGCATCGAATTATTTTAATCTTTCATATAAAAGCCACTTTTTTGTCAAACATAAATTATTAACAGATATAATGCATGAGATTTTGTTCGATGACGCCCCTCAAGAAATTTTTGTGGGGGTTTCTCATTATATGAATGGGACATAAAAATTCAAACTATTATTAAATCCAAATAAGAGCTATAATCAAGAAAGATGTTGGCATATTGTTGCCATGGATTATCCAGAATTAAGTAGTTATGCTATCAATTTATTGGAAATACCAGGAAGTATAAAAAAAATAGAAGAAGAAAATTTGGAAAAGATTATTACAGCCTCACAATCAGACAACAGTGAAACTTCTACAGCGTTATTATTAACTTTACTACTTAATGAGTAAAAATTAATTTTTAGGTTTATCTGATTTTCGAGTAAATGTAAAATAACGTAGCAATAATAATATTTAAGTTTCGAGTAATCTAAAATAAGGATCACAAGCTGTTTCAGTATTTCAATGTGATAAGGTAATTTAAGATTAAAGTCCAGATATTTACGGCAAGTTACCTGTGATTATAAGTCATGTAATGACTTTCGACTGACTTTAACCTGATGGCAAAGTAAGGCTGTACTTTATGTAAATCATCAGTTCAATTATTATATAATAAATTCAAATAACTTTATGTAAATATGTTTATATAAAACCTGTTTTTTATTTCAGTTAAAAAATAAACTATCTCTCTCGCTTTCATTATCTTAGTCTCTCACCCACCATCTCTCACTCTCTCTCCTCCTTACTTTCTTTTCCATTCTGTGTTAGCTGTTCGCCCTCTCTTTATCGTCCCCGATGGAAATGGAAAATATATAATTGTAATTAAGATTATGGAAGTGTACATAACTGTATATAAATGTAAAAGATATATATACATTTAAAAAATGTTGTCGTCTAATGTGTAAAAATAAAAAAATATATTTTCGTAAATAAGTCTAAATTTATGTAAAAAAATGTATATAAATGTAAATAAATGTAAATGCATGTTCCAATTACAACATTTATATACATTTATTTACATTTATATACATTTTTTTGCATTTATATACACTTATTTACATTTATATATGGGCTATTTCAGGTCAACCGTGTGGACTGAAAATTTAATGTGACTGAAACCAGGTTTAATTTGTTCAAAATAACAAAAAAACACAGAAACCAATTTTTGGCATGATATTTGCAAATGTTCAATAGTTATAGGAACATCAAATTCTGCAAATTTTGAATTTATTTGAAAATTTGCAAATTTCATGATTTTTTATCTCAAAAACTTGAAACTTTTTGTATAGCACATTAAATGGGAAAAGGTTTCCAAATTGTAAGTAGAATTACTCTTCATATCACTCACCAAAGGCTAAAAAATTTGTCAAAAAGGTTACTTTTAAAATGCGACCTTGATGAAGATGGTAATATATCACAGAAAAAAATTACGGGAAATTAAAACTATAATAATAGTATAATAATACTATAATAATACTATAATAATACTATAATACTACTATAATAGTACTGTAATAGTATTTTTCACTGTTTTGACAGTTTTAATTTCTCATTCTCTTTAACTCTTTCTCTTTACCTTCCTTTTCGTTATGTTATCTTATTTCCCTCTCGTGATCATACTCTCCCTCGCTTTATTTTACATTGTCTTCCCCCTCTCTCATTCCCACACCCTCCTCCTTTATTTCTTTTTCATCGTGTTAGCTTTTCTTCCTCTCTTTATCTTCCCTGTTGTAAATTTTAAACGTTAATAACAGTTAATAACTCTTAAAAATTATTTAAAACTATTTGGAACTGTTTAAAACTGTTTATAAATGTTTCAAAATGTATGATTTTGGACACTTTTTTTCTAATTATAATACTTTGTAATAGTTTCAAACAGTTTCTTATAGTTTTAACACGTTCAAACAGTTTCAAATAATTTTAAATTTGATATATTTTAGGAAAAATAAAGAATTAATAAATTATTATTCTTATAATTATTAATACTTAATATTTATTTAATAGCCTCATTATTATAATCATGAGAATGAAGGAGCGCGGGAGCACTCCGAAGGCAAGTAACAGTCAAACAATGCAGTAGAAGCCTACGGAGTGTTCAATTATACTAATAATTAATTATAATTATGTTAATAAGAATAATTAATAAATATTTAAAGGTTATTAAATAATTTAATAATTCTTATAAACAGTTAAAAAGCTTTTGAAAAATATTACAAACAGTTACAAACGATTAATAACCTCCAAAATCCTACATTTTGTAACATTTTTAAACAGTTTATAACTCTTCCTAAGAGTTTTAAATATTTTTGAATAAAAAAATTTCAGCTAGGGTTACTCTCACTTCCTCGATCACTTTATTTTACTCTCTCACCCTCTATCTGTTATACTTTGTTTCTCTTATATATTGCGTGGGCCTTTCTCCCTCGTTATCTTTATCTATCTCTGTGGCCTTTCTCACTCGCTCTCTCCCTCCTCCGTCTCTTTGTTACTCTCTCTTTCTTCTTTCCATTCTGTGTGGGTTCGTCCCTGTCTCTCTCTCTCTCTTTCCCTCTCTTTCCCTCTCTTCCACCATGCTTTTTCATTCTATGTTAGCTTTCCTCTCGCTCTTTATTTTGCTTTCACTCCATAGCTTTCAGCCCCACCATTCTTTCCTTTTCATCCTGTATTGTGTCTTCTCTCTCACTCTCTCTGCCTCTCTCTCTTTATTTCATTGTATGTTAGCTTATATTTTTCCGTCGCTTTATTTTACGCTGCTTCCACCCTCTTCCACTCCCTCTCCCTCCTCCTTTCTTCGTTTTTCATCGTGTTAGCTATTCTTCCTATCTTTATTTTACTCGCACTCCAACGTATCGTTTATCTTACTCTCTCACCCGTCCTATCTCACTCTCTCCCTCTCTGCTTTTCTTTCTTTTTTATTCTGTTAGCTTTTCTACCTATCTTCATCGTACTCTCACTCCCTCGCTTTCTTTATCTTACTTTCCCCCTCTCTTACTGTCTTCTCGTTTCTTTTGAATTGTTACCTTTTCTCCTCTCTTTATATTACTCTTGCTCCCTCACTTACTTTATCCTACTCTCACCCTCTCCCTCTCCACCGGTCTTGCTCTTATATATTGCATGGGACCCTCTCCCTCGTTTTCTTTATCTATCTCTGTGGCCTTTCTCTCTCGTCTCTCACTTTCCCATCTCTCTAACTCTCTCTATTTTTTCTTTTTTTGGTGGGCCGTTACTCGGACTCGGGCGACAAAGTCGCCCGATGGGAGTAGACGCGTTCATTTCAGAGGGTGGCATCTCCCTCGACCAAATTTTGTAAACCCGTGCATCAGATTATTTTCCGTGTTCTTTTATAATTTTTAATTATGTTAGCTTTTCTACCGCTCTTTATCTTACTCTCACTCCCTCGCTTTCATTATTCTCTTTCTCCTCTCGTTAACTCTAGTTCCTCCATTTTTTCTTTTTCATTCTGTGTTGTATATCTTATCTCGCTCACTCTCTCTACCAATCTCTCTTCACTTTCCTTTTCATTCTGTTACCTTATTTCCCTCTCTTTATCATACTCTCCCTCGCTTTATTTTACGTTGTCTCTCCCCTCTCTCATTCCCTCTCACTCCTCCTTTCTTTCTTTTTCATCGAGTTTGCTTATCTCCCTCTCTTTATCTTACTCTCACTTCCTTGCTTTCTTTATCTTACTATCTAACCCCCCTCTTCAACTCTCTCCTTCATTCTTTCCTTTTAATTCTGTGTTATGTCTTCCCTCACTCGCCCTCTCTCTGCCTCTCTCACTCTCTCTGCCTCTCTCACTCTCTCGGCCTCTCACGCTCTCTGCCTCTGTCTCTTTACTTTCCTTTTTATTCTGTTACCTTCTCTCCCTCTCTTTATCATACTCTCCCTCGCTTTATTTTCCGTTGTCTCCCCCTCTCATTCTCTCTCCCTCCTCCTTTCTTTCTTTTTCATCGTGTGAACTTTTCTCCCTCTCTTTATCTCACTCTCACTTCCTGGCTCACTTTATTTTTTCCCTCACCCTCTATCTGTCCAACTTTGTTTCTCTTATATATTGTGTGGGCCCTTCTCCCTCGCTATCATTATCTATCTCGGTGTCTTTCTCTCTCTCGCTCTTTCCCTTTTCCTTCTCATGTTATTACTCTCTCTTTCTTCTTTTCATTCTGTGTCGGTTCTTCCCTCTCTCTCACTATCACTTTTTCCCTCTCTTCTTCCATGCTTTTTCAACTAACTTTTAGCTTTTAACTTTTCTGTTAGTTTTTCTATGTTAGCATTTTCATCTTAGCTTTTCTATGTTAGATTTTCTATGTTAGCTTTCTCCCGTACTTTTTTCTGCTATCACTCCAATGCTATATTTATCGTACTCTCAATCCCTCCTTCAACTCTCTCCTCCATTCTTTCCTTTTCACCCTGTGTTGTGTCTTCTTTGTCTCTCACTCTCTCACTATCTCTCTGCCTCTCTCTTCACTTTCCTTTTCATTCTGTTAGCTTATAATTTACTCTCGCTTTATTTCACGCTGTCTCCACCCTCTCACACCCCCTCTCTCACCCCCTATCTTCGTTTCTAACACAGGGTAGGAATGGACCAAAAACAGTGTAAAAACCAATTTAGCACTTCGCCACCCGCATAAACCACCACCAAAGCCCCCTTCTCAGACAAACCAATTTTCCCATAGCGGCATACAAGAAAACTAAAATTCCCAGAGCCGCAATAACTTCGTGAGGAAAAATTTTGCAGACCGGTGTTTGAAGGAAAGGTCCCACAAAGCCTAAAAAAAAATTATGAAGGAAATCGCTTTTTCGGAAAACCCCTGCACGGCCATATACAGTATCGAAAACGGGAAAACAAATTCTCAGATCCACCATTACCTCGTTCGGAAAAATGTTTCGACGGTTTCTTATAGACAACATCCCAAAATGCTTAAGAAAAATTATGAACGAATTGTTTTTCCGGAAAAGCCCGAAGGCGATATAGTGTGTTTTAAACACGAAAAATTTCCAAGAGCCGTAATTACGTCGTTCGGAAAAATATTTCGACGGTTTCTTGTGGACAAACTCCCCAAATGCTAAGAAAAAAATTATGAACGAAATAGCTTTACCGGCAAACCCCCCTGGGCAATATGCTGTATCTTAAACATGACAAAAAATTTCCAGAGACGCAGTTACCTCGTTCGGAAAAATGTTTCGACGATTTCTTATAGACAAAATCCATAAGATGCTTAAATAGATGCTTAGAAAAAAATCATGAATGAAATAGCTTTTCCGAAAAAGCCCTCTCAGGGCGATATACTGTGTCTTAAACATTAAAAAAAATTCCCAGAGACGCAATTACCTCTTTCGGAAAAATGTTTCGAGGTTTTCTTATAGACAAAGTCCCAAAATGCTTAGAGAAAAATTATGATCTAATCGTTTTTTCGGAAAAGCCCCTAAGCCGACATTCAGTGATTTAAATACGAAAAATTTCCAAGTGCCGCAATTACCTCGTTCGGAAAAACGTTTCGACGATTTCTTATGGACAAAGTCCCCAAATGCTTAGAAAAAATTATGAACGAAATAGCTTTTCCGGAAAAGCCCCTCCAGGGCGATATACTGTGTTTTAAACACGAAAAAAATTTCATGTCCCGCAATTACGTCGCTCGGAAAAATGTTTCGACGGTTTCTTGTAGACGACGTTCCCAAATGCTTAGAAAAAAATTATGTAAGAAATAGCTTTTCCGGAAAAATCCCCCCAGGGCGATATACTGTGTCTTAAACACGAAAAAAAATTCCAAGTCGCGCAATTACGTCGCTCGCAAAAATGTTTCGACGGCTTCTTGTAGACGACGGGCCCAAATGCTTAGAAAAAAATTATGAAAGAAATAGCTTTTCGGATAAACCCCCAGGGAGATATAATGTGTTCTAAACATGAAAATAAATTCCCAGCGCCACAATTACTTCGTTCGGAAAATTGTTTTGACGGTTTCTTGTAGATAAAGTCCCCTAATGCTTAGAAAAAAATGATGAACGAAATAGCTTTTCCGCAAAAACCCTCCCAGGGCGATATACTGTGTCTTAAAGATGAAAAAAAATTCCCAGAGACGCAATTACCTCGTTCGGAAAAATGTTTCGACGGTTTCTTATAGACAACATCCCAAAATGCTTAAGAAAAATTATGAACGAATTGTTTTTCCGGAAAAGCCCCAAGGCGATATAGTGTGTTTTAAACACGAAAAATTTCCAAGAGCCGCAATTACGTCGTTCGGAAAAATGTTTCAACGGTTTCTTGTAGACAAGGTCCCCTAATGCTTTGAAAAAAATTATGAACGAAATAGGTTTTTCCGGAAAAGCCCTCCCAGGGCGATATACTGTGTCTTAAACATGAAAAAAAATTCCCATAGCCGCAATTCCGTCGTTTGGCAAAATGCTTCGACGGTTTCTTATAGACTAGTCCACAAATGAATAGAAAAAAATTATGAACGAAATAGCTTTGCTGAAAAGCCACCTCAGGGCAATAAACTGTGTCTTAAACACGAAAAAAAATTCCCAGAGCGGCATTTACGTCGTTCGAAAAAATGTTTCGACGGTTTCTTGTAGATAAAGTCCCCAAATACTTAGAAAAAAATTATGAACGAAACAGCTTTTCAGGAAAAGCCCTCCCAGTGCGATGTGATGTGTCTTAAACATGAATAAAAATTCCCAGAGACGCAATTACGTCGTTCGGAAAAATGTTTCGTCTGCTTCTTATGGACAAAGTCTCCAAATGGTTAGAAAAAAATTGAACGAAATAACTTTTCCGGATAAACCCCCAGGGCGATATACTGTGTCTTAAACACGAAAAAAAATTCTCAGAGCCGCAATTACGTCATTCGAAAAATGTTTCAACGGTTTCTTATAAATAAAGTTCCCAAATGCTTAGAAAAAAGTTATGAAAGAAATAGCTTTTCCGGAAAAACCCCCCAGGGCGATATACTGTGTCTTAAATACGAAAAAAAATTCTCAGAGCCGCAATTACGTCATTCGAAAAAATGTTTCAACGGTTTCTTATAGATAACGTTCCCAAATGCTTAGAAAAAAATAATGAACGAAATGGCTTTTCCGGAGAAGCCACCCCAGGGCGATAAACTGTGTCTTAAACACGAAAAAAAATTCCGAGAGCCACAATTACGTCGTTCGGAAAAATGTTTTGACGAGTTCTTTTGGACAAAGTCCCCAAATGCTTAGAAAAAAATTATGAACGAAATAGCTTCTCCGGAAAAGCCCCCAAGGGCGATATACTGTGTTTTAAACATGAATAAGAATTCTCAGAGCCGCAATTACCTCGTTCGGAAAAATCGGCGCCCGAGGCTTCGACTCGTGCTGATCAACTCCCCACGCTAGAAATAGCTCATTTTCTCTCCTTGTTGAACAATGTACTATTTCCAAACTATTTGGAACGTATTTGTAGAAGTGGCGCTATATGCAATTAAGAACAAAAAACACCCCCCCCCCCTAATAGCTGGAATAATAATTAATAAATCAATCCTAAATTTGTCAGGTTTTTTTGCGTTTAAAAAAACATGTTTTATTTGAAATTTCAGCTGATTTTGCCTTTTTCTTAATAGTTATTTCACAATAAAAACAAGGCGTTTTTCAACTTTGGCGGTCATTTGCAAGTTAAATTGAAGTTATAGACTTCGGACAAAGCTAACTTTGTTAGAAATTTAATAAGTAACAGAAATGACCTTGTCTTCTTTTTCCTTAAAGTGCCTCAATAATTAAATATAAGAGAAAAATCAAGAAGAGTTACGAAATTTTTTACAAATTGTTAAAAGCAAAAATGGAACTCGCCCACTTTTGCATCTTTGAATAATAAGGATTTTATAGAGAACGTTGAGATGAACTGTCCCAATGAGATATCGCAAGAAAAATAATGACTGCATATCGGTTTTTAACCTCAAAGTCTCTACCGCCTGGAGTAGGTACAAGGTGGCTCGGCCAAAACATTTCGCGGGAGTCGGCTGGGCCTCAATATGCGAGTTCCGCTAGAAACCAGTCAGCGAGTGCGCGCGGCACCTTTATTTTTCGCGTCATAGTGTACTTGTCCCGATTTCTGTACCCGTCTCTATTTGTGTGATCTGTTATTTAAACGCGTCTGAGAACACGTCATACAAATAAGCAGATACGAAGACAGCATTGAAATAATTTTTTTTCAAAAATTAATTTATTTAGCTTTTATAAAATTTAACTGTCAAACTTTTTTAATCAGTACTAAGATTGTAATAATGCTTTAAAAAGTACAACAGGTAATTTGGAAAGATTCATTACTTTTTCTTATTCGAAGGTGCTAAGAAACAACAATCTTTTTTATAAGAAAAAATAATGTATAATAGTAATTTGAAGTATAAAAAGTTTTTACCATGTTATAAAATTACTTTCACACTTACATAATAACTATTTATCAAAAAATTTCAAGATATTTTTCGTATTTTAAATGACTTTGTCCAGTAATATGGCACGCAATCAGCATTTATACATATTTGTGTGTGCTGATAGAGCATAAACATAACCTTTGTTAGGTTATACATCGCTCAAAGGTGGTTGTGCAAACTACGTTTTTTCGTATAGAAATATTTTCACCACGTTATAGAAAAGTGTGTTATTAACTTCTTTTTTTAAATTATACTTTTACTGGCAATAGATTTTGGACGTGAATTAAAAATTACTGTCAAAGAAAAGAAAATTGCACAAGAAGACGATGCAAATTATATCATGAACTTCCAAATCGGAGCACCGGTAAATTAATATTTTGGTAATAAATATGTAAAACGCTAATATACTATCATGATTTGTATATTTATAGGTTTGATTATATTGAAAATCATATTTTTTATGATGATAAAGCACACTAATCGAGGGCACACAGACGTGTACAAGCACATTAATCGGGTACACAATTGCGTTCATCGCCGTCTGTTAGGGCACACAAATGTAGGCAAAAATGATTTATTTTTACTTTTAATATAATTTTCGATAGAGTTAATATTTTGTAGAGAAAAATACTAATCGGAACAACTACCCTATGCGGTCTTTTCCTCTCTCTCTCATAATCATATGCTGAGTCTTTTGGAAAAAAAAGCAAACAACATGTATCGATAGATTTTTCCCCCTCTTCCCAGTGGTGCTATTGTTTATTCTCGGAAATGCCTTTTTACGATCAAAAATTTGAGTTGAAAGTTCGGGCCGATTTTTCTAAAAGAATACCATTTTTTTTATTAAATAAGTTTTTTCATTAGAAAGTACAAGTCTTCGAAACCCAAAAATTTTAAATTAGAGAAATGAAGGGTTCATAAGTAACAACATTTAAAGACGGCGACGAATCGCCACGCGTGCTTTGGGCGGTACACCGAGACGCGCTGTTGCCGCCGTGTTTAATATAAATATTATATAATAAATTTTTCAGTCGTTTTTTTATTAGAAGTCAATACTTTGTGTTCCATCATTCGCAATTTTTTGTTAACTTACTAATTTCATGTATCTGAATTTAATTGATTGACCTCGAATACACGTTCCAACTGCAAACTTATTCCTAACGTAATTTTTGCAACAGTGAGAATTTTTTTCATGTTTTTGACCTGCACCCTTCACCTAAAGGAGTAGTTCCGGAAAAGCGATTTCGTTCATAATTTTTCTCTAAGCATTTGGGGACTTTGTCTATAAGAAACAGTCGAAACATTTTTTCGAACGACGTAATTGCAGCGCTGTGAATTTTTTTTCATGTTTAAGACATAGTATATCGCCCCGGGGGGCTTTTCCGAAAAAGCAATTGCGTTCATAATTTTTTTGTAAGCTTTTGGGGACTTTGTCTAGAAGAAACCGTTCGAAACATTTTTCCGAATGACGAAACTGCGGCTCTGGGAATTTTTTTTCATGTTTAAGACACAGTATATCGCAATGGGGGGCTTTTACGGAAAAGCTATTTCGTTCATAATTTTCTTTAAAGTATTTGGAGACTTTATCTACAAGAAACTGTCGAAACATTTTTCCGAATGACGTAATTGCGGCTCTGAGAATTTTTTTTCATATTTAAGACACATTATATCGCTCTTGGAGGGGTTTTCCGTCAAAGCTATTTCGTTCATAATTTTCTTATAAGAATTTGAGGACTTTATCTACAAGAAACCGTCGAAACATTTTTCCGAACGACGTATTTGCGGCTCTAGGAATTTTTTTTCATGTTTAAGACACAGTATATCGCCCTGGGAGGGCTTTTCCGGAAAAGCTATTTGGTTCATAATTTTTTTCTAAGCATTTGGGGACTTTGACCATAAGAAACCGTCGAAACATTTTTATGTTTCATTTTAAAGCTCTGAAATTCAGAAGAGTAATTCTACTTACAATTTGGAAACCTTTTCCCATTTAATGTGCTATACAAAAAGTTTCAAGTTTTTGAGATAAAAAATCATGAAATTTGCAAATTTTCAAATAAATTCAAAATTTTCAAAATTTGATGTTCCTATAACTTTTGAACATTTGCAAATATCATGTCAAAATTTGGTTTGTGTTTTTTTTTTGTTATTTTGAACAAATTAAACCTGGTTTCAGCACTTTAAATTTTCAGTCCACACGGTTGATCTGAAATAGCACATATATAAATGTAACTAAGTGTATATAAATGTAAAAAAATGTATTAAATGTAAATAAGTTTATATAAATATTGTAATTGGAACAGGCATTTACATTTATTTACATTTATATACATTGTAACGGAATGTCTTCTGGGGTAAGATCCCAAACAGCCACAGGCCAGCGATGCCCTAGAACACGGTTCCGCGGGTGTCAGACTAAAATGACTTGCCCGGGGATCTGCTCCTGGAATCCCGAAAACAACGCGAAGATCGCCCGCGAACTTCGCTTTCCAACTACTCGTAATTGGATCGCTGAGTTAAAAGCGCGCGCTTAAAGAGTAAAGCGCGCCGCTATGCTCAGATATAAAAACGACTAGCGGAGTCGTTTTCCCGCAGAGACGGCGGTATCCGGGAGAAGGTTAGGTTAAGGTCGATAAATGAAGAATAGCCTCAATTATTTCACAGCACAATAACAAGGTCTATTCAAAATAATCTTTTACATCAAAAACGCGTCGCGTTGCTCGCCGACAAGAAGACGGGATCCGCCGCTCGGCGCGGGCGGATCAAGGTATCTATTTTCGCTGGGCCGGTGAACGCACCACCGGCCACTCGTTGCTGCGAGTCGAAAATACACAAATAAATGGCTGCGCGCGAAGTACAAAGAGGCTTACCGGGAGAGGAGTGCACTCCTCTCGTCGCTCGCTCACGAATCCGCTCCTGCGTCAGGCCTTATCCTCCGGTCGGCTTCGGAGTGTTCAGGCCGAGTTCTAACATTCAGCCTTCACCTACAGACGCTTCGGACCCCAGGAGTGGCTCGGATTGTTCACGTGCGCTGCTCGTGCAAAGCGAGAGAGATAGTATATGTTTTAACTGAAATAAAAAACCGGTACATAAAGTTATTTGAATTTATTACATAATAATTGAACTGATGAATTACATAAAGTACAGCCTTACTTTGCCATCAGGTTAAAGTCAGTCGAAAGTCATTACATGACTTATAATCACAGGTAACGTGACGTAAATATCTAAACTTTTATCTGAAATTACCTTATCACATTGAAATACTGAAACAGCTTGTAATCCTCATTTTAGATTACTTGAAACTTAAAACATTATTATTGCTACGTTATTTTACATTTACTCGAATATTAGATAAACCTAAAAATTAATTTTTACTCATGAAGTAGTAAAGTTATTAATAACGCTGTAGAAGTTTCACTGTTGTCTGCATAACTACTTAATTCTGGATAATCCATGGCGACAATATGCCAAAATCTTTCTTGATTATAGCTCTTATTTGGATTTAATAATAGTTTGAATTTTTGTGTCCCATTCATATAATGAGAAAACCCCACAAAAATTTCTTGAGGAGCGTCATCGAATAAAAACTCATGCACTATATCTGTTAATAATTTATGTTCGACAAAAATGTGGCCTTTATATGAATGATTAAAATAATTCGCTGCTAAACAAATTGGATTTATAAAGTCAAAAATATCTTTTGCTGCCCTAGAATTAATACCTAATTTACCATTCTCTAAGAGTGAAAATAGTTTTTCAACAGCACTTGCCAGCGAGCACTTCATATATGCTCGCACTTCATATATAAAAAATTTGGGATTAATTTTTTCAAGTTTGACATAACAAAAAAGTAAAAAATTCAAAAACAATACATCAACCTTATATTTATCAAATGGTTTGGCTTCATCGACTGGTCAAATTTTTTTTGGCGTTGTTCGTACTTTATTCTATAAATATGTATAATAATATTACAACATTATAAATTACAATGATAGATTAATACTTATGTTAATATCAACGTACCACAGCATTTGTCGAATTCTTATTCATTTGTTCATTTTCTTTATTTCTGGGACTACCAAAAATAGGTGACGTATCTCTATTTTTTGAGGAGTAGACTGAGGAGACGGTGAAGCTTTAGATTGCCCTTTGCATAATTTCCTACAAATAAAAAGTGAAAAATAAGGAAGCATACGACTATTAATAAATATTACAAAAGATTATATTACTTGTGGGTTTCTAGGGCAAGAGCATCTCTTCTGGTCAATTCTCTGTTGCAGTTAAGGCACAAAGCCTTTTTTATGGTGCCTTTTTGATCTCGTACAGGAGAAAACCCATCCCAGCTGCCATGCTGATTTTTTCCCATTTTTACTAATGCTGAAATAAAAAAAAAATGTTATGCATATATTATATTTCACTTTAGAACATACGTATTACTCTTTAGTTCTTTGATTCGTTGATAGTTATGCCACACATAACTGTTGTTTTAAAAATATTTACGAATTAATGTAAAGATATTTAGCAATTACTGTTAATATTTACACTATTCATATTCATATACTGATATATATATAAATTTATCTTGAGGGGTTTATGGTAACCGTTTTTATATATACCAGGGTTTATGACGACCGGATAGGTTTATGGTCACCGGGCGACATAAACTTCTATAATATAGAGGTTTATGCTGCCCAACCTAGAGTCCCGACTTTGAGAGTTCAAAGAAAATTTTCGGAGAAATTCTGCGGAAACTGAAGGGGGCGCCGCAGGCGTGGTGGTGTTAATCAATACTGAGAGGGATATTTTATTGTAGACATATATATATATTGTAACGGGATGGCTAGTAGGGGAAAATCCCAACAAGCCACAGGCCAGCGATGCCCTAGAACACGGTGCCGCGGGTGTCAGACTAAAATGACTTGCCCGGGGATCTGCTCCTGGAATCCCGAAAGCAACGCGAAGATCGCACGCGAACTTCGCTTTCCAACTAATTGGATCGCTGAGTGAAAAGCGCGCGCTCGAAGAGTAAAGCGCGCGGCCGCTACGCTCAGATATGAAAACGACCGGCGGAGTCGTTTTCCCGCGGAGGCGGCGGTATCCGGGGGAAGGACAGGTTGTAATGAACAACGCGACGAGTAACTAGATATCACAGTATAATAAAATCAATAACAATTACATGCCCAACGCTCGTGCTTATTAAAACAAACTGTTAGTTCGCGCGCGACAGTTAATATTCAAACGCGCGAACAATACGGCGCGCGGTGTTAAAGTACAGCGGGCTGACACAGACCCGCACGTACACGGTACAGAAAGCTTGCAAGGGGCGATTTCCGTGCGAGCCTTTACAATAATCACGCGAGAGATGAGAGTATAAGACTTACTTTTGGAAGGAGCAGCCGGTGCTCTCGACTCTCTCTCGGTCTCTCTCGCTCTCTCTCACTCGCACAGTAGATGCGCGCTATGTCTCTCTGTCTCTCTCTTACTCGCTGTATCGGGTCGGCAGGCGAGCTGGCTGCGGGCTCCACGCTCGCTGTCTCGTGTGGGTCACGCGGCTCGGGATCACTCTCTCTCTGTCTCTCTCACAAGTATACACTATCTTGGCACCTCCACTACACTCGCGGTAACTCTAAAAAGATAGGACGGCGCGGACGAGGTAACTTACGAGAGACACGCTGGAGAGAAGTTCACGGCACGACGACAGACACCAAGATGGCTGCCGTGACCCGCATAAAACCGTAGCAGCTTCGCGGGTACGCGACGGGCTTATTACGCGTCGTGAGAGCGTTCTAATCCGCTCCAAATGCTCGCGCGCTAGCGCCCCCCAGTGAGCACGCCTGCTCGACGCGGGTAATTCGGATCTCAAATTACCTAACTCGCGCACGCGTTACACCCCCCGCCCGACGCTGCTTAGGGGACCTATGAGCAGCTCTGCCATCCATGGCCGTCGACGTACCTATACGTATGGTGGTAAGGTTTTAGGAGAAGGAGGTTCGAAAAGGGAATTAGGAAGAATTGGAGACACTGGATTTTTTTTTAATTTTTATTAAAAAAAACATAAAAAAACTCTTCGGGGCTTAGCCCTCTTCAGCTGGCCCGGGAGTAAGTCCGGCGCCCCTTGTGGCGAGCTTGGTTGGGGCAGTGCATCGATTTTACCCCAAGCTCACCATACATGAAACACCGGGAGAGCGCCTGCGCGTCTAATGGCTCCCGGACAGCCGTCTCCTCTTCGAGCGCCTTTCGGAGGCGCTCGTCTTCTTCCTGGAGACGGCGCTGGGCCTCTTCTTTGGCTCGTCGCGCCGTCCCCTCCGCCTCTTCTCTGGCTCGCCTGGCCTCTTCCATGCACTCCTGCGCACGAGCCAGACGAGCCTCCTCCTCCCTAAGTAAGGCGGCGAGGCGCAGCCTGGCGGCCCTGGCCTCCGCGGTGGCCGCGAGCTCTTCTCGCCGGCTTTGGACCATTTCGACCTATTTGCCGGCTTGCCGCTCGCCGGCCTTACCGTGGCACTGGAGAAAATCCTCCAGTGCGACCAGGGCAGCGTCCTCCGCAGCACGCAAGGACTTGCTGAGGCGCCGCGCCTCCTCAACAGCCTGCTCCACCGGGACCCAGGTCGCACCGACGTCATCATTTGGGGCCTCGATCGGAGTATCTTTTTTTTCCATTTTGCGGCCCGAGCCGCGCCGGCGTCAACTTCCCGTGCACAACGATGGGCTCGGGCCGCCTCCTCTTCGGGTACTCGGCCAGCACCAGTCGGCTCGGCTGGTGCTTCTTCTTGCGGCAGAGACCCGTTCTTCTCTCGCTGCTCCTTCAGAGGATGAGGTCGCCGGAGCGGGGACGGACCGGCGCCTGTGTGGCCGGCCTCGAAAGTTCCCTTCTTGGCTCCGGTGCCTCTATCTCCTCAATGACTAGGATGGAGGTCTCCTCCACTGGTGGAGTTTTCAGCGTCACCGCATCAATCCCCTCCACCACCTGCTCCAGGAAGTCGATGACGGCGGGGTCAGGTTGACACTGGATTAATCCAGCGATCACCCGCTTCGCCGTCTCCGCTACCTCTGGAGGTAGGCCTGGCATGTCCTGCAACAGGCAAATTTATCCCGGAAAGAGGTGAGTATGAGGATTGGAAAACAAGGACGAAAACGGGTTAGTACGGACGGCACAATTCTTGGACGACACAGTTAGCGCTTTTTGGACGCTCGGGTTCGACGGGGGCTAATTGGCCCGACTTCAGCCGGTGCAGGCTTCTTCTTCGAGCCCTTTGGCCTCCCTGGGCCTCGCTTGAACTCTGTTGGACCGACCACACGCGTAGGTCGGCCGTCGCTCGCACGCTTTACTGGCCTAACTAATAGCGCGTTCTTACGAGGTGGACCGCACCTCTCAGCCATCGCCCGAGGCTGTACATTCCCCTGGCTACCTCTATTGTCCGCTGGAGCGCCACACTCGACGGAAGAGTCCCACGGTGGTAGCGATTGGGCTACTTCCGGACTACTTTTGTCCAAGTAGTCCTTGGGCTCTGCTGCGGAGATGTATCGCTTGAGTTGCTACGCATGGACGGGACGTATCGTTCGACCATCCTCACCTTGGATCTCATAGTTGTTTTGGCCTAGAATATTCACAATCCTGCAGGGCCCCGCGTACTTCGGAGCTAATTTGGCAGAAATCCCCTCAGCTCCTGAGGATAGTACCTTATTCTCTCTCCATACACGATCGCCTAGACAGAATTCTGGAGTTCGAGGATGAGCGTCGTAATATGTGGCTTGTCTCGCCTGCTCCGCTTACGCGTCGGCCGCCGCCCGAACGTGCAATTCGCGGAGCTTATCCATGCGCGCCACCCAATTATTTATCGCCACTTGTTGCCCTTGCTCTTCGGCTAACCTGTCTTCCTCCCGCCTTAGTGTCTTCGGTGGGTCAGGCTGCCGGCCGTAAATGAGCATGGCAGGACTTATTTTGGTCGAGATGTGTTCGGCCGTATTGTACGCGAACGCCAGCACGTTCAGATGCTCATCCCAGGACCGGTGATTCTCCTCAGCGTAAGACATGATCATGGTCTTCACCGTTCGGTTCACACGCTCGAAAGGATTGGCTTGAAGGTGATATGGTGGTGTAAACGTGTGATGCACGTTTCTCTCCTTTAAGAATGCCTCTATGGGTGCATTCTTAAATTCAGTCCCATTATCAGAGAGAAACACCTCGGGGACTCCGAACCGCAGACATACTCGTTCGTTGAGCCCTTTTATCACCGATTTGCCATCTGCCCTTTTTATCGGAATTACTTCGATCTAGCGTGTGAACAGGCCCTGGAAGATGAGAATGTATTCGTGGCCGTGCTTGGTTTTAGGGAGGGGTCCCATAATGTCACTGGCCACGATTTGCCATGGACGTTCTTTAATGCGACGTCCCATGAATCCTGCTGGAGCGCGCTGTTCGGCTTTGCACTATTGGCAAATTTGGAACTGGTTCACGTATCTGGCCACATCTCTAGACATGCGTGGCCAATAATACTTCCGCCTTACTCTCTCTAGAGTTTTGTCGCGGTCCAAGTACCCAGCAGTTGGAAAGTCATGGCATTCTCTCAGTACTTCGCGTCGCTTTTCGTGAGGGACTGCTAACTTGCATGCATCGTCGTCGCCGAGAGATTCGTCTATGACTTCATTAGGGTTGTACTTCAACAGTCTCCCCCCCGCCAGCTTGAACGTGGGGAAGTCTCGCGGCTTCTGTTGAACCTCTTTCACGATCTTAACGTACCAGTGGTCGTTTGTATCGTGCTCGAGCTCTAGCGCGGCGGCCGCTAGCTCTTCTTCCTCGAACATCCGTGAAAGGGCATCTGGGACATTGTTCAACGAGCCCTTTCGATGTTCAACCGTGACACTGTGGTTCTGCAACTCCAAAGCCCACCTAGCTAACCTGCCGGTTGGGTTTTGGAGATCACGGAGCCACTTCAAGCTGCTATGGTCCGTGATAACTTTGAAGTCATAAGCCTCTATATACGGACGGAACTGTTTAATTGCCCAGAGAATTGCTAGGCACTCTCGTTCCGTCACGCTATAATTCCTCTCGGCTGCGCTCAGAGTTCGACTCGCGAACTCTAGGACTCTTTCATCGCCGTCAATTATTTGGTATAGCACCGCTCCCAAACCTGTATCGCTCGCGTCAGTTTGCACCACTGCGCGTTAGATACGGGTCTGTGTAAAATCGGTGCAGAAGCTACTAGCGCTTTTAGCTTTTGGAAGGCCTCTGCTTGTGCTGTTGACCACTCATATTTCCGATCCCTTTTCGTTAATTCGGTCAGAGATTCAGCAATTGTGGCGAAGTTCGATAAAAACTTTCTATACCACGAGGACATTCCTAGGAAGCGTCTCAGCTGACGAAGGTTTTTCGGTACCGGATACTCCATGATGGGCTTTATTTTCTCGGGGTCTGGCTTAAAACCATCTTTATTTACTATGACCCCGAGATATTGGACCTCATCGCGACAGAAGACGCTCTTCTCGCGATTTATTGTGAGGCCCGCGTCCTGTATCCTGTCCAGAACTCTTTTTAGAACCTCTCTATGCTCCTCGAATATCTCTGTGACTATTATTATATGGTCGAGATACGAGTAAGCAAAAGATTCGAGTTCGGGGCCGATGCCTTTGTCAATCAGCCTCTGGAAGGACGCTCTGGCATACGAAAGACTGTAGGGCATTCTCGTAAATTGGAAGAGCCCTTTGCCTGGCACGGTGAAAGCCGTAGTCTCTTTGGACTCCGGACTAAGTGGTATCTGGTGGTACGCACTGCTTAAATCCAACGTGGAGATGTATCGCGCTTTCTGCAGTTTGCGCAAGATACTTTCCATGTACGGTAACGGGTACACGTCTGGCCTTGACGCTGCGCTCACTTTTCTGAAGTCCACGCAGAAACGGAACTTTCCGTTGGACTTGCGTACCATTACCACTGGACTTGACGAGCCACTTGTCGAGGGCTCTATTATTCCCGCGACTAGCATTTCCTCCACCTGTTTGTGCATCTCTTCCTCGAGTTTCTGAGATACAGGGTAGTAGTTCTGTTTAATGGGTCTTGTAGATCCAACGTCTATTGCCTGGTCGATCCACCAAGTACACCCTAGTGGTGCCAGGCTGTTACCGATCAGCTGAGCTACTAAAGCTTCTACCTCTTTGCGCTGTTCCTCTGTTGGGTCCGCCAACCCTATAGCTGATACGGACACGGTGTTGTTTGCGGTTATGGCGGCTACTTCTAACTTTACGCTTGCATCGTCATCCTTGAGATGCAGCGTGTTATCTGTGGGGTCTAAGACGGCGCTAAACTTCTTAATGAAGTTTACCCCCAATTAGCGCTCCGTGTCTAGATCTGGCATTATTGCGACGCGCACTTCTTTGCACGCGCCAGCCACGACCATGGGCAGATACATATAGCCAACCACTGCTATGCTTTGCCCGTTTGCCACTCGTGCCGTTATGCCGCTGGCTGCTTTTTCCGCTGATCCGTGGGCGGCTCTGTCGGTACGTGGGCAAATTCTGGCATGTATGTGCGCTCGGGCGGTGGTGGCGAGTGCTACACCTTATCTGCCGCGAGCGCTAATTCGGCTTCCAGAACCAGGTCCAGGAGCCCTCGGTAATCCGTAATTTGATTTCGCATTACCACCTTTTGCAGTTCTGGCCGCATGTTCCGGTGCAACATGTCTAACTGTTCAGCAATGCTAGGCATCGGAACCAACTTGAGGATCATCGCTTGTAGATTTACTAAGTAATCACGCGTAAGTTCATTTCTGCCTTGAGTCCTCGCGTTTATTTCCGCCATGACGCGTTGCTGATGTCCCCTGTCCCCGCCATACATGTGCGTTATGGCCTCTTTGATATCTGGCCACGATCGCCATGTATGGCGGTTACTCTGGTACCAGGTGGCTGCTACCCCTGTTAGGGGCTCTGACAACGACGAAAGTACCTCGTCGTGTGTCAGATTAGATAGAGTTCTGCATTCCTCTATTCTCGTGAGGAATAACTTGACGCTCTGCTCCTTTGAGGACCCTGAGAACCTGATGTGCCATTTTTGGACTATCTGGCCCACATCACGGTTTTTCTGTTGAGGCAAATACGTATGCCTCTCAGACGAGTCCGGGATCGCGCCATTCCTTGTCTGGCGCTGGGAAGAATTTCTGGTATGATACCTCCCAGCCTCTGTTAGGGACTGAAGACTCGGGTTCCTGCTGTTAAACTCCGCATACGTGAACGTGTCTTGGAAGTTCACATGCGGTGATCCTCGTCTACGGCCCGTGCTTGGGGGTTGAACTCTCACCAAGTGCGTACTTGTGGTTGGATGTCGAGCTCCTTGAAGTATTCGTACACTCTCTTTAAGCTCTTCAACCTCTTCGACGAGTGTCTTGATCACCGCCAGTAGCTGCTCCGATAATATACTGTCACCGACTGCTATCCCAGCGGTTTGCGACTCACGCTGTCGCGGCCACTCCAGGTTTTCCTACTGTGACGGGTTTCGCGATTGCTGCCAGAACCCGTGCTGCCCATTTCGTGCTAACAACGACTCCTCTTCGTAGTTGCGCTGGTATTGTCGTTGCCTGCGCTACTCTTCCGAGAGCACTTGCTGCCGCTGCTGCTGCTCCTGCTGCTGCTCCTGCTGTTGTTGCTGTTGGTGCCATCGCTGCTGCTCCAGCTGCTGTTGCTGCATTTGCTGCTGCTGCAGTTACTGCTGATGTAGTTGTTGCTGTTGGAGCTGTTGCTGTTGAAGCTGTCCCTCGGCTTCGGCTGGAGATGTTCCGGATGGTGCTGCAGAGCTCAATAGCTCTGTCCCAGAACCCTCCTGGCAGTTTGCCTCTTCCGCTGGCTCCACCAATGCATTATGTGCTTGTTGTGGAGCGTTCATCCTCCGAGACTCCAAGAGTTTCTGCATCACTATCGGGTCATCAAGGAGCGTTATGAACGGGTGCGGGTGGTCTGGGTCAGTATTAGGATCCACAATAGTCGACCCAGACTTGTTTATCAACTTTAAGTCGATGAACGCCCTTCGGGACTGCTCGCGTTTAGCAAACGCTTGCTGCTCTGACAGCTCAGGCTCTGGCACGAAATCGGCGGCACTATAATCGCCCATAAGCCACTTGATCGCTTTCAGCATATTTACTGACTGCAGATCTGGCTGCTGTAGACCAAGGGCCTCGTTTATTTCCTCTTCGGGCTGTGTATCCGTCCAATTGGGCTATGGTGTCAATTGGCTGTGCGCTTCCCCACGAACTTATTTTACTAGCGCGAGTAGTATCCGGATTGATGGCAGAGAGAGTTTGCCTTTTCAACCCGTGAGCTAGCTTTTTCAATGCGAACCCGGGTTATTTTCTAAGAGCTACGGCGTTTGCTCTTAACCTCGATAACGCACGAGGGTTTCCTGTATGCGGCTCTAAAAAAACAGCTATTCCTGTAATTAATTACTATTTGTAATTAATTACGCTCATATGTGAAAAAATATATAAATGTGTCAAGACGGATAATATCACAAAAAAACACAATACAATAAATACAATTTTCACCTACATAAAATAAAAAAGCAACTTTAAAGTTCGAGGGGATTTTTGCGCTCGAGTTTTTACTCGGGTGCACAGTCAACTTTTTGTTCCGAGAGTGTTTGCCGACTTTCTCTCGATTTTCTACTAACTGCACGAGAAAAGGAAAAAAAATGTTATTTTTCGTCCAAAAAAAAATAATTCGTATCGGAAATACGAGAAGAGAAAAAAAATTTCGAGTCGAGAAAAAAAATTAATTAAAAAAAAAATTAATTCTCGCTTAAAAAAAATTTTTGTTGTTAAAAAAAATTAATTATTATTAAAAATTATTTTTAATTGTTAAAAACAATTATCCAACGTACAAAAATTTCGCGACCAAGATCTCTCCTTGTCGGCACTCTACGTCGAGGGTTATTGGCTATCGTTCACCTAACCTCTCGACCGCACTCTCGCAACAGCACGGCTGTGTCACGCACACGCACACACGCGCCTACGAGCTGCGGCACGAAGAGCCTTTGCTTTTCTTTGCAGCTTACGCTCAGTTACGCTGCTGAGCTTTTTCGCGCCAAGCTTCGCCGCGAATCACGTACGCGCCGCGGGTTCTTCTCCACCCCCAAAACGTTGTGACGCCAGTTGTAACGGGATGGCTAGTAGGGAAAAATCCCAACAAACCACAGGCCAGCGATGCCCTAAACACGGTGCCGCGGGTGTCAGACTAAAATGACTTGCCCGGGGATCTGCTCCTGGAATCCCGAAAACAACGCGAAGATCGCACGCGAACTTCGCTTTCCAACTAATGGGATCGCTGAGTGAAAAGTACGCGCTCGAAGAGTAAAGCGCGCGGCCGCTACGCTCAGATATGAAAACGACCGGCGGAGGCGGTGGTATCCGGCAGAAGGACAGGTTGTAATGAACAACGCGACGAGTAACTAGATATCACAGTATAATAAAATCAATAACAATTACATGCACAACGCCCGTGCTTATTAAAACAAACTGTTAGTTCGCGCGCGACAGTTAATATTCAAACGCGCGAACAATACGGGGCGTGGCGAAGCTGCTAATCTCGCGCGCGGTGTTAAAGTACGGCGGGCTGACACACATCCGCACGTACACGGCACAGAAAGCTTGCACGGGGAAATTTCCGTGCGAGCCTTTAAAATAATCACGCGAGAGATGAGAGTACAAGACTTACTTTTGGAAGGAGCAGCCGGTGCACTCGACTCTCTGTCGCTCTCTCTCTCGCTCGCACAATAGATGTACGCTATGTCTCTCTGTCTCTCTCTTACTCGCTGTATCGGGTCGGCAGGCGGGCTGGCTGCCGGCTCCTCGCTCGCTGTCTCGTGTGGCTCACGCGGCTCGGGATCGCTCTCTCTCTGTCTCTCTTTCACAAGTATACACTATCTCGGCGCCTCCACTACACTCGCGGTAACTCTAAAAAGATAGGATGGCGCGGAGGAGGTAACTGACGAGAGACACAATGTAGAGAAGTTCACGGCACGACGGCAGACACGAAGATGGATGCCGTGACTCGCATAAAGCCGTAGCAGCTTCGCGGGTACGCGACGGGTGTATTACGCGTCGCGAGACCGTCTAATCCGGTCAGAATGCTCGCGCGCTCGCGCCCCCAGTGAGCACGCCTGCTGGGCGCGGGTAATTCGAATCTCGAATTACCTAACTCGCGCACGCGTTACAATATATATATATATATATATATATAAAAATATCTTTAAGCGTTATTTCTGGGACGTTTTTTGTATATATTCCCGTTATTTCTGGGACTCCACGTTATTTCTGGGACGTCCCAGTTTTACACCCCCTGTTTTTGCGTTATTTCTGGGACCCCGCTAGAGTGTCGGTACTAAGAGAGGGATTATTTCTTTAGTCACTTGTATGGCGCAACTCTGAGAAAACGGACTATATAACACTGTATAATCCCATTTATATATATATATATATATATATATATATATATATATATATATATATATATATATATATATATATATATATAATATACACTTATTGGGGTTTATGTAGCCAAAGACTGCATATTAGTACCTACAGCCCAGATTTCCCTATGGCAAGTGACTAAAGAAATAATGGACCCAGAGGTTATAGACTCTAGGTCGAGCTGCATAAACCCCTATATTTAGAAATATTATGAAGCCCGCGCTGTATAAACCCCTAAAAGCGGGCTCGGTAAACCCCTACATATAAAAAAACGGGCTTTATAAACCCCTTTCGAGTAGTGTATAATATATATATATATTTATATATATATATATATATATATACAACACTGTACATTAGTACCTACAGCCCAGAGTTCCGCACTATAAGTGGGTAAGGGTGCGCGCTGCGCGCGCGCCATTGTCTACAATACAACATCCCTCTCAGTATTGACTAACACCTCGACGCCTGCGATGCCCCCTTCAGTTTCCGCAGAATTTTTCCGGAAATTTTGTTTGATCTCTCAAAGTCGGAATTCTAGGTCGGGCGGCATAAACCCTTATATTGTAGAGGTTTATGTCGCCCGGTGACCATAAACCTATCCAGTCGTCATAAACCCCAGTATATATAAAAACGGTTACCATAAACCCCTCAAGAGAAATTTATATTTATAAATATATGAAACGCTAGTAATGCAGACACTTTCCGGAATTGAAATAAACTTATGCAGACAGAGACCGACTTATGCAGACGTCAGCATAAATAGAGAGATTATTTCTTTAGTCACGCAAGACTTGTGCAGACACTTTTATAAACGGTATTACACTTATGCAGACGGGTCACGTGGTCTTATACATTGCTGTCAGTATAAGTCCATGTTCATATGATTATATATATATATATATATATATATATATATACAATCATATGAACATGGACTTATACTGACAGCAATGTATAAGACCACGTGACCCGTCTGCATAAGTGTAATACCGTTTATACAAGTGTCTGCACAAGTCTTGCGTGACTAAAGAAATAATCTCTCTATTTATGCTGACGTCTGCATAAGTCGGTCTCTGTCTGCATAAGTCTATTTCAATTCCGGAAAGTGTCTGCATTACTAGCGTTTCATATATTTATATATATATATATATATATATATATATATATATATATATATATATATATATATATAATCATATGAACATCGACTTATGCTGACACCAATGTATAAGACCACGTGACCTGTCTGCATAAGTGTAGTACCGTTTATACAAGTGTCTGCACAAGTCTAGCGTGACTAAAGAAATAATCCCTCTACTTATGCTGACGTCTGCATAAGTCGGTCTCTGTCTGCATAAGTCTATTTAAATTTCGGAAAGTGTCTGCATAACTAGCGTTTCATATATTTATATATATATATATATATATATATATATATATATATATATATATATATATATATATATATATATATATTTTTATAAATAAATGAAACGGTAGTTATGCAGACACTTTACGAAATTTAAATAGACTAAGCAGACCAAGACGGACTTATGCAGACGTCATCATAAATAGAGGGATTATTTCTTTAGTCACGCAAGACTTATGGAGATACGTGCTTATGCGGAATTATACTTATGCAGACAGACCACGTGGTCTTATACATGGCTGTCAGCATAAGTCCATGTTCATATATATATATATATATATATTTATATATTTATGTTTTATGTTAGTTTCCAGGACATTCCAGACGTTTAACGTTGGTTTCGGTGACATTTGTTAGTTTTGGGAACAGTCCCTGAATCTACATATGTTTAACGTTAGTTTTGCGGACATCGGCCCCCATAAGAGACATTATTTCTTTAGTCCCGTATAGATATACAGTAACATGGGGTCCTGGGAACTAACGTTATACAAGTTTATATATATATATATATATATATATATATATATATATATATATATATATATATATATATATATATATATTTAGTATAACATAATATTTAATTGAAAATAAAGATAATAATGAATTCTAATACTTTACATAAACTGAATGTATTTATAATATCGAATAATATAAATAAATGTATTATTACCAAATAAAAAATTAAATATGATTGAACATTCATAACCTTTAACTCAGTTCATCGATTCAACATTATTACCAAATTACTTATATTTATATTATATATTTACATTGACCTACTTACCTAAGATCAAATCTTTTAATTTTTTCAAAATTCAGTAATTATATTAAATACTTATTAGTCATTAATTAATTATCCAAGGATTTATACGAGTTGGAGTTGAAATTGCACATTGAATACTCGCGTGTATTATGCGTGTATAATGCGTGTATTACACGTGTGTCGGTTGTGTTAACAACCCTGCTGGCAATATACGAGTTCCATAAGTGTGCTCACGAGCGGAAGGTGGTAGGTCCAGTCTATTACAGGGTCGGTCAGGGTCTGTCTCTCACCGGTGTGAGAGCTGCGTATATAGTCTATGTCTGTGAGAAGATGCGTGCGCCGGTATGATGTCTCATCAGTCGCGGTGTGCGTGCGCCGGTGTGGAGTCGCGGCAGTCTCTGGGCAAGACGGAATTACATGAAGCGTCGTGGGCGCGCGCGCATATTCGTGGACAAACGGAGCTGAGGCGCGTACCTAACCTAATTCGGTTCCCCGATCGTAGCATGTAAGTATAGATTATATTATTATGTTGAGTGCCACCCTCCATCTCTAATAATTTAAATGTTATGAGGATCCTCGTGAGGGCCAATTCCCAGAAATAACTTTGAAACAATCTTGAATATTAGATTGCAACATTTCGTCAGGAAGTTCCCTGACCTCTTCAGGCTTTATTAAACATATACAGAGTTAGAACACATACACAAATAAAAATAAAAAACTAGTCAAATAAATTAAACACAATCTATGCAAAAACATTTACCTATAAATAGCTAAGTCGATACTGGTAAGATATATCAGTAGAGTCGAGATAGTGTGGCGCACTTCTCGAGGCAAGAAGGCGGAAGCCGCGAGGCCAGCGTGAGCGACGCACGGCGCGCGCATCCGCGCAAGCAGCGGCTTGAGCCGAGGCCCATCTTCATGACGAGCGCTCAAGCCAGTCAGTCGGCAGTCACGATAGCCAGCGCACGCAGCCAATACAGGCGGAACCAACGCCACAGCTGCGGCGCCCCTCAAACTCAAATAGGACTCGCACGCGTAGCTTGCGCGTGTTAATTATATGTTACATTGAGGCAGAATAAAGACGAACTGAAAGTGATTAGTTGTAGTGAGTTTCATTTGGCGAGAAACCCGCACCTTCGCTCCCTTCACAATCTCCAATTTCAGCCTCGCAGAACAAGTGCCAGGAGGCACTTGTGGAGCAGACCAAACGTTTCGGAGCAGCCGCGTCCCCGGCCAAAACGGCGGTCGCAGAAGCGCCCGAACATTGGTGACCTGGACAAAAGGACCTTTAGTGAAGGTGCGTGTAACGGTTTCTGGAGTCGAACAAGAGGCATTCAAAATGGCCGCCGCCGGCTAATAAGCACCGTCATGCAGTGTTTGGAATGCCCATTTTAAGGAAGCGAACGTATCCAGCTGAAGTAACTTCGACACCTCGAGTTCATTCAAAGAAGAAAAAGAAGCAGATCGAGGTGAGTCCTATCAACAAATCGTCGCTCAGTTTGGAAGAATCCCTCGCGTTCGAGGACGCCGTCGCGTTACCAGTGTCGGGGTTGGATGAGCAGCGTGACTTCGCGGCTCCGGCGCAGAAGAATTTCTCTTCGACTCAGCATCAACATTCGGGCGCGCTAGACGATTCTGCAGTTCTCGTCGCATCAGGCCGGTCGCCAGATTTTGAGAAGCTATCTGTTGCTCCGCACGGTCAACCGCCGGTTGTTGAGCCTCAACAACAGGATCTCGCGCTTGACGTTGCGCAGCCACAGCTCTCTCACGCTTCGTTGGGGCCGCGCCTCCTGCCATCTTTGCTCCGAGAGCCTACGTTGGCATTTTTGCCAAAAGTGCAAGTCAGCCCCCCCAGCGACGCCATGTTGGGAAACGACGCTCAGGAGAACGCGAGTGCCGGCGCTACGTGTCGACTTCCTCGAATTTGGCGTGAGCAACCAAACATTTGGTTTTATCAAGTCGAGTCGATTTTAGAAGAAAACCATGTAGTTGCGGACCGATCAAAATACAATTTGGTGGTCGGCGCGCTCGACCCGGATACGCTAGCCGACGTAGCAGACATTGTATTCACTCCGCCGCAAGCAGACAAATACGGTGCCCTAAAAACGCGCATCCTAGATCGGCTGACGGATCCTCCAGGAAGGCGGCTTCGAAAAGTTTTCAGCGAGGTGCAGCTAGAGGGACGCAAGCCCTCTCAACTTTTTAGACACATGCGAACGATAGCAGGAAATCATGCTTCGGAAGAGGTAATAAAAGCGCGTTGGCTAACGTTACTGCCAAATCATGTACATAGTATTTTAAGAATTTTCGAGACTGACTCCACGGAGCACCTTCTTTCTACAGCGGATCAACTCATGGAAAGCCCCATCGTGCCGGGCATTAACACGGTGTATGAAGGTGTCGCGCGTAATAACAATAATAATAATAATAATTTAGAAACTGACGGCTCAAATTTGAGCGAAATAAAGGTTTTATTATCACAGTTGATTACCCTCACCAAAGAGAGCATCGGACGAAGAGCAGAAGGCAGCTCAAGTCGTCGTAGCAGTCGCAGCAGAAGCCCCAGCGGCAGTCGGAGCAGGAGCCCCGATCGCAGGCTCTCGTTTCGTGGTCGTCCTCAGTCACCGTATCCGGTTAACGGATTATGCTATTTTCACCAACGTTACGGTTCTCGGTCGTTCAAGTGCAGACAGCCTTGTAGTTTCGAGAGGCTACCATCGGGACACCGCCAGGGAAACGATTAGTGCTCCCATCTGGGCAGGCAGCTGGGAGCAGCCCAACTGTGCCAGAGTCAACCTGCAACCAAAGTATTCAAGAGCTGCGTCTGCACATCGTCGATCGTAAAACAGGTATTAAGTTTTTAGTAGATTCGGGCTCGGTAGTTTCGTTGCTACCTCGTGCTTATGCAACGAGAGCCTCATCCCCGAGAGCGCTGAAGCTGGTCGCCGCGAATGGATCAAGTATATCGACGTATGAACAGCGTTTGCTGGCCATCTATTTGGGTCTCGGTCGCGCTTTGCCGTGGGCGTTTGCTATTGCGGATGTCAAGGCAGCCATTTTAGGAGCCCATTTTCTCTCCCACTATGGTCTTGTGATTGACCTCAAGCGACAATGCATTGTTGATTCTTCGTCGCGTATGTTCACTGAGGGCATTTTTCAGGAAGCAGAGATCTTCGGCATTAATGCCGTCTCGCCTAATTTGCAATCGGACAAGCAGCTTCAGGTTCGCATTGGGGAACTCGTCACGAAGTACAGAGATCTTCTTCAGCCCAGCTCGGCACCCAGCACAGGCCCGTCGGCGGATGTCAGGCACCACATCGTCACAACCGGTCCGCCAGTATTCTCTAAACACCGCCGCCTGTTAGGAGACAAATTAAGAGCGGCTAAACAGGATTTTGACTTGCTGCTGCATCAGGGCACCATTCGCCCATCAAGCAGCCAATGGGCCAGCCCACTGCATCTGGTGGAGAAACCAGATGGGGGTTGGAGGTCAACGGGGGATTACGTAAGGCTAAATGCTATCACAGTACCTGATCGCTACCCGATTCCTCGCATCGAGGACCTTTTACGTAGTTTACATGGAAATAAGGTATTTACAAAATTAGATTTAAACAGAGCGTACTTTCAGGTGCCAGTTGCCCCAGAGGACATTCCAAAGACGGCAGTCACGACACCGTTTGGATTGTTTGAATTTCTGGGCATGCCATTAGGCCTAAGAAACGCCACTCAAACCTTCCAAAGACACATGGACAATCTCTTTCGTGACATGCCCTTTGTCCGGACATATGTTGATGACATGCTCATAGCATCCAAAAACTTGGAGGAGCATCAGCACTATTTGCAAGCAGCGCTGGAAGTACTGGCCAAGGCCAAGCTTTCACTTAACCTCGACAAGTGCAAATTCGCACAGAAGGAAATACAGTTTTTGGGATTCGCTGTAAATGGAAATGGCTTTCGTCCACCTCCGGAGAAGGTGGAAGCCATTTTGAAGTTCCCCAAGCCGGCGAACATTATGGGACTTCGACGATTTTTAGGATTAATTAATTTTTATCATTCACTCATGCCAAATTTAGCAGCGATCCAGGTGCCTCTCACGGACTTGGTGCAAGGAGCAAAAAGGAAAGACAGACGTCGTATTGATTGGACCAAGGAAAGTACTCAAGCCTTCGAGCTCTGCAAAAAGAGCCTGGCTGATGTTACGCACATGAGCTTCCTGTCGCCGGAAGCACCTCTGGCGTTAACAACCGATGCTTCGTCCACGGATCTCGGTGCATCACTGGATCAATTTGAGAACGAGATTTGGCACCCGTTACGATTTCATTCAAGAAAACTCACCCCAGCGGAGAAGAATTATAGCCCTTATGATAGGGAGCTGCTGGCTATTTATGACGCTCTTAAGTATTTTCAGCATATGCTTGAGGGGCGGCAGTTTGTGGTAAAAACTGACCACAAGCCGTTGGTGAAGGCGCTGAGTCAACGTCCCGAAAAGGCTTCGCCTCGCCAATTGCATCAACTAGACTTCATAAGTCAATTTTGCTTAACTTTGCAACATATCGAAGGGAAAGATAACATCGTGGCCGACGCGCTCTCTCGTATTGAAGCGATCGAGATGCCGTCTCAAATCACCCCTGAGGCAATCCATCAAGCAGAGCAAGAGGAGGAGATGACTGAAGATCATGAACTTGCCACTTCATCCCTCATTCTGCAATACCTGGTAATAGAAGAATTTCGGATTTTGTGCGACATTCATCGGGCGCAGTTCGGCCCTACCTCCCTTGGCAGTTGCGGCGCAGAGCTTTTGACGTGGTGCATTCTCCAGCTCACCCCAACGGCCGCGTTTCATCACGCATGCTGAGGGAAAGATTTGTTTGGCCAGGCATTAAAAAGGATGCATTGAGTTGGGCACGTGAGTGCGTCGCCTGCCAACGGGCAAAAATCCATCGCCATACCCGTCTTCCACCCACCAACATCGACGTCCCGGATCAGCGGTTCAGTCATGTCCATCTGGATCTTATTGTGTTGCCAGAAGTCGATAATTACAGGTATTGTTTGACAGTAATTAATCGTTTCTCTAGATGGCCGCAGGCTGTTCCGCTCAGGGACATCCGAGCAGAGACGGTGGCATCCGCTTTCTACAGCAGCTGGATTTCGCTCTTTGGCACGCCACTTACCATTACAACTGATCAGGGGGCGCAGTTTGAGTCGGCCCTGTTCTCTGCGTTAGCCCGACTTATCGGGGCAGACAGGGTCCACACAACGCCCTACCATCCTCAATCCAATGGCATCCTGGAGCGGTGGCATCGCACGCTAAAGGCGTCTTTGATGTGTCACCCGCACATCCCCTGGCCAACGCTACTACCAACGGTACTTTTCGGTTTAAGAACTACTTACAAGGAGGATTTGGGGGCATCCCCAGCAGAACTATTGTTCGGTACGACTCTCCGTATACCACGAGACTTCTTTACGACGCAAGACGTACCAGCGGACCCTCATACGTTTGTAGGAAAGCTTCGCGAGCATTTCCGACTCATGACTCCACCACCGACGTCTCATCATGTTCAGATCAAACGCTTCTACCACAAGGACCTCAACACCTGCACGCACGTGTTTCGCAGGGTGGATGCGGTCAAACCACCCCTTACGCCGCCGTACACGGGCCCTCATCGGGTGTTGCAGCGTTTAGATGACAAGCGTTTCGTCATAGACATCGATGGCGCCGTAAAAACTCTATCAACGGAGAGTCTAAAGCCGGCATATATTTCAGTTGAGAAGCCGGACCCGCCAGTTCAGCAACCAACGCCAGTTCAGCAACCAACGCCAGTTCAGCAACCAATGCCAGTTCAGCAACCAACGCCAGCTCAGCAACAGTCCCAGTCGTCTCCGCATCTTGTTTCCTACCCTAATTCCCCGTCCCCTATTTTGTGTTCACAGCCGTCGACGCAGCAAGCCAGGCTGCCACAAGAATTTTCATCGTGCCTTCCGTCCACGTCAGCCACTAGGGGGGAGTACCTGTGGCGCACTTCTCGAGGCAAGAAGGCGGAAGCCGCGAGGCCAGCGTGAGCGACGCGCGGCGCGCGCATCCGCGCAAGCAGCGGCTTGAGCCGAGGCCCATCTTCATGACGAGCGCTCAAGCCAGTCAGTTGGCAGTCACGATAGCCAGCGCACGCAGCCAATACAGGCGGAACCGACGCCACAGCTGCGGCGCTCCTCAAACTCAAATAGGACTCGCACGCGTAGCTTGCGCGTGTTAATTATATGTTACATTGAGGCAGAATAAAGACGAACTGAAAGTGATTAGTTGTAGTGAGTTTCATTTGGCGAGAAACCCGCACCTTCGCTCCCTTCACAATCTCCAATTTCAGCCTCGCAGAACAAGTGCCAGGAGGCACTTGTGGAGCAGACCAAACGTTTCGGAGCAGCCGCGTCCTCGGCCAAAACGGCAGTCGCAGGAGCGCCCGAACAATAGTACAGAACATAATGCACGCTTCGCTGGGGTTTATATATTATCACGCTTATTTACCTTTTTAAATGTAACGTTCTTAACAGCTTTTTGTATATATTATTCAACTTTTGTGTATCTTCTATTCTATTGATCGTGTTATGATTTAAATTAATATGTAACATTTCGGAAATAATTCGTCTCGACCATTATTCGCTGACATGGTTATGGAAGATTTAGAAATCGACTGCTTGCGCGAATTAAAAATTACACACGTTTATATTCCGCTCTTTTACTTTAGATATGTACACGACACAATTTTATGTATAAAAAGCGATGTAGTTGATACAGTTCTACAAGTGTTTAACAAATATAATACTCATCTTAAATTTACATTCGAATCTGAAATAGACAATAGTAGAAATTTTTTAGATCTAAGTCATACGAGAAAAAACAATCAAATTTTGACTAATTGGTATAAAAAAAACAACAGCATCATCGAGACTGTTAAATTATAATTCTAACCACACCATACAACAAGAAATAAACATCGTTGCGAACCTGGTGGATAGAGCAATTCTTTTATCCGAACTTGTTTTCATGATGCGAATATACACAAAATTACAGAACTTCTCTTATGTAATGATTATCCTTCCGAATTTATAAACATACACATACGAAATAGACTTCGAAAACTCAAATATCACAATAAAAAGACTAATAATGAGAACCGTCCACTAACTACAATTTCCATTCCGTATAATAATACTTTTTATAAAAAATGTTCGTATATTTTAAACAAATATAACATCCGCACAGTACCTTTGATAAAAAAAAAATTGAAAAATATAATTAAATTAGGAAAGGATAAAATAGTAAAATCAGAAACATATGGCGTAATCTATAACATAAATTATATGTCTTGTACATCGACTTATATTGGCGAAAATAAGCGAATGTTAAAAACTAGAATTAAAGAACATGAAAGAGATACGGATAACAAATCAGTGATAGTAACACACCAAAGAACTATGAAACACATCGTTGACTGGAAAAACATCCAAATTTTAGACAGGGAAAACAATTACACGAAACGAATTATTTCCGAAATGTTACATATTAATTTAAATCATAACACGATCAATAGAATAGAAGATACACAGAAGTTGAATAATATATACAAAAAGCTGTTAAGAACGTTACATTTAAAAAGGTAAACAAGCGTGATAATATATAAACCCCAGCGAAGCGTGCATTATGTTCTGTACTATCCCGACTCTACTGGTATATCTTACCAGTACCGACTTACACTGAAAAAAATTTGACACTCCAGCTGACCCGATAAGTACATACGCTATGCCGAAAGTAGGGTCGAATGTTGTACCGCGGTTCGGCACATCTCCTGCCCCGTACTGACACAGCTCCTGTCCCGTAAAAACATCGCGCGCCCCGTACTGGCACAGCTCCTCTCTCGTTAGGGACGAACGCTGTGCCAAAAGTGGGTGGTCTGACACACGCAGCGAAGGGGGCGCTGACCAACTGTGATGGAAACAGACGCCGTGCCAAATTTTTTTCAGTGTAGCTATTTATAGGTAAATGTTTTTGCATAGATTGTGTTTAATTTATTTGACTAGTTTTTTATTTTTATTTGTGTATGTGTTCTAACTCTGTATATTTTTAATAAAGCCTGAAGAGGTCAGGGAACTTCCTAACGAAACGTTGCAATCTACTATTCAAGATTGTTTCAAAGTTATTTCTGGAAATTGGCCCTCACGAGGATCCTCATAACATTCAAAAAATTAAGTATAGGTTAGTAACGAAGCACAGTCAGCTTCGTTATAGTAGTAGTAAAAGTAGTAGTAGTAAATTTTTTAAAATATAGCTTATTTAACTGCATTAGTCGATAAAATGAGTTAAAACCATGAGTTTCTTAAGGGGGCTAGACACCTTCTTTCTCTGAAATAAGAAGTCACATTTTAATACATAAATGTAAACTAATTATTTCATACTTTTTACATATAAAAGTGGGTATATTTACCTTACCTTAAAACTTTCTCCGATGGGCCTTTTATATGGTCCAGAACCATAGTCATCGATGAAACAAGTTTTTTCACTATCCGTAAGCTTTGAAATTTTCCTGTGGATGGATTGACTCCAGATTTGAACTAAATTACTCCTGAATAGTATAATTCTCATATGAGTGTAGGGATTTAGGATTAAATGTCGGAAAAAATTTTTCATCAGAAAAATTATGAAAAAATATAAAAAATTTAAAAAAATTAAAAAAAAACTCTTGAAAAACAGCACAATTTTGTTTTCTCATTAGATCAAAAATCCCTACACTCATATGGGAATTATACTATTCAGGAGTAATTTAGTTCAAATCTGAAGTCAATCCATCCACAGGAAAATTTCAAAGCTTACGGATAGTGAAAAAACTTGTTTCATCGATGACTATGGTTCTGGACCATATAAAAGGCCCATCGGAGAAAATTTTAAGGTAAGGTAAATATACCCACTTTTATATGTAAAAAGTATGAAATAATTAGTTTACATTTATGTATTAAGGGGGTGCCATAGCCTTATCATTACCGACTGAGCAATTGGCACAGTTTCAAGCTTATTAAAAATAAAATACGTAGAATCACAAAAAATCAAGAGAACATCCTTCTGCGGTTTTGAACGTTCTATCATCCAGTAAAAGTTTGAAGTCGAAATATCAAGTGGTTTTTGCAAAAACTTTGAACAAAACAAAATTCGATTTCGTTCAAAGTTTTTGCAAAAACCATTTGATATTTCGACTTCAAATTTTTACTGGGTGATAGAACGTTCAAAACCACAGAAGGGTGTTCTCTTGATTTTTTGTGATTCTACGTATTTTATTTTTAATAAGCTTGGAACTATGTCAATTGCTCGGTCGGTAATGGTAGGACTATGCCACCCCGTTAAAATGTGACTTCTTATTTCAGAGAAAAAAAATGTCTAGCCCCCTTAAGGTTAGAAATTTTTGCCACAATTATTTTATATTTCTGGTAGATCAGAAGAAAAATTATATAATATTTAACTGGAAAAAATAAAAGAATATTTAAAAACGTCGAAAATAATGAAATAATCGGTTTTTAATTTTTTTAGGTTAGGCGCACCACCTCTAATAATCTGAATAAATTCATGTGGATTGAAAATATGCAAAAATATACAAAACTATTTTTTTCGCGAGTTATCTCATACACAGCACCGTAGCCAGATATTAAAAATTTTGGAACACATTTTTGAGGTTATGTTTGCGCACATAATACTATAAAAAATAGTTTCAAATTCGGAGTCAAAAACATAATTTTTACATTTTCTGATCAATATGATATTCCTTTTAGAGCCCGAGAAATAAAATAAAGAAAATTTAGGAAAATACAACCCTTTTTTGAGGTTATTATGTGGCAGGAGAGTTGAAGGGAAGGGGTCAACAGAAATTGGAAAAATTCTCTTTCTTTATGACAGTTTTGGTAGTACCCGTCTTAAAGGAAAATCTAACTAAGGCATTTTCGACTAGCTTACCCGGCAACAGTCTTTGAACATCAAATGTCTCTGAAATTTCTGAACCAATACATTTGCCCAAAGAATTCATACAAAAGAAATATACGAACTCTACATCTGCACAAAATAACGAAACGATTAAACCAATTTTACTCCATTTATCGTTTAACAAAGAAAATCACTTTACAAAATACGAAAACTTTCAAGTACAGGTCTCGGGTGTACGTTTAAATGGAGTTTCAAGAAGAAAGTAGAGGGTTACGTTGATGATCTTGAATATTTAAAAATATATCGCAGAAATCTAATAATAAACGATTTATTTTAACAATTTTCTGTAGCAGATTCAGAAAGAGCGACCTCAAAATTCCCCACCTAGGTACTTTTCATGAAGAAATTTAGCCGTTTTAATGGAAATACACAGGCTGGAATTTTCAGTAAAAATTCAGTATTCAGGTGTTAATAGGTTAAGGTTTACTTTTTATTATACCATAAGAAAGCTCATCGTAGCACATGATTCATTAGTTTCATAGATTATTTTACATAATTATTTTAAACGGGGATTGTCGAGCGAAGCAAGTAGGGGTACCCCCTTAGTAAATATAAAATTCTGTCTTACTGATCGATAGGATCCATCCATGCCTGCTTTCTCAATACGAGCTTCGTCGCCCCAATCAGTCCAAAACATCCAACCATCCAAAGGATTAAGGGCAATTGCTCTAGGTTCCTGTACACGATCTTTTATTAACGATTTCCTCATTTTACCATCGAAATTCGCAAGTTCAATAGTATTTTTGTCAGCATCAGTCCAGTAAATGTGATTATATATCCAATCAACAGCTAAGCCATCAGATATAGTCAAATCTTCATCTATCACTGATGATCTATCATTTCCTTCATCGATTGGTGCTCTGGAAATATATTTATGAGATTTTAAATTTATGTAATAAAATTTGTATTTCAATTTTAAATAGTTTATTATAAAATAATATATGTCAATTTTACCATCATAAAAAATCTTTTTCTTCTATTCACTAAACATTCAATAGGATAGCACTGATTCTTTCCCTAAGTAAGATTAAAATTACCGGTAGTATTTTCATTTTTAGCTAACAATATTTTAACATTTTTTAAAACATTGCTTTTGTCAGATGTATAAGATATAAAATGTACATGTAAGTAGACAAAAAGGTGCAAACGCTTGTCATAAAACTTTCGTATCGACACAATTCACTCGATTGCTTTTAAGCGAAAAAAGTGATATATCAGCAGTTTTTTTATTAATGGGTTCTATAGGACTGTGAAAAGGTCATAAGTCACATAAAAAAGTTTTTGAGAAATGACACTTTGAATGGTACATCATGGGAAAAGTAGAGCACAATGCACATCGTATAATGGAGTATTTCATAGCTATTTACAATCCTAAAAAGGTTAATTCATGTGTGTCTTAGAAATATCAAAATTGTTTAGAATAATCTGAAAGGACATAAGTGCGAGTGACTTATGTCATTTTTTGAAACTAGTTTAACATAAAAATGTTGTGACCTAAATCCACATTTGAAAAAATTTTAATAACCTTTTTTCATTACAACAACATAATGCTAATGATCCAGCTATCGAAAGGTTAGTGTCAGATGGAATTATACATTTTCCATGAATAAAACCAACTGGCATTTGCAGTACTTTATTGCAATCAGTTTAATTCATTGAAAATGTATAATTTAATTATTATATACTTAAAAAGGAAAAAAAACTGTATACCAATTTTCAGCAAAATCTAAGCTTTTTCGAACTTTTGACCGCCATATTGGATCCGCCATTTTCAATTTTGAAAGCCTAATAGCAAAATCGTGATCAGCGACCTCAAGAATCACTGTATGCCTCTTTTAGCAAAATCTAAGCTTTTTTCGAACTTCCGGCCTCCATTTTATAGTTGTTGATAGCAGCTAACGGCATAACGGGCTAACTACCGATTATACTAACGGTAGAGTTTTTCCTTAATCTCTGAGTTTCGGCCTCCATATTGTAGCCGTCATTTTGAATTTTTAAAACCTGATAGCGAACTCGTAATCAGCGACCTCGAAAAACTCCATATATCATTTCTTATTGAAATTCGACGACTAAAAAAGTGCTACCAATGGTTTCCTATTATTTTGTGTTTTCCGTGAATATAATGCCGTTTTGCAGAGGTCAGTATGATTTGGGATCGAAAAAAAAATTTTTTCCATCAAGTTGAACTGTTTTGTGCACCTTTGGTTGAGATTGGGAATCGTTTCCATTAATTTTTCAACGCATCAATTTTAGAACCTTTTAATGTTTGTTTTCTTCTTTTTCTACAATGACGATTATACTAACTTTCAAAGCCATAACTCTGTGGCATCTATAGGTATGCGTATTTTTAAATTTAATTCTTAATTTTGCGAATTTCCTTGAAGCTAATGCTAAATTCAAATAGCAATAATTCTGTAACCATTCTCGTGAAGCCACTGAAAATTGCACAGGCCCTAGTGGAAATATTATTTTTTTCAATACTGTTTAGAACTGATCAAAACCGTTTTAAATTGTTCAGAAGTACGTATTTTTGGACGTTTAAAACAGTTTTGAATAGTTTTGAACAGTTTTAAACAGTTTTGAATAGTTTTAAACTGTTTTGATCAGTTTTAGACAGTTTTGAACTTTTGTATGAAAATAGTGTTAATCAACAAGAATGTTTTTAGAACATTTTTAAACAGTTTTGAACAGTTATGATCGAATTTAAGGAGTTTTGACCGGTTTTAAACAGTTCTAAATGGTTTTGAACATTTATGAACAGTTTTAAACTGTTTTGAACAGTTTGAAATCGTTTTAAACCGTTTTTAACAGTTTGAAATGGTTTTATAGTCTTGAACAGTTTTAAATGGTTTTAAACAGTTTTGAACAATTGAAATTCTTAATTATTAATATTGTTTTAAAAAAAGGTTCAAAACTGTTTAAAACTATTCAAAATTGTTCAAAACCATTTAAAACTGTTTAAAACCGTTCATAACTGTTCAGCACTGTTTTAAACTGTTCCAAACAAATTCTTATTGACTGAATACTATTTTCACACATACGTTCAAAACTGTTCAAAATTGTTTAAAACTGTTCAAAACAGTTTAAACCTGTCCAAAACTGCTTAAATCTGTTCAAAACTGTTTTAAATGTAAAAAAAATGCGTAAACATTTTTGAACACATAATATTTCCACTAAGGGGGCTATATATTCACTATATATTATTAATTTATCATATTTAATGACTATGAATTCTGAACAACTTGTTACTATTTTCATCTTATAGCCAGTTACACTCTTAAGCTTTGAATTATGGAAACTTTGTCCATAAGTTGAGTTATTGCATCTTTTATGTTATATTTTCTCGAGCATCAAAGCCGTTTGAATCAATCGTTGTTTTTGAGGCGTACGTTCAATATATTTGTGACAATCTTTGATGAATTATTTCTTTCCTCTTCTGTAATTTTTGCTGTTTCCTTCAAGAAACAGAAAATTTCTCCCTAACAGTGTTACTATATACAACTATGTCATATAGCTGGATATTTCATTTACTGTACGATGTAGGATTTTCGGCAAACCCCTTTTCAATGCTAATAATCTTGTTTTAATTTTTTCTTAATATATTATACATAATGTAACGGGCGCCGATATAAGTCTCGAGAATCACGTATACTGCGTTGCGAGATTTGAATAGCGCGCGATTGCTCGTATCGTGATCGGAAGCGCGCGCCGCGGCGCTCGAACGAGGCAGACGAAGAAGAAGGCGAAGCCGCCACGACACGCGAAAGTAGTCTTCCGTCACCGCCGCACATCATGTGGAGGATAGTGTGAGTGCGACGCATCTCCACCGCTGCAACCGTGACCGCCACAGTGCCGCCACTGACGAGGAGTGAGCGATAGAGGCAGAGAGAGAGAGAGAGAGAGAGAGAGACCGAGGGTCCCCAACGTTACGAGGCCGGGGACAGTGAGAGTTGCTCCATCCCCGTCCCGAATTGCAGCGAGTGCGAGAAAGAGAGAGAGCGAGTGCTGCGATGGCTGGCCAGCCACGGGTAAGCTGAGTAGGCTGATCGTGGGACCTGCGTGCGTCCGCGACGGGCGCGTTGGCGATCCCCCCCGTCGCGGGTATTGTCGCGTATTAATGTTCCGCGGAGTCGTGTGCGCGTGCGCGCGTAGCGAGCGGGTGGCGTCCCGCCAAGTCTCGGCCTGTCGATTATTATTTGTTAGATTATTGTCCGGGTTTCGCGCCCCTTAGCGCATCTATCTTTAGTTCAATTAAACCGTTCATTTTTATCTTAAATAGTCTAGTCACGAGTACTTATTGAGCGCGCCTTAACCTATGCATGATTTCCCGAATACCGCCCTCTACCCTTTTCAGCAGCTGCAGCTAGTCGCAGGCATCGCCTCCTAGAGGAACATCGGTAGCGGGAGTAAGTATCTCAATAGCCGCTCGAGAGGTTAGACCGAGCGGCGTTGTACGCGGGAAAGACCGGCTGCGCTGGTAACGCTAGGTCATAGCGAGCAGCCGGTAGTTCGCGGGCAGTAGTTGGCAGCAGCGGCAGAGCGCAGCGCCGGTTCTAGCGGAAAGCGGCCTAGGCTTTCTACAATAGAAGCCGGGCTCGTATGTTCCGAACCTGTGCCGAGGCGCTTCTGCCGGACTATAGGTGATTCTACAAGGGTGAGTTGCCCGGGCGTAGAATACGCCCGTATATTACCCCGCCAACCCCTGGGAGGGATTAATACCCTGTCCATAACTGAACCCCGTTACAATAAATATTCATATTTTAGAAGATTAGGCCTTCCACTATTAATTTTACATAATATTTGATTCTCAATAGGGAAAATTATTACTGAAGAGGTATCTAAAAAAATGCCCCTTTTAAATAAAAAGAGACTATCTACTTTTAATAAATTTATTTTTCTTTTCTGTAATTTTCGTAATAATAACAAATAGTGACTGAAGCAAGAGATTTAAGGGGGTGCCATACTCAACTTTTACTGCCCGATTCGATACGGTTGGTTTTTATTCAATAATAAAAAAAATTGGCCGAATTATGCTAAATAATGAGAACACTCTTCTAGGTTTTTTTATATTCTTTCATTGTGGTAAAGTTTCGAGTCAAAACATTCATTAGTTTTTGCATAAACTTTGAACGAAATATTGAATTCGTGCTCGGCATTACTTCGAAATTTCGTTCAACGTTTATGCAAAATCTAATGAATATTTTAATTTGAAACTTTGCACAGAGGTAGAATATGCCGAAACTTAGAAAAGAGTTCTCATTATTTTACGTAATTCGGCAGAAAAAATAGATTATATCAGATGGGTAATTTGTAGCATCTCCACAGAGTGACAATGGCAGTGACACTGTTGGCCTTGGCCGTGGGCGTGCAAGCCCAAGCGCATGCGCTGCAGCTCATTTGTCGTAAGCGACAAGGCGTCCACGTCAAAGCGACTCGGCGACGCCATGGCATCACAACAAAGGCCGGGCCGAACTTTGGTTGATTACCCACGAGAGTATCGCGAGAGGAACAAACGTGATGGTAACGGTGAGTGACCACGAGGAAAAGGTGCCTGCCTTCCTTTTCTACGACTGCCAACGACGCCGATCTACCAGCAGATTTATGGCAGAGACCGGAGCAATATGCCAAACCTATACCTATAGCAGTCAAGTCAGCCATCGCTCGTGACAATAAGTATCCTCCAACAGCAGTAGCAGTAGTGAAATGATGTCAGTTTGGGAACAGTGACATTATGTGGCCAGAAAACAAGAGGGCTTCTCGCCTGCTAAGAAAGTTCAGAGCATGAATTACAGTGTACTGCTCCAAAAACCTCTAGCGATGCCATTGCTTCCGCAAGAGCGCTGCTATGAACAGGAACAGCAGCATCACATGCAGGATGACAAAATATCAGTTCTGCATGTGCAAAGAATACAACCAGGACCTTCTCTGCATTCAGTGGTGTACGTATAATGATGTAAGAAGACGACCTGTTGCAAACTGCCCTGATAGTTGTCACGCAGAAGTCACTTTGATCAGTTAAGGTCATGTATACTCAAGAAAAATTGTGTTGGTTCAGTCGATAATGTAGGTGGTGCCCACTACTGTATATTAAACAGTAGATGCCGTTGAAGGTATACTTAATCTATGCGTAGAGCTTTTAGTTCCAAAAACACTCACAGATGGCGTGCACTGAGAACATATTTTTAATAATAACGTGGCCTCGTACCATTCGTAACTATTAACATGCGTATATTTAAATATTTCGATATATAAGCACTGTAACAGTTAGGTCACCATGTTCTTTTAAACAATTTCAATGTATTACTGTAAATATTGATATTGTAATAGTTACAATATGAGATTTGCCGTTTAAACTCTTCCGTATTCAAATATAATATGTAACAGTTACAATATCGTAGTTTCGAATTCAAACAGAACATGTTGTTCTCTGAGTGCATAATATAAGCGATAATTTTTTTCATAAAAAATTATGAAAATATTCATATCAAGTTTATACATTTTTTTCAAACAACAATTCCTGTAAGTAAATTTTGCGAGAATAAGACGTTATACGTCGTTATTTCCACGATAAATGATAAAGAAATTATTAAGGGCTGTAACAATTTCATTTGATTGCGGATCGTTAAATGAAAAATACTCATATAAATTACCATACAAAATTATGAAAATGATCTGTGATTGAAAATTGATGAAGAAATTATCAATTTCTGCAGTATTTTTCGATAACATGCAATATCACAAACATAGTACTTGATTGCAGATCGATAAATAAAAAATACTTATATAAATACCATGCAACATTATAAAAACTATCTATGATTGCAAATTGATAAAGAAATTATCAATTTTGGCAATATTTTACGATAACATGCAATATCTTAAACATAATATTTCATTATAGATCGATAAATAAAAAATACTTATATGAATACCATGCAACATTATGAAAACGATCTATGATTGCAAATTGATAAAGAACTTATTAATTACTGCAGTATTTTACGATAACATGCAATATCGTAAACATAATATTTCATTATAAATCGATAAATAAAAACTTATTAATTGATGAAGAAATCATCAATTACTGTTTTTGTATTGAATAAAATCATGCAATAATGTACACATGCAAAACGATCTTTGATCATAAATTGAAAAACAAATTATCAATTACTACAGAATTTTACGATAATATACAATATCATAAACATAATATTTGATTGCAGATCGATACAAAATCGATTCATACAGTATTGTAATATATAAGTGATACAGCAGACAGCCATTAGCTGTTAACAACCACAGTAAAAACTGTCAATTAGGACAGCCTCATCAGCAATGCCTTCACTAGTGTTGTTTGCAGCGTAGGACAGCTGTACACACAACAACGCCAGGAGTGCAAAGGTTGTAACATCACATGTTGGTGTTACAATAAAGAAAATGTATATATTTAGCGTCGACATATATAATATACTACAAGTGTGGACTAGAAAATCTACACAGAGAGCTCAGATTTAGGGAAAGCTCTGAGCAGCCTAAATCAACCCTCTAGGCGCAATGACTTACTTGTAATGTATTTTCCTAGCAACATTAAAATGTTGATTGAGTGCATGCAAGCTCTCTATAGGTCCCAACGATTATTAGGGGATGGTAATAGGAGTTCAGCTACCTGAGGCATAGTGACGTTGGCCTCTTGTCGGCTCCTCTTGCATCTCCTTGGGCCTTGCAGAACTTTATCTTTCTCATATGCTATATCGTACCTGTAATATAAAGAAAAGGATTAGTTGGACTAGAATCACTCATTGCATGGCGTATAAAAGAATAAGAATAAACAGTAGTTGAAACGATACCTGTTACAATCATAATTGCCCTGTAAAAGCTCTTGGAGGCTAGCCAGGCGTGCAACACACAACTTCATAATCCATTCTGCCTCTGCTGAAAGAAGAGTACATGGCTGAAGCAAGAATCCCAATAGTATGACATTGAAAGTATACTCACCAGCTAAAAAGACAGCAACAGCTGTTGGGAAGCTTCATTGGCACCAGGATTTTAGCCACATGATGTTAAAAGAGATAAGAACTCGCTCGCACAACAGTAACTCAGACAGCCCCTATACATATATATCGCTGCCAGTTCATTTTCATCCATCGTAATAACGAATATTTATATTATGAACTAAAAGTGGTTAAATCGTGTTGTTTTGTCGTAATATTCCCACTTCACCGAGTATTATTGCTTTCTAATAGTGAGTCTGATATTTTTTAGCTAAGTATGCACGTAGGAAAGGAATTATTTAGATAAATGTATGAAAGAAGGGAAATAGTTAGTGCTGCATTAGGCAATAAAAGTTTATCATCGTATATTACGGATGCTCGTCAATAACCAATAATTCCTCTGAATCGAATTTTTCAGATACAAATTAGTAATTGGAATATAATTATAAGCAATATCTGGAACGATGAAAACCATCCTCATTATCATAGGGGTCAATGGTATTTACTTCCATCACGGTAGACGAGACGTATAGCGCGCCGGTACTCTATGGGAGTTGCGCCCGGCGGGCGCAGCGGGACGGGCGCGACTGCCGTAGCCTCGCCCGCACACATCGCACTTTTCTGGCATGATACAATCGTGACTCTTCCCTGCAATGGGTTTATAGCGATGGCCCTACGCAATAACTAAACGTCTAGCTAAGTAATTACGAATATTTATATTTTGAAATAAAATATTATGAACTAAAAGTGGTTAAATCGCGTTATTTTATCGTAATATTCCCACTTCACCGAGTATTATTGCTTTCTAATAGTGAATCTGATATTTTTTAGATGAGTATGCACGTAGGAAAGGAATTATTTAGATAAATGCATGAAAGAAGGGAAATACTTCGTTAGAGCTGCATTTGGCAATAAATGTTTATCATCGTATATTACGGATACTCGTCAATAACCAAAAATTCCTCTGAATAGAATTTTTCAGATACAAATTAGAAATTGGAATATAATTATAAGCAATATCTGGAAAGATGAAAACCATTCTCATTATCATTGGGGTCAATGGTATTTACTTCCATCACGGTAGAAGAGACGTACAGCGGGCCGCTACTCTTCTTGAAAAATCAAAGAATTATTGTTAGAACTCAAAATATCATATTTACTGCAAAAAGATCTCTTCTACGTTCATACACACACACACACACCCACACCCACAGCCATACCCACACACCCACACCCACACCCATACCCACACACCCACACCCACCCACCCACACCTACACGCACGCACGCACGTACGCACGCACACACGCACGCACGCACGCACGCATGCAGGCACGCACACACACACACACACACACACACACACACACACACACTAACACGGCGAAAGGGAGAGAAGGGGGATAGTCTGGCTATTATCTGGCTATCTGGCTATTATCTGGCTATATTCTTTTCGGCCTCTGCGCCTAGACATTGGCGCCACGTGTATCAGCGACCGCACGAAGTACTATTGCCACAGCATAGCCTGATGGCCGGCGCTATATGCGCACATGTGATTGTGATACCTATTGTATACAATCATGTCGCGCGTCGCCCGGCTCCCAACGTTCTCGACGATACCAGCGGCTGTTGATGTGCGAGGTTCCAGTAAACATCTTTTCCCTTGTCGTGTCTGTCGGTTGGTAGTGGTGCCTCGGAGACAGTGAAGCAGCAGGGTCGGCGACGACAGCGAATTTGGTAAGTCCTTTTATGTTCCTAACATCTTTGATATGTGGGCTGAGGATACTTCTTTTTGTTGCAGGTAGCTGGTGCGTCAAGAGGAGTGAACAACAACCATTGCTGTTGAGTCTCCTTTCATATGGTGATATTTTCTTGTGTCAACTATTTATTAGTGTTATGTTGCTTTTAGGTGCTCAACTCTCCTCGTTTGGGCACCAGAAAATCAGCTGACCAGCTGCTTGTGCTGTGTCGACTTCTCTGCTGTAGCTGTCCCAGATAGTTATGATAATTGAACGTCTCTACCAGTCCTTTCTTCCCAGATGGTGTAGCTACTGACCTAGCAGATGGCTAGAAGACTGGCATCCATGGAGTAGCGCCAGCCTGGGGCATCCAGTCTCATTTTGCTGTTTCTGCAGCTCTATCAGTGATCTTTGCGTGTCAGTACTTTAGAATGTGAGGGCATAGGTAATTAGGAACTGAGGAATACCATAAAAGTGTTCTGTGTGTGTGATTAAATACAATACGGGCAGGTAGTTGTCGCTGTAAGATAAGGTCGGCTGGTTAATTTTTAAGTTTGGTCAGGGTGTAAGAGCTCGCCTCAGGGTGTCTGTTGTATTAAGATACATCGTTATGTATTTCGTAGACTTTCCAGCGAGACTTACCTACCTAATGGTTTTCTAAGATTGACAGTGTCAGCTAGTATTATTACATTCTTTGTATACGGCAATTTGCCATAGGAGATCTTACTCAATTATAGATTTCTGTATTTGATTTTTTATATTTCTCAATCAATTTTCGTACTTTTCAAATTATTAAAGCTTAGGCACAACCTGTTCACTTGAACGAATGTACTTCTGCTCGAATATTAGAGAAAATATGTATTTTAACAGGTTTAGTACGGATAATGTATAAGAAAAAATACATTAAGTTTACAAAGTATAAAAAAGAATCTAAGAAATTTTCAGTTTTTTTATCTACAGCAATATAAAGTATGGCAGATTTCATGAGTGATATTTAACTCATGCCATACTGAACCTGTTAGAAAATAAATTTGAAAAATCAATGAACATAGGTAATTGTGTATAATGTATGTGAGTAAAGGCATCCCATTCATAGCACATACATTACACAATTTGTTTTTCGTAAAAATAATATTACTTTAATATGTACATATATTACGGGACATTTCAGGTGAAGTGAGCGGGTCAAAATTTTAAAACCACTGAAAATCGGTTTACTTCTAGTTTTCTATGAAAAAAAAAAAATGTTCCTAAAGTTTTGACCGAAATTTTCAAAAATAAAAGAGTTATGGAACATTGAAAATCCAATTTTTTTTAAATTTATGGTTAACACTCAACTTTATTCATTTTTTACTCAAAATCTTGAAACTTTTTATATAGAACATTGATTGGGGAAAAGTTTGTATTTTACTTGTAGAATATGTCAGTATTTTTTTTTGTGACCTTTTATGAATGTCATTTTGTAAGATTTTAAAAGAAGAATCCAAAAAAATTTTGTCGAACAAAAAATATTACACCGCTCTCTAAATATCCTTCTATGAAGGTATAATAAAAATCGACCAATCATAGAAATTCATAAAATGTCACACAAAAAATACTGGTACATTCTACAAGTAAAATGCAAACTTTTTCCCGATCAATGCTCTATACAAAAAGTTTCAAGATTTTGAGTACTAAAATGAATAAAGTTGAGTGTTGACCAAAAATTAAAAAAAAATTGGATTTTCAATGTTCCATAACTCTTTTACTTTTGAAAATTTCGGTCTAAAACTGTAGGAACATTTTTTTTTTTTCATACAAAACTAGAAGTAAACCGATTTTCAGTGATTTTAAAATTTTGACCGGCTCACTTCACCTAAAATATCCCACATGTATAATATTACGTAATTTTGAATCTTTTAGTTCAATGTCAATTTATATTTTATATTTTGTAATTATATTTTTATAATTATATGATCTTTGGAATATTTTCACTCAGCGATCCAATTAGTTGGAAAACGAAGTTCGCGAGCGATCCTCGCGTTGTTTTCGGGATTCCAGGAGCAGATCCCCGGGCAAGTCATTTTAGTCTGACACCCGCGGCACCGTGTTCTAGGGCATCGCTGGCCTGTGACTTTTTGGGATTTTCCCCCACTAGCCATCCCGTTACAGTTGGTACGACCTACTTTGCACCACGCACAGCCATTTCACGTTAGTGTTGAGCAGTTTTGCCAACCTCACAAGTTATTGTCGAAAGTTTATGGAAAAAAATAAAATAATACTTTTTGGCAATTTTCAAAAAAAGAAGTCTTTCAGGCGCTCGCAAATGCTACGGCAAGCATATGTGTAAAATTTCAGGCAGATCCGATGTAAATTCGAGCTTATATCCAATTTTTAGATAAAAAATTTCACTAGAAAGTGGATAACTTTATGACAGTTATCATCTCAGTTCTGAAAAATTTACACAATCATCATCAAAGAATTTTCGAGCGCCTGAAAGAGCGTTTTTGTCATAAAAATTATTGTTAATTTAATTATTATTTAATATATAGTATGCTACCGACATATCGATAACGTAGGGATTTTCACTTGAGTACCACATGGCCTTAACATGAAGAAGTTCTCGCACACACAGAAGCTGCCGTAGAAACAGAGAAGATCGTGTCTTATATCAGCGCTATGCAGGACAAAAGATGATATTTAACAGTTGCCTGTGTCAAATTTTGAAATAATTCTCTTTTCTCAAGTGGGGCATAACTGCAATTTTGCTAATGCTTGAAGATATCTGATTTTCTTTCTAACAGGTAACCTGAGCTACTGGTTCTGCTACTATAGAGATATAGTTTGTTGGCTTTGCACTAATGCCAGCAGATACCCGTGACTGAATAGTGCCACGTGAGACCAGACAAAGGGACAACGATCCATGACGTAACAAGACAATCTACTGCAGGCTGTCCCGCTACTTGACAAGTAATTCTTCAGTCAAATCTAAGTCACCTACTTCTCTTATTGCCGGTATTACGGTCACGTAAAAATTACAGACACGTACGGTGTTCTTATAGACACGAGAAATCTTATAGACACGTAAACACTTATAGACGCGAAAAATCTTATTGACACGTAAAATCTCATAGACACGTAAAATCTTAGAGACACGTACACTCTTATAGATACGTAAACTCTTATAGACACGTAAAGCTTTATAGACACATAAAATCTTATAGATACGTAAACTCTTATAGACACGCAAAGTCTTATAGACACGTAAACGCTTATAGACACGTAAACTCTTATAGACATCTAAGCTCTTGTGGACACGTATACGCTTATAGACACAAAAACCCTTATAGACATGTAAAATCTTAGAGTCACGTAAACTCTTATAGACTCATAAAATCTGATAGACACGTAAACTCTTATAAACACGTAACCTCTTATAGACTTTTAAAATCTCATAGACACTTAAATTCTTATAGACACGTACACTCTTATAGGCACATAAGCTCTGATAGACACGTTTTCACTTATAGACGCGTAAACTCTTAAGGGGGCTAGACACCTTTTTTCTCTGACATAAGAAGTCACATTTGAATACATAAATGTAAACTAATTATTTCATACTTTTTACATATAAAAGTGGGTATAAATACCTTACCTTAAAACTTTCTCCGATGGGCCTTTTATATGGTGCAGAACCATAGTCATCGATGAAACAAATTTTTTCACTAACCGTAAGCTTTGAAATTTTCTTGTGGATGGATTGACTCCAGATTTGAACTAAATTACTCCTGAATAGTATAATTCTCATATGAGTGTAGGGATTTAGGATTAAATGTCGGAAAAAATTTTTACATCAGAAAAATTATGAAAAAATATAAAAAATTTAAAGAAATTAAAAAAAAAACTCTTGAAAAACAGCACAATTTTTTTTTCTCATTAGATCAAAAATCCCTACACTCATATGAGAATTATACTATTCAGGAGTAATTTAGTTCAAATCTGGAGTCAATCCATCAACAGAAAAATTTCAAAGGTTACGGTTAGTGAAAAAACTTGTTACATCGATGACTATGGTTCTGGACCATATAAAAGGCCCATCGGAGAAAGTTATAGGGTAAGGTAAAAATATACCCTCTTTTATATGTAAAAAGTATGAAATAATTAGTTTACATTTATGTATTAAAATGTGACTTCTTATTTCAGAGAAAAAAGGTGTCTAGCCCCCTTAAAGACATATAAAACCTTATAGACACGTAAAATCCTATAGGCACGTAAAATCCTATAGACACGTTAACCCTTATAGACACCTATGGTCTTATAGACACGTTAACTCTGATAGACACGTAAACTCTCATAAACACGTAAAATCTTTTAGACACTTTACTCAAAACTTGCCAGTGTTACATCCACGTAAAAATTACAGACACGTACGGTGGTCTTATAGATTCGTAAGCACTTATAGACACGTAGACACTTACAGACACGTAAACTCTAATAGACACGGAAAACTCTTATAGACACTTTAATTCTTATAAATACGTAAAATTTTATAGACACGTAACTCTTATCTTGCCAGTGTTACATTTACATAAATAAGACAGACACATATGGTGCTCTTATGGACACGTAAAATCTTATAGATACGTAAAATATTATAATTACGTAAACGCTTATAGATACGTAAACTATTATAGACACGTAAACCCTTATAGACACGTACACTCTTATAGAAACGTAAACTCTTATAGACATGTAAATTCTTATAGACAAGTATACCCTTATAGACACATCAAATCATATTGACACGTAAATCGTTATCGACACGTAAAAAAATATCGGCACATAAACCCTTATAGACGCGTAAAATATTAGGGTCACGTATTTCTCATCTTGCCAGTATTACATCCATGTAAAAATTACAACAGACAGATACTGTCTTATAGTAAACTCTTACGGTAACATAAATACATATAGACACTTAAAATCTCATAGGCACCTGAAATCTTATAGTCTCGTACACTGTTATAGAAACGTAAACGCTTAAAGATACCAAAACCCTTATAGTCACGTAAACCCTTATCGAAACGTAAACCGTTATAGACACGTAAAATATTATAGACAAGTAAACTCTTATAGCCATATAAACTTCAATAGAGACGTAAGCTTTTGTAGAGACGTCCTTCTCACGTCGCCAGTGCTACATACATGTAAAAATTACATACACCTCCGGTGGTCTTATAGATATTTAAATCCTTATAGACACGTAGTATCTCATAGACACGTAAACTCATATATACACGTAAAATCTTATAGACACGTACCTCTGATCTTCCGAGTGGTACAATTACGTAAAAATTACAATCACTTACGGTGCTCTTATAGGCACGTAAAATCTAATAGACACGTAAACTCTTATAGACACGTCAACTCTTATAGGCACGTAAACTCTTATAGACACGTAAACTATTATAGACACGTCAACTCTTATGGTCAATTAAAGACTTATAGACACGCAAACCCTTACGGAAACGTAAAATCTTATATACACGTAAGCTCTTATAGACAAGTTCACTCTTATAGAAACGTTAACCCTTATAGACACGTTAAGACTTATAAACACGGAAACTCATATAGACACCTTATAGACATGTAAACTATTATAGACACGTAAGCACTTATAGACACGTAGACTCTTATAGACACGTAAACTCTTTTAGACACATATAGACATTAACCCTTATAGACACGTAAACCCTTATAGACATGTAAACCCTTATAGACACGTAAACCCTTATAGACACGTAAACCCTTATAGACACGTAAACTTTTCTTGACACGTAAACCCTTATAGACACTTAAGCCCTTATTGACACGTACAATCTTATAGGCACCTAAACTCTTATAGACACGCAAACACTTACAGACACTTAATATCTTATAGACACTTTAATTCTTATAAACACGAAAATCTTATAGACACGTATCTCTCATCTTGCCAGTGTTACATTTACGTAAATATTATAGACACATATGGTGCTTTTATAGACACGTAAAATCTTATAGACACGAAAAATCTTATAGACACGTAAAATCTTATAGACACGTAACCTATTATAGCCGCGTAAACTCTTATAGATAAGTAAACTCTTACAGCAACGTAAACCCTCATAGACATGTAAAATCGGCACATAAACCCTTATAGACGCGTAAACTATTAGGGTTACGTATTTCTCATCTTGCCAGTATTACATCCATGTAAAAATTACAGACAGATACTATCTTATAGACACGTAAACTCTTACGGTAACATAAATACATATAGACACTTAAAATCTCATAGACACCTGAAATCTTAGAGTCTCGTACACTGTTATAGAAACGTAAACGCTTATAGATACCAAACCCTTATAGTCACGTAAACGGTTATCGAAACGTAAACCGTTATAGACACGTAAAATATTATAGACAAGTAAACTCTTATAGCCATATAAACTTCAATAGAGACGTAAGCTTTTGTAGAGACGTCCTTCTCAAGTTGCCAGTGCTACATCCATGTAAAAATTACATACACGTCCGGTGGTCTTATAGACATTTAAACCCTTATAGACACGTAAACTCATATAAACACGTAAAATCTTATACACACGTACCTCCGAACTTGCCAGTGTTACATCCACGTAAAAATTACAGACACGTACGGTGGTTTTGTAGATTCGTAAGCACTTATAGACACGTAAACACTTACAGACACGTAAACTCTAATAGACACGGAAAACTCTTATAGACACTTTAATTCTTATAAACACGTAAAATTTTATAGACACGTAACTCTTATCTTGCCAGTGTTACATTTACATAAATAAGACAGATACATATGTTGCTCTTATAGACACGTAAAATCTTATAGACACGTAAACTTTTATAGAGGCGTAATCTCTTATAGATACCTTATAGACACGTAAACTATTATTGACACGTAAACTCTTATGGTCAATTAAAGACTTATAGACATACAAAACCTTATGGAAACGTAAAATCTTATATACACGTAAGCTCTTATAGACAAGTTAACTCTTATAGAAACGTAAACCCTTATAGACACGTTAAGACTTATAAACACGGAAACTCATATAGACACCTTATAGACACGTAAACTATTATAGACACGTAAGCACTTATAGACACGTAAACTCTTATAGACATGTAAACTCTTTTAGACACATATAGACATTAACCCTTATAGACACGTAAACCCTTATAGACACGTAAACTCTTCTTGACACGTAAACCCTTATAGACACTTAAGCCCTTATTGACACGTACAATCTTACAGGCACGTAAACTCTTATAGACACGCAAACACTTATAGACACTTAATCTCTTATAGACACTTTAATTCTTATAAACACGAAAATCTTATAGACACGTAACTCTCATCTTGCCAGTGTTACATTTACGTAAATATTATAGACACATATGGTGCTTTTATAGACACGTAAAATCTTATAGACACGAAAAATCTTATAGACACGTAACCTATTATAGCCGCGTAAACTCTTATAGACAAGTAAACTCTTATAGCCACGTAAACCCTCATAGACACGTAAAATCATAGTCACCTACTTCTCGTCTTGCCGATATTACATCCGCGTAAAAATTATGGTCACGTACGGTGTTCTTATAGAAACGTAAACCCTTATAGACACGCTAAATATTATAGTACCGTAAACTCTTATAGCCATGTAAACTGTAATAGAGACACCTCTTATAGATACGTGAACTCTTATAGACACGTAAACTCTTATAGACACGTAAACTCTTATAAACACGTCCAATCTTAAGGACACGAACTTCTCATCTTGCCAGTGTTACATCTACGTAATAATTACAGACACGTAGGGTGGTCTTATCGACACCAAAAACCTTACAGACAGGTAAACCCTTATAGACACGTAAAATCTTATAGACACGTAAGCACTTATAGACACGAAAAATTTTATATACACGTAATCTCTTTTAGACTCATATAGACATCAACCCTTATAGACACATAAGCCCTTATAGACACATAAGCTCTTCTTGACACGTAAACCCTTATAGACACTTAAGCCCTTATTGACACGTAAAATCTTATAGACACGTAAGCTCTTATATACACGTAAACCCTTAGAGACACGTAAAATCTTCTAGACACGTATTTCTCAACTTGCCAGCGTTACATCCACGTAAAAATTACAGGCACGTGCGGTGGTCTAATAGACACGTAAACACTAATAGACACGTAAAACCTTATAAACACAAAAACCCTAATAGACACGTAAACCCTTACAGCCGCGCAAACTCTTATACACACGTAAACCCTTGAAGACACGTGAACTCTTATAGACACGTAAACCCTTATAGACACGAAATATCGTATAGACACGGAAAATCTTATAGTCACGTAAACCCTTATAGGCACGTAAACTCTTATAGACAAATAAGCCCTTATAGGCACGGAAAATCACATTGACACGTAAATCGTTATCGACACGTGAGAACATATAAGCTAAAAAACGCTTATAGAGGCGTAAAATCTGAGGGTCACGTATATCTCATCTTACCGGTAATACATCCATGTAAAAATTACAGACACGTACTGTGGTCTTATCGATACGTAAACTCTTATAGTCACATAAACACTTAAAGACACTTAAAATCTCATAAGCATGTAAAATCTTACAGTCATGTACACTCTTATAGATACGTAAACCCTTATAGTCACGTAAACCCTTATAGAAACGCAAACCCTTATAGACACGTTAAATATTATAGTCCCGTAAACTCTTATAGACATGTAAACTTTAATAGAGACACCTCTTATAGGTACGTGAACTCTTATAGACACGTAAACTCTTATAGACACGTAAACTCTTATAAACACGTCCAATCTTAAGGACACGAACTTCTCATCTTGCCAGTGTTACATCGACATAATAATTACAGACACGTATGGTGGTCTTATAGACACCAAAAACCTTATAGACACGAAAACCCTTATAGACACGTAAAATTTTATAGACACGCAAACTATTATCAACACGTAAACCCTTATAGACACGTATACCCTTACAGGCACATAAACTCTTATAGACACGTAAACCCTTATAGTCATGTAAACTCATATAGGCACGTAAAGCCTAATAGATGTGTAAACTCTTATAGACACGTAAACCCTTGTAGGCATGTCAAATCTTAGAGTCACGTACTTCTCATCTTGCCTGTATTACATGCACGTAAAAATTGCAGACACGTACCGTGGTCTTGTAGACACGTTAAATCTTATAGACACGTAAACTCTTATAGAAACGTAAACCCTTATAGACACGTAAACCCTCAGAATTGTAAACCCTTGTAGACTCGTAAAATATTATAGTCACGTAAAGCCTTATAGACGTGTAAAATCTTATAGACACTTATAAACGCTTATAGACACTGTGACAATGCGGTTTCTATTCCCCGTTCGCACTGTCTTTACTCGCCTTTAGGGCTACCGAATAAATATAAATCGTACAAACTAAACTATCCCGGACGTCACGGTGACCGAATTTGTTTTAGGAAAGGGGTGCCAGGTTACGGCGACGAATTACTATGTAACCCCGGCTGTTTCCTGCACTGAAACTCTCGGGTGGGATTCCACGGCTGGACGACCTGGGGGCGGTCAAAACCCTCGGCGAAACTGATTAAAGGCTTCGGACACGGTGCGAACGTACGATCTTATTTTCACACACGACAAGACGTCACAGGGCAAAATATCGATTAATTAAAAGAAATAGATGTTGACATTAATTTACTCGATTTTCACAGTTTATTGAACTCTAAATGTCTCCGCACTCGGGCAGTAGCAATTTCAACAAATAGACCGAACATGCACTCACAAAATGACCGCACATTGGCCGAAACACTCTCGCCTACTAACGATCCGCATGCGCGAGAGAGAGCGCAATTTCCTCCACGATTAGAGTTCCACACGCACCTCACATTAGAGTATATGTGTAATTGAGGGTTGGGGACGGAAAGTAGTTGCCACACGACGATAGCAACGTATTTCTTACCGTCACACTGGCGGTACTTGACAGAGTTACACTGCATTGGCTTCGTCTACCCTATTTCCTCCTGGTCTGTCTTCTCGCTCCCCTACATTAAATGGTGGTCACTCCTATCTACTTCTACTCATATTACCTCTATAATTCTCCACGCACTTGACCCTATCTAATACTTTTCACTCTACTTTACTGTTCTATCCTTACTATTCTTGCAAACTCGTAACCTTTTTCTAACTATTACGCTGTTCGACCGGTTTGCACGATTGCTCACTACGGAATGTAGAAGACGGAAATGCTCTTGCTCAGGTTCCGTCTTCTTCACCGATTTTGACTAGCTACTTCTCTCTCACTGTCATGGCAAAACTCACTCGGACGGAATCACATGGTGCGCTGCTCTGGGGGAACCGGTTTCTCCTGCTGCCACCTGTTGCGCGCGCATATTTCGAACCCCAAACCTAACTATATCCTAGCAAACAGTGGCGGCGCACCTTTAGTTATTCCAGCGCCTCCATGCTCCACGCGGTGGGTCGCTCGTTTTATCTCACTCCTACTCTCTCCCTCTCTCATTGTCACACATCGGCAGCTATCTTTATTCTTCCCCCCTACGCGCTCATTCAGTCGGGCCATGTATAGCGCGCAGGCTATGGCCTTCTCTCTCACTCATGCACGCTAGGGCTGCTGCGCAGTGTCCATATACGTACTCTCCCTCACACATTCTCTTGCTGTATGCAGCTCGCAGGCTGTTACAGTTCGCAATCTCTCTCTTTGTCTCTCTCCTACTCTCAATGGTATGGGCGGTAGTGCAGCGCACAAGCTGCCGCTGGCCGTGCTTGTTTCTCTCTCACTCCTACCAGTGTCTTTGCGCTGTGTCTCTCTCTCTCTCTCGCTCTCATGTATACGCGCGGTTCTCGTATGCGACCGACGTTCAGTGCGCCGGCTGCTACGCGACACGGCTCTCTCTCTCTCTCTCTCCCTCACTCTAGCGCCGCTACGCTCTCTCTCACTCATGCTCGCTCGTGGCTATGCGCCGCACGGTTGCGCATTGTCGTTCTCTCTCGCCGCTCTAGTACACGTGCATCTGCCGGCCTCGTGGCCGTCGGACAGCCTCGCGCCGCTCCTGTTCCGCATCGTGTGTCGTGTGTGTGGTGTTACTAACGCCGCGGTGTCAGTGGCAATGTTCGCAGTGCTGGATGTGTGTGTGTGTGTGTCCTGTTATTGACCGCTGTCTACGACTTCACGCCCGCCATCGTCGCCGTCGTCGCTGGACTATGCCGCGTAGGCACAACATGGTCGTCGAGAGCACATGGGCACGCTCACACCCGGTGCCCAGTTTTATTTGACCGTGTCCGTCATCTGTGAGCGCGAGGGCATGAGTCTCGGCCTTCGTCCCGCTGTCTCTTCGTCTGTTTTCTCTCTCTCTTCCGGGGACTCCTGGGAGGTGATTGTGGCGCACGCGGCGTCCGCTCGCCCAGCAAGTACCTCGACAGAAGAGAACACCGAATGAGCTATATGTGCGTGTATGCGCACGCAACTCGGTGTCGGTGTCGTGTCTGCCTCGCCCGAGTAGCCGTATACGCCGTTCAACGTGATGCGAGAAGCGCACCACGTTATACCCCCTCCCTAAACCGGGAACACTTCAGTGTTTTTGCCGGTTTACTGGATAGCTACTGCTGGCGTGGCTTGACGGGCATTCACTATTCCCCCCCCCCCCCCCTGACACCTCGCTATGTACATTCGTCCGATTACTTAACCTAATTTCAATTACAAATGAAAAGTATATAGGGTTGGTCGAGCCAATTCCTTCATACCTGAAAATAAAGCGACTTAACGTTATGGCTTTCGCGGCATCTGCACAGCTACTCTCCCTTTCTCGTGTCCCTGAAACAACAGATTTACCTTCCGATAGGCGCTTTTATGTTAGTGATAATACTTACTACCCTTGCGGGCGGGCGATGCCTAAGGGCGGTAACTTCTGCGATTCTCCTTCACTCGGGCGGTCTGTTCCTCTCTTCCCCTCTATCTTTCTCACTCTGGCGGTTCTCCTTCTCTCTCACTCTGGCGGTGGCGGTGTGCCTCTTATTGGCGGCGGGTTGAAGGCGACCGGGCTCTACTGGCCGGGCCTGTCCTGTATTCCAGGGCGGCGGAGAGGACTTGGTGTCGCCGCTCCGGGTCCAAGTCTCTGGTGTCCCGGAGAATCTGCTCCAGGTAGTGCAGAGTCTCCGGGGCGGTTGTTGGGTTCGAGGGAGGCGGTGGTGGCGGTGACGGGGCCTGAGGAGACGTATCTCGCCTCTCAGCTGGGCGGTGGCGGGGCTCCGCCGGCTCTGGCCTACGCTGACGGTTCGCGCTCCTCTTCCGGTGGCTGGCCCTGCCTCGGCTCCGTTGCCTCTCCTCCTCCGCTCCTCTGCCTTGTTGGGCCTCCCTCTCACTCTGACGCTCCTGGTGTCGTTCACTGCAGCGTGGGCACCGCTCTATCTCCTCCCCGTGCCGGCCGCAGTTGATGCAGTAATCGCGACGCGAGGATTGGGGACATGAACTGCGGCTGTGCCCTCGCTGCCAGCAGTTGAAACGCACGCCCCTGGGAGGGTCGCGCACCAGGTCCACCGGCACCTGCTTCAGCCCACCGAAAATCACGCCAGTGAGCTTGATGGTCCTCGGCGGCACCGGCGCACCCAGGTGCGACGCGGCCGTGGGCTCGGGTGTATCACTTATAGACACGTAAAACTTATAGACACGTAAGCTCTTATGGGCACGTAAACTCTTATAGACACCTTATAGACACGTAAACACTTATAGACACGTAAACACTTATAGACACGTAAACTCTTATATACACGTAAACCCCTAGAGACACGAAAAATCTTATAGAGACGTACTTCTCAACTTGCCCGTGTTAGATCCACGTGAAAATTACATGTGTGAAGTCTTGATAATTTGAGGAATATACTCTTATATTTATTGAATGATTATATTTTTATATTTGAATGATATTTGATTTATATTACCTTTATTCTGGGCGTAGGCTCTCGTAAATAATAAACTGGTGATTAGTTAGATGCACTATTTATTGGTTAATATAAGTTTTATATATAAGTTTATGCGATTTACATCTTATTAACTTTGTTAAATAATGTATAATACCGATAACGTATTAAATTGATGTAATTTCTTTACTGTTATTGGCTCGTATTGGCCTGTAAAAAAATAATCGTTTCTCCTATTGTCGGTTGGAGGGTATGGAGCTCGCGATCTGTGCGCCAATAACTGGTTTGTATGGCGCAAATCGCCGTATTTATTAAGCGATGAAATTAGGTTAAAGATGATTTTGGTTATGGATCAAAATCATCTTTTTAAACAAATTTAGTAAACATTTTGGCATATATAGTTCGATTTCGAAGTTGAGAAATGCTGAGTGCACAAAATTACAACATGCGTATGCCTTCGCGAAGTTGGTGGCTCGCTACGTCACGCGGTCGCGTTGTCGAAATCATGTGTCGTTTAAGTTCGCAAATACATCATTTTATAGGTCAGGAAATTACCGATGGGAATATGAATATAGATTTTAATTTTAGCGATACGTCACAGACGTAACACCTCCCCCCTTATACTATTGAATATCGTAGAGATATAACAAGTATAGGAATAGTTAATCCATCAGTAATTTTCTGTTACAGAATTTTTTAGTTGTAACAATAAAATAATACTCTGCTTGAGTTTGATGATTTGCATCTGTTGCATTTTAGAATTTTGAAATACCTTTTTCGCTTATGGGTTACTCTTAAAATAATACAATAATTTAATCTTAATTAACGCTTATAAAATAAATACATAATAATTACTTGTTTAATATAAAAAGTCGCAACGATCGCAATTTTCTTATTTTGTTATTTTGAAACTAATGTTCATATCGTACAATTTTATTTCATAAAAATATTAATTTTATAATTTTTTAGTAATATTTGGCTATTTGTTCTAAAAGTAAATTTTCTTTTTATAATTTTCAATTATTATAGTGCGTATTTCTTGTGCGATTATTATAGTGCGCATCTAAGAAAACGTTTTTATAATGAATCTGTAATTAAATTATAAATAAATTACAAAACTTTCGATGTAATGTAACGGGCTAAAAGCTGTCCTCGATGCGCTATATCTCAACGCGGACTTGCCGGTGAACGGCGCAGCAATTGACAGGCGCGAGCCCTTACTCGTGCCGACCCTCGATGATTAGCGGCCCGTCAGCTCCGTGCTGATGCTCGCCGACGGCTGCTTTCAGCAGCAGCCGCGCCTTTTCGCTCCGTTACAACGCGCGACTTCGTCGTCGCGCTCTCTCCGAGCGTGCTGCCCCAGCTGCTCAGTTATCACGCTAGTACTACATAGTCGCGACCGCGGAGGCCGGCGGTATTCTTCACCGGGCCACCGAATAGGGAATTGAAATTAGGCTGCGTGAAATAATACGCGAACAAATAAAAGCAACGAATTATCTTTATTGGAGCCCTGGAGGCTGTTCACTATTTACACGCGCGGCGCGTACTCTAGGTACGCGCCGATTCGGGTGGTGCGCCCGCGCACGCGAAGTACGTGTGCGATCGACTCTCGCGCGTGCGTCGGCGGCCTCGCTCGCTCGCGCGGGTCTCGCTCCCCGGACGCTCGTCGTCCGCGGGGGGAGCACGCGTTCGCCTGGCCAGGACTTACCTCCGTAGCCTATAGTCAGGGCTGGAGCGGACCCTCTCGGGGGTGTCGGCTGCCGTGCGCAGCGGCGTCTCTGTCTCTCTCTCTCTCGTCTTCTCCCGGCCGCGGGGCTCTCTCTATCTTTCGCTCCCGCGAGTCGGCTCGGCCGTAGCTAGCTTCTCTCTCACTTGCGCTCTCGGCCGCGGTTGAGCGTGGCACTCTCTCCCTCTCTCTCAACCACGAGGGAACGCGGCTCTCGGCGCCGTGCTGCGTCTTTCTCTCCTTTGCTGCACTATGGCACCGCTCGTTGCGGCGTCTCTCTCTCTCCCTCTCGTGCACTACACTCTGACTCTCTCTCCAAGTCCTCGCGCTCGGGAGACGAGCAGCTGCCTCAGCTACGGCAAAAGCGATACTGCCGGGCTCTGTCTCTCGCTCTCCTTCCCCCTCGCGCAAGGTTGTCGCGAGTTTTCCTTTCGGAGCTCATTGTGTGTCGTAGTTGCGCTCGGTACTTTTCGCACAGCTACACGTGCGAGCAACTACACACACACACGCAAGCCCCCGGAGAAATACGAGGACAAGCCCGACTCTAGTTGCGAATCCTCATGCCGCAATTGTCGGCCTTGCCTTCTCCAAGGCCGCGGTATGTTTATGTTTATGGTCAACTACCTGTGTGTACGTGTATACCGTGTGTCGGAGATCGGCTCGATCCGAGCTCCGTGTTCGCACATACACACACACAGACGCGCCTGCCATTACAGTAAAAATAAGTTGAAATATCATTAATTAATATGGTTTGCATTTATACATTAGAATTTTGCATAAAGATATATACCCTGACTGTATATAGAATTTAGCACAATTAAAAATTTTGTATTAATAATCGTTAAACTCTAAAGGCAAAGGATATTTTGTTTTGCAGTATTTACATAAATTACAATTGATTGACGAATTTTTTAAATAATGTGTATATTAAATAATTCTGTAGAAAATGAAATGTGAGGTGAAATATATAGGGAATGATTCAAGTAATCATTCACTCCTCTCCCTGTGGAGATATTTGGCACAAGATATATTTGGTTTTTTCTCTTTGTTTAGGTAGGATAACATTGAAGGGCTTTCGGTACTATTATTATAAAAATATTTTGACAACCGTATACTGAGAAAAATTTTAATTATTTCCAAAAGAAAAATTTAATTATATTGGTAAGTATTTTTGATAAAAGGGAAAGTTAATATAGGACGGAATGATTTTTGTTAATTTTGACTTGTTGTTGCTCTTATGCATCATTGTATTACCTTTTTTTCCTGGAAATTTCCAGCCATTTCAATGTTCATTTCAGAATTCAAGATTTTTTTTCCTGGTATGAGTGGTATTCACATATTTGCATTAGAGAGTACACAGTGCGTTAGAGTAGATAGTTGTTCTACTCAATACAGTGCAGAATAGTGTATCTTATAAGAGGATTATGTTAGTACATGGCGGAACTGATCACTTCCAATACATATATCTTTTTAGTGTTAGCAATGTGAACATAGCTACCTAAATTATTTCTTTGTTTTGTTCCTGAACCCTTCATGAAATTTCTTATCTGAGTGCGAACAATTTTTGTAGGTAAATACAATCTGATTTTGCATAAAATGACAGTCAAATTATTTTTATCTATGTTTGTTAGGGTTGCAAGGTTTAGGAATGGTTTTATTCGTTTTCTTTTGGATTAGTTCTATATTTTCTTATTCAAAGATAGAGATAGAATAGTAAGTTATTAAATTGATCCCTGAAATGTTTTCTACCTTGTGACTAAATAATTAATTAAATATTTCTATTATTTAATAACACATAATTTTTACAAATAAAATTTTTGCTTGTTTCATTAGCAAACAAAACTGAGGTATTTTAATATGTAATCGCAATACTTTTGTTTGTTGTTGTTAAAAAAGAAAAGAACAACATATTTTTTTTTTTAATTGTCAACGATGTTATTGTTAGTCGTAGCATTACTTCTAAAATCTTTCATGTATGAATCTTTTTGCTGTCTTCGTAAAAATTTCGTAGAATTTCATTATTCAAACTTATCTTATTCCGATCGCATTTTTATAAATTTATTAACTTTTTTTAGGAAATATAGTTGCTTTTCACAAAATTCTGACAAGTTGATCCGAACAATTGGAGACAAACGTATAATGGGTTATCATTTTAAATTGTATATTTGGTAAAATCTGAATCACCTTAGGTTTATATTCTAGTTGACTAAGAAGTACGATGGTTTTACTTCAAATGGAAAAGCTCAGCTGCAATTATAATTCTATATTGCTGTATTAAGTTTGGAAAAAATAAGAAGAGATTATGATACATGTTAATATTGAGTATGTTGTCCATATCCTAAAACAAAAATGTTATGTTAGTATTTGTTATAATATTGTTTTTCCCTGTTTCCTATAATTGGATAAAATATTATTTTGTTCATTTTAATAGCGTTGAAAATTCTTATTATGCTGATCCTTTTGAAATTTATTCATATTTGGTTCTTTAATAGGCCATGTTTTGTCTCCCTTTGTAAACTTTTTCTGATAGTAAATTTATTGACTAAATTTTTTGACGTTTTTATTAAATGTTACTTTGGTTAAAACTAACTGCAATTGGTGTACTTTATTAGGATTTGTATTTAAATTTATTATTACGTTATGATCTTGATTATCAAAGGTCTCTTTTAGTTGACTTTTATTCTCAAGCTGTTCTTAGTGTTCTTGATTATCAAATATTTTTATATGATCTTTATTCTCTAGATGTTTTTGAAGTTTTTGATTATCAAACATATCTTTTGGTTGATTTTCATTTTCGAAAACTACTTTACTATTATTTAATAAGTTCTTTAGATTTTTTGTCTCATTTAATAAAGACTCTTCAGAATGTATTAATCCTTGTTACGTTACGCGTAACAGAATGTAATTTTTTTTTTCGCTTTATTATTTCATTTTTTTTATAATTAATAAATGTTATTGGGACATAAAGCTATTACATGAAAAATCGTTGAACTGCTCAACGCCCTATTTTACATAATTTTTCACATAGCATCGGCATTCGCTTTTAATTTTCATTCTTCACAAATACTTAAATCTAAACTCCGTCGCCTAAACGAAAAGAATGTGTTCTTGACGGCCGAAGTTTAGTCAAGGCCACAAAGCATTCATTCTTTTCGTCGCGTTATCAGCCGTAATACAACACCCCCTTCCGATCCCGCAAGAAGGGGAGGAAGTATGAGGAAGTCCGTGAATCTGATGATGCAGCAACAGGCAGTCGAAGCTCACGCGCTAAGAGTTATGCGACGCGGCCGCGGTGCAAGGAAGGCAGCACCGCGTGGACGCATTACCAGCGAGCGTGCTTACCGATCCCCTCTGAATGCATGAGTGCGAGAGAGAGAAAGAGAGAGAATGAACAGAGTGGGGGTGAAGTTCGCGCGTGCCTCCTGAAAGAATAGGACAAATAATAATTAGAGAAATCATTAACCAGTATATAGACCACGTGGCCCCATTTTATATTCATACTCTTATTTCACATTCGTTTATAAAGAGTGAGAGCGTGATATGGTATAAGGCCAACTACAAGTATACAGAAGAAGGATTATAACTTACATTTATACAAACAATAATCTAGTTGGAGGCCATTTGACGAGAATACAATTTACCAGGAGTTCCATTACCCATACTCGCATTGATACTAACAACGATCAGAAACATCAATAAGACCGATTATCTGAATTTATCTGTCAAAAACTGAAGTTGGACTTAATTCTCCACCCTAGGCCACACCTTGATTTTGAATTTTCCGCAATACCTAAAAGTACGTATCTTCCACTAATTCACTATATAATTAGAAAACACATAAGATTTATTTATTTATTTTTTTTGGGAGAGGCGGACATCAAACGAACCAATGGTTAGCGAATATTGTTTTTTTATTTGCCGACGTTTCGGGAGCGTTAGTATACTCCCCTCTTCAGGGCTGCAAGATATGTAAAAATCGTAAATGTACACAACGTCATGATATTTTTTATATAAGAAAACAAGTCGGAGAATTCCATAAAATTTTTTACCATAAACAGTTATTCAGTCATTAACATAACATTCGGCTCTGCCACACATAAATCACATAAACCATCTGTCGAGGTATGTTCGAAAAAAGATTCTGAATATCGAGATCTCTGACTTAAACATTCATTTACAGTTTTTGCTTACACAAATCAACACGACCATAACTAACTTCACAAATGCAACTTCTGAAACATATGCTAAAAAATTCTTACAATTTTACAATAATACCTTGGATATCATTAGTGATAAACTTTCACATATCCACATTAATAAATTTAATAGTCTGTTAAAAACTTCTGACAAAAGTTTAACGGTTAGATCAGAGTTTCGAAATTCAGAATCTAACATTAGTTTGACTACCCTAAACAATAACATTACAAACATCAAGGATAGATGGTTGGTCAATCTCTCACACACACAGTTACCGAGTTTTGCAATTGAGACGCTCAACCTAGACGACAAATTCAATTTCACTTTGGATTTGGATAGGCGCTCTATGATCGAGTATGTCAAGGCAGTGGAAAGCAATTTGAGAAATCTTGAGAACAATAAAGAAGAAATCAGAGATAACTTGCTTTCTACTTTTAATAATTTTATCAAAGGTAGTAAACGCTTACACCTTAGTCACAGTGATAGAATAATCAAAGACAATTTCATTAAAACCAAACGTTTTTTAAAAAATAATACTAATATTTTCGTCACGAAAGCGGATAAGGGTAATGTTACGGTGGTGATGGAAAAAGATGCCTACATAGAAAAAGTAGAAACGGCGCTATCTGACATAAATTTTTATTCCAAAATTAATAGATCCCCTCTAAATTCACTACAGAAAAATATCAAAACTCTAATTAAAGACTGGGAAAACAAAGGTGTTCTAGATACAGAGGACTGTTTCTCACACGTGGTGCGGGCAGATATTAACGTCACTAATCTTGCTAGAGCTTACGCCTTAGTAAAGATCCATAAAGAAGGCAATCCAATAAGAATCATTGGGTCAGCCGTAAATAGTCCTACCTATGCCTTAGATAAAAGCCTCTCCCTTCTGTTTAACAATATTTTCCACCCCCGAAATCCTCAATAAAAAACAGCTCTGAATCGAAAGAAATAACCGACAATTTAAAAATTACGGATGAGTTTGAGTTAGTTTCTTTTGATGTAGTGTCTTTGTTTACCAACATCCCAGCTGATCTTGTTTTGCAAGCTGTCGCCAAAAAATGGATATACTTGAATAATAAGATCAACCTTTCCAAATTAGAATTTATGCACGATATAAAACTTCTTTTGGATTCAACATATTTACAGTTCAATAATAGAATTTATAAACAAATCATGGGTACCCCTATGGGTTTTTGCACTAGCCCTTGGTTTGCTGACATTACACTTGAGTCACTTGAAACTACTTGTCTCAATAGTTACAAAAATGAGTTATTGCTGTATAGAAGATATGTGGACAATTGCATCCTTATCCCCAAAAAAGACAAAACGGAAGAGATTCTTTCCTCCTTTAAGGCCATGTGAAACCGTGAATTTCAATATTTTTTAAATCAACATTTAAACGTTTATTTGGAAAAAGACGAACGTCAAGCGCTCCGTACACGTAAACACTATATTCAGATTTTTTTTGGGGTGATTCTATTGATATTTTCATAAGATATCCATGTTTGAAAAGTAGCTTAATTGCAGATTCCTACTTACCGATAATACGGTTTTTATTTAATTAAATAAATTCTTATCATTTTTTTGGAAAAACACGAACGTCAGGTGCTCCGTATATGTTAATACTATACTCAGATTTTTTTTTTGGACGATTCTATTGGTATTTTCATGAGATATCCATGTTTGGAAATTATGTCGGTATTTTACATCACCTTAATGGATACAATGGTCACCTCCAATTTACCGTCGAACGCGAACACAACAATAGCATCTGTTTTCTGGACATAGAATTAATAAGATCACGCGACAATAGAATCATCACCAACTGGTATAGAAAAAACACAGCATCCGGGCATTACATTAATTACCTTTCCCACCACCCCCACTCTCAGAAAATAGCCATTATCTACAATTTTGTTGACAAGTCCATAAAACTCTCCGACCCACAATTCCTCCGTAGTAATCTCGACCTTTCTTTCCATTATCTTCTATGCAATAACTACTCACGCGAAATAATTAACAAATACTTCGGGATTAGACTCGAATCCATCCATAACAGTCATAATAACACTACTACTAATAGAATCTCACGCGCCACTTTGTTAAAGCCGAAAATACTGTTACCTTTTATTAAACATCTGACTCCCAAAATTAATCATATCCTTTTCCAAAATAATACTATCCCAATCAATAGTACCATCAATAAATTCAACTGCATAATAACCTTAGGAAAGGACCACCTCCGTAAGCTTGACACCAGTGGTATTGTTTATAAAATAGATTGCCATAACTGCTCTGCAACTTATATTGGAATGAGCAAAAGAAAAATGAATTTACGTATGAATGAACACAATAGAAACGTAAATAAGTGCGTTAATACTTCTGCCGTAGCCATGCACGTGTCAGAAACAGGACACAATATAGACTTCGAAAAAGCCCAAATCCTTGATAAAGAATCCAACTTTTTTAAACGCTCTTTTTCGGAAATGCTTAACATCTACTGTCACAGCAATACTCTTAACCGCATAGAAGATACCCAATTTCTCAAAAAATCATACAAAGACACTGTGAAATTGATCAGACTGCATTGCAATTCTTAGCTTTGTACTGTGTCGATGCACTCGCCTTTCCATACTCCCTTTTTCCCATTCCACACGTCCATGAGCCTGCCGAATGATTAGGAGCGCACGTTAACATGGAAGTGGCACACACTAGCGCGTTCACCTAGCGAGGACTCTCTCGCTGTATAGGCGTAGCTCCGCTCACTTCCCCGTCTCATGCTCTCCTATCTCCCTCGAACAGCCTCGTGTGTCGTTTCTCCCACTTACGGCTTTCGCCTCCCTCCCCCTAATCCCCAACGGTTTTTACAAATTGACTATTGTTTCCTTCGTTTAACAAGTCACACATGCCTCTCATTGTTAGTTGATTTATCGGAGACAACACTCGTCTTATCCGATATCAACTATGAGAGAATTACTCAAAAGTTGGTTGTAAGTTACGGTTTGATCGCTATTTTATTCATAACTAAATACAATATTTTTTCATAAAAATTTTTTAAAATTTCGAATTTTTTTAACGTTGTCTTTAAAGTTTGGTGCAGTTCGTGTTTATGTGTCGCAGAGCCGAATGTTATGTTAATGACTGAATAACTGTTTATGGTAAAAAATTTTATGGAATTCTCCGACTTATTTTCTTATATAAAAAATATCATGACGTTGTGTACATTTACGATTTTCACATATCTTGTAGCCATGAAGAGGGGAGTATATTAACGCTCGCGAAACGTCGGCAAATAAAAAAAAAAAAAAAAAAAAAACAATATTCGCTAAACATTGGTTCGTTTGATGTCCGCCTGTTCCAAAAAAAAAAAAAAAAAATAGGGATGTGTTGGTAATTATGTAATTTTTTATGTAGGCTTTGACTTGTTGTAAATATCTGAACAAATTCTTATGAATTTTAGACGTAAAAAGAAGACATATAGTTATATAATTAAATAATTTTCGCTCACACGGGCGTAAAGTACGTAGGTTCTGTAAAATTTTGTAGGAGTATGTGAACTATTAAGCCTCCTGGGCGTTAAGTAGTAGGTACTTTATGCCTGCTGGCTGAATAATTTTGAGTAGATACGAAAAGTTCTATTATGTCAGTCAAGTTAACTTATGGGTAATTGACTACAATAAATGGATTTCAGTACTTTCTTGTGTTTAACATATATAGAAAGTTGAACAAATTTGAATACATTTCTGAGAATAGTCAAACAGTGGTTTCGGAGAGCTGTTTGCTTTACTTGACTAGTATGTAAATTAATAATGCCTCAATCTACACATAATATTGTAAGAAAACACAACCAATTTATGAACTGGGAATCACTGAGAATCAAAGGTTTCTTGGTGATATTCTTGTATAGTAGATTAAACTTTTAACGTCTCCCACCCTGGGAAAATCATATATGAGAATAACTGAGCACTTTTATTTGTTGACATTTTCACAATAATAGCACATCCTTTTTCCTTTTTTCGTTCGACATAATCTTTGGTGAGATATGTTAGATATAAGTTCTTCTATTGAAAGTATGTAAATTAATAATGCCTCAATATCTACATATAATCTTGTAAGAAAACACAACCAATTTATGAACTGGGAATCACTGAGAATCAAATGTTTCTTCATGATATTCTTGTGCTAAGTCTTGAATTTCGAGGAATCTACTCTTATAATTGATTGTTAGTTATATTTTGGCTTATTTACCTTTTTTTCCTGTTGGTGTAGGTTCTCGAAATGAATAGATTGATGGTTCAATAATTGCACTATTTATTCGTTTATAAAATTAACAATAAATTGACATAGAGTCACAAAATAATTATATTCGATCTGTTCGATTAATATGTGTAATATATGCGTTGCTTGCGCGGATAATTAATACCGATAGGTTATTGATTCTATAGATATAAGTATTTTCTCGTAGTCTGTTATAGGCTCGAATTGGCCTGTATAATAATCGTTTCTCCTCTTGTCGGCTGGAGTGGTACGGAGCTCGCGACTTTTGCACGATTACTAATTTGTGTGTTGAGAGTCGCCGTATTTATTAAGCGGTTAATTTGGGTTAAAGATGAGTTTGACGCTGAGTCAAAATCATCTTTTTAAACAAATTTAGTAAACATTTAAATATCATCATTTCGAATTCACATTTAAAAGTGCTCATTCTAAACAAAGTTGCGATGAGCGGTTGGTTTCACAAGGTCAGTGGCTCGCTACGTCACGCTGGCTGTTGCGTAGCCGAAATTGCTGTACTGTTAAAATTCGCACTCGCATCGTTTTGTGGGTCAAAGAAAATGAATATTGGAATTTAATAATGTCACAGACATATCAGATTATAATTTGTCTTGCCCCATCGTGATGCCGATTGCGTTGGAATGCAACGTTGTCAAAATTCGCATGTACGACATTTGTATGTCAGAAAATTACTGGTGATAAATATGCATTTTTAAATTGAATTTAGAGATGTGTCACAGACGTAACACCTCCCCCCTTAGATTGTTGAATATCGTAGTGATTCAACAAGTATAATAATAGTTAGCCATCAGTAATTTTCTGTTACAATAATTTCAAATTACAATTATAAGATGGAAAGTTAACTATAAATACAACGACGTCTTCATAAAATGCTTTGAGAAATTTTTAAATAATTTCAATATGGTTCGTTAATGAGAAAATATTTTCTAATAAGTCGTGAGAGTGATGACACAGAGGTTAATAACTGTCGTCTACCGGATTCCGCAGGAGTATGCAGAAATGGTGTATATAAAGCGAGGTAGGAGTGCCATGAGTATCATTAGTATTGAATTCTTCTTCGAGTTACAAATTATAAAGAAATAGAAATTGATATGGTATTCATCAGCGTATATATATATATATATATATATATATATATATATATATATATATATATATATATATATATATATATTGTAACGGGATGGCTAGTGGGGGAAAATTCCAACAAGCCACAGGCCAGCGATGCCCTAGAACACGGTGCCGCGGGTGTCAGACTAAAATGACTTGCCCGGGGATCTGCTCCTGGAATCCCGAAAACAACGCGAAGATCGCACACGAACTTCGCTTTCCAACTAATTGGATCGCTGAGTGAAAAGCGCGCGCTCGAAGAGTAAAGCGCGCGGCCGCTATGCTCAGATATGAAAACGACCGGCGGAGTCGTTTTCCCGCGGAGGCGGCGGTATCCGGGAGAAGGACAGGTTGTAATGAACAACGCGACGAGTAACTAGATATCACAATACATTTACAATTACTAATCTCTACAAGCACAACGCCTGTGCTGATTAGAACAAAGAGTTAGTTCGCGCGCGACCGTTAATATTAAAACGCGCGAACTACACGGCGCGCGGCGAAGCTGCTATGCTCGAGCGCAGTGTTAAGTACGGCGAGCTGACACACACTCGCACGTACACGGCACAGAAAGCTTGCACGGGGCGATTTCCATGCAAGCCTTTTACATGGAATACGCGAGATGAGAATATAACTTACCGATCTAAGGAGCAGCCGGTGCACTCGACTCTCTCTCTCGCTCTCTCGGCAGTTGTGCGCTCGCTCTCTCTCTCTCTCGCTCTCGCTTATAAGGGTTGGCAGTCTGGCTCGCTGCCGTCTCTCGCTCGTGGCACAAGTGGCACGGTCTTGCCCTCACTCTTGCTCTCTCGCACGCTTGCCGGTCGGCGCCTCCACTCTACACTCGCGGTAATAAAAATAAAAAAGGACGGCGCGGACACTAAAATATGAGATAGGGTAAGCCGACGATGTGCACAGCACGAGAGTCTACACGAAGATGGCTCCCTTTTCTCGCGGGAACCAGTTAGCAGCTTCGCGACGGATGACGGGCATTTTACGCGTCGCGAGACCGATTCGCTACGCGCGGCGCGCCTCGATTCGGCTGCGCAGGAGTTGCGCGCGCGCGCTCACTACCTTCGCGCGGTAGATTAGAATCGCGGCTAGACACGCGTTACACCCCCCCGCCAGACGCTGCTTAGGGGACCGAGAGCAGCTCTGCAAATCATGGCCGTCGTCGTACCTACTAATATGGTAGTAATGATTAGGAGAAGGAGGTTCGGAAAGGAACATTGCAGAATCGGAGTCACCGGTTTTTCTTTTTAATTTTTATTAAAAAAAAATATATAAAAAAAAACTTCAGGGCCTCACCCCTCTTCAACTGGCCCGGGAATACGATCGGCGCCCCTTGTGAGGAGCTTGGTTGGGGCAATGTTTTGACTTTTTCACCCCAAGCTCGCCACACATGAAGCACCGGGGGATTGCGTTACTGTCGAGCGCATCCCGGGCCGCTCGCTCTTCTTCGAGCGCCCTCCTAAGGCGCTCTTCTTCTTTTTGGAGACGGCGCTGGGCCTCTTCCTTGACCCGGCGCGCCGTCTCCTCCGCCTTCTCCCTGGCTCGCCTGGCCTCTTCCATGCGCTCCTGCGCACGAGCCAGGCGAGCCTCCTCCGCCTTTTGGAAGGCTGTGCGGCGCAGCCTAGCGGCCCTGGCCTCTGCGGCGGCCGCGAGCTCTTCGCGCCGGCCTTGGGCCATTCCGACCCATTTTCCGGCTTGCCGCTCGCCGGCCTTACCGTGGCACTGGAGAAAGACCTCCAGTGCGGCCAGGGCAGCGTCCTCCACAGCGCGCGAGGACTTGCTGAGGCACCGCGCTTCCTCGAGGGCCTTCTCCACTGGGACCCAGGCCGCACCGACTTCATCACTCGGTGCCCACTTGGGGGCCTGGGTCGGAGAACTCTCTTTCCTTTCTTCGTCGGCCCGAGCCGCGCCGGCGTTTCCTTCCGGCGCCATCTCTGAGGCTCGGACCGACGCCTCTTGTGAAAGCCGTTCTTCCCGGCTTTCCTGCTGCTCCTTCGGGGGACGAGGTCGCCGAAGCGGACTGGGACCGGCCTCTGCCCAGGCCGGCTCCGAAGGTTCCTTTCTTGGCTTCGGCGCCTCTATCTCCTCGATCATGACGGTGGAGGGCTCTTCCACTGGCTTGGGTGCCAGTGTCACAGCGTCGATGCCCTCCACGACCTGCTCCAAAAAATCGATGACGGCGGGGTCAGGATTGCACTGGATTAATCCAGCGATCACCTTCTTCGCCGTCTCCGCTATTTCGGGAGTCAGGCCTTGCATATCCTGAAACAGGTAAATCGATCCCGGGGAGGAGTGAGATTGAGGACTGGAGAATTAAGACGAACACAGGTTAGTACGTACGACACAAGTTGGACGGCACAATTATTGCTTTTTATACGCTCGGGTTCTACGAGGACTAATTAGTCCGGCATCAGCAGGTACGGGCTTCTTCTTCGAACCCTTTGGCCTCCCTGGGCCTCGCTTGGGTTCTGTTGGACCGGCCACACGCATAGGCCGGCCATCGCTCGCACGCTTTCCTGGCCTAACTAATAGCGCGGTCTTACGAGGTGGACCGCGCCTCTTAGCCGTCGCCCGGGGCTGTACATTCCCCCGGCTAACTCTGTGTCCCTCTGACGTGTTCCGTTCGGCTGAAGAGTCCCTCGCTGGTGGCGCCTGGGATACTTCTGCTGAGACGTATCTCTTGAGTTGCTGCGCATGGACGGGACGTATCGTTCGACCATCCTCACCTTGGATCTCATAGGTGTTTTCGCCTAGAATATTCACAATCGTGAAGGGCCCCGCGTACTTCGGGGCTACTTTGGCAGAAATCCCCTCAGCTGCTGAGGATAGTACCTTATTCTCTCTCCATACATGATCGCCTAGACAGAATTCTGGATGTCGACGATGAGCGTCATAATATTTGGCTTGTCTCGCCTGCTCCGCTTGCGCGTCGGCCGCCGCCCGAACGTGCAATTCGCGGAGCTTGTCCATACGTACCACCCAATTGTTTATCGCCTCTTGCTGCCCTTGCTCTTCGGCTAACCTGTCTTCCTCCCGCCTTAGTGTCTTCGGTGGGTCAGGTTGTCGGCCGTAAATGAGCATGGCAGGACTTATCTTTGTGGAGCTGTGTTCGGCAGTATTGTACGCGAACGCCAGCTCATTCAGTTTCTCATCCCAGGACCGGTGATTTTCCTCTGCGTAAGACATAATCATTGTCTTCACCGTTCGATTCACACGCTCGACAGGATTGGCCTGAGGGTGATACGGAGGTGTAAACGTGTGATGCACGTTTCTCTCCTTTAAGAATGCCTCTAATGGTGCATTTTTAAATTCAGTCCCATTGTCTGAGAGAAACACCTCCGGGACTCCGAATCGCAGACATACTCGCTCGTTGAGTCCCTTAATTACCGATTTACCATCTGCCCTTTTTATCGGAATTACTTCAATCCAGCGTGTGAACAAATCCTGGAATATGAGAATGTATTCGTGGCCGTGCGTGGTTTTTGGGAGGGGCCCCATAATGCGCGCTGTTCGACTTTGCACTGCTGGCAAATTTGGCACTGGCTCACGTATCTGGCTACATCACGAGACATGTGTGGCCAATAATACTTCCGCTTTACTCTTTCTAGCGTTTTCTCGCGGCCCAAGTGCCCAGCAGTTGGAAAGCCATGGCATTCTCTCAGTACTTCGCGTCGCTTTTCGTGAGGGACTGCTAACTTCCATGCATCATCGTCGCCGAGAGACTCGTCTATGACTTCATCAGGTTCATACTTGTACAGTCTCCCCCCCGCCAGCTTGAACGTGGGGAAGTCTCGCGGCCGCTGTTGAACCTCTTTCACAATTTCGAGGTACCATTGGTCGTTTGTATCGCGTTCGAGCTCTAACGCGGCGACCGCTGGCTCCTCTTCCTCGAACATCCGCGAAAGGGCATCTGGGACATTGTTCAAAGAGCCCTTTCGGTGTTCGACTGTGAAACTGTGGTTTTGTAGTTCCAAAGCCCATCTTGCTAACCTGCCTGCTGGGTTTCGGAGATCACGGAGCCACTTCAAGCTGCTATGATCCGTGATGACCTTGAAGTCATAGGCCTCTATATACGGACGGAACTTTTTGATTGCCCAGAGAATTGCTAGACACTCTCGTTCCGTCACGCTATAATTCTTCTCCGCCGCGCTCAGAGTTCGACTAGCGAACTCTAGGACTCTTTCGTCGCCGTCTATTATCTGGTATAGCACCGCTCCAAGTCCTGTATCGCTCGCATCAGTTTGCACCACGAACTGTGCGTTAGATACCGGTCTGTGGAGAATCGGTGCAGAAGCAACTAGCGCTTTTAGTTTTTGGAAGGCCTCTTCTTGTGCCGTTGACCACTCGTATTTCCGATCCTTTTTCGTTAGTTCGGTCAGTGGTTCAGCAATTGTGGCGAAGTTTAATAAAAACTTTCTATACCACGAGGCCATTCCTAGGAAGCGTCTCAGCTGACGGAGGTTTTTCGGCACCGGATATTCCATAATGGGCTTTATTTTCTCGGGGTCTGGTTTAAAACCATCCCTATTTACTATGACCCCGAGATATTGGACCTCATCGCGACAGAAGACACTCTTCTCGCGATTTATTGTGAGGCCCGCGTCCTTTATCCTATCTAGAACTCTTTTTAGAACCTCTTTATGCTCCTCGAATGTTTCTGTGACTATTATTATGTCATCGAGATACGAGTAAGCAAAAGGTTCGAGTTCGGGGCCGATGACTTTGTCAATCAGCCTCTGGAAGGACGCTCCGGCATACGAAAGACCGTAGGGCATTCTTGTAAATTGAAATAACCCTTTGCCTGGCACGGTGAAGGCCGTAGTCTCTTTGGACTCCGGATTTAGTGGTATTTGATGGTACCCACTACTTAAATCCAACGTGGATATGTATCGCGCTTTCTGCAGTTTGCTTAAGATACTCTCCATGTATGGTAACGGGTATGCGTCTGGCCTTGACGCTGCGTTCACTTTTCTGAAGTCCACACAGAAACGGAACTTCCCGTTGGACTTGCGTACCATTACCACAGGGCTTGACCAGCCGCTTGTCGAAGGTTCTATTATACCCGCGAGTAGCATTTCCTCCACCTGCTTGTGCATCTCTTCCTCGAGTTTTCGAGATACTGGGTAGTACTTCTGTTTTATGGGTCTTGTGGAGCCGACGTCTACTGCATGCTCAACCCACGAAGTACACCCTAATGGTACCAGGCCGTTTCCCATCAGCTCAGCTACTAAAGCTTCCGCTTCTTTGCGCTGCTCTTCTGTTGGGTCCGCCAACCCTATAGCTGATACGGACACGGTATTATTGGCGGTTATGGAGGCTACTTCTAACTTTACGCTTGCATCATCATCTTTGAGATGCAGCGTATTGTCAGTGGGGTCTAAAACGGCGCTAAACTTCTTAATGAAGTTCACCCCCAAGTAGCACTCCGTGTCTAGGTCTGGCATGATTGCGACGCGCACATCCTTGCACACGCCTGCCACGACCATGGGTAGATACACATAGCCAACCACTGCTATGCTCTGCCCATTAGCTACCCGTGCCGTTAGGCCGCTGGCCGGGATTAATTCTTTTCCACAGGCTGTAGCGAGCTGTAAGCCGATGGAATTCATGCCAGTCCAGGAAGCTCCAGTATCGAAGAGTGCCCGTAGCCTGTAGCCGGCTACACCTACTTGAAGCCACCATCGCGAGCATGTTTCCTGGTTATCTTCGTTCTGCTGAGTCGCGGGCACTTCTTCGCTCTCTCCTTCAGGCAATTGGACCGAGTTACCCTCGGTCGCTGATGTGAGCTGGGGGCGGGCGTATGGCCGTGTTTACCTGCCCCTTGGCCGTTTCCCTGCTGGTTTCCGGCAGCATTGGGGTTGCGGTCGCTTCCCCTTTGCTCGTTGCCGTAACCCCTTCGGTACTCTGGCCTTTGTGGAGGTCCATTACTCCTTGGACTTGGCGGCCTAGCCTGGTGGGTCGCGCTACTACCCCCACTAGGCTGATTATTACTTTGCCCGCCTTCCCGCTGCCTGTTCTCCCAATTATTCTTTTTCTTGGGCTTCTTGAACGACTGTGGATTTGGCGTTTGCCCACTATTTCCGTCGGTGCCTTTCTTTGTCAAGCTTGACAAACACTCGGCCATCACCCGACGGAACATAGCCTCGAGGCTTTCTCGAGGCTCCTGCTGTTGTTGCCCCATCGCCGCCACTCCTGGATTCTGCTTTTTCCGCTGATCCGTGGTTGGCTCTGTAGGTACGTAGGCAAACTCTGGCAAGTAAGTGCGCTCTGGCGGTGGTGGCGAGTGATACACCTTATCTGCCGCGAGCGCTAATTCGGCCTCCCGGGCTAAATCCAGGAGCCCTCGGTAATCCGTAATTTGATTACGCATCACCATTTTTTGTAGTTCTGGCCGCATGTTCCGGTGCAACATGTCCAATTGTTGGGGCATGCTAGGCACCGGAACTAACTTGAGAATCAAGGCTTGTAGATTCACTACGTAATCTCTCGTGAGTTCGTTTCTGCCTTGAGTCCTCGCGTTTATCTCCGCTAGGATTCGCTGTTGATGACCCCTGTCACCGCCATACATGTGTATTATGGCCTCTTGGAAGTCTTGCCAAGATCGCCACGTATGACGGTTACACCTATACCAGGTGGCCGCTACTCCACTCAGGAGCTCTGACAATGACGAGAGTACTTCGTGGTACGTCAGATTTGCTAGAGCTCGACATTCCTCTACTCTCGTGAGGAATAACTCGACGCTCTGCTCCTTCAAGGACCCAGAGAACTTGATGTGCCATTTCCTTACGATTTGGCCAACATCACGGTTCGTCTGTTGAGGCACGTACGTCTGCCTCGTAGACTGGTCCAGTGTAGCGCTCACCCCCGCCTGACGCTGTGTAGGATTTCTTCCGCTATTCCTCCTAGCGTCCCTTGGCGATTCAGTATTGGGGCTGCTGCTGTCAAAATTCACATATGTGAACGTGTCCTGAAAGTTCACATGTGGTGATCCTCGTCCCCTGCCCGCACTCGGTAGTTGGACTCCCTCCAAGCGCGTGCTTGAGGGTGGGTGTCGAGCTTCTTGGAGTATTCGCACACTCTCTTTGAGCTCTTCCACCTCTTTGACGAGTCTATGGATCACCGACAGCAGCTGTTCTGAGACTACGTTATCTCCCACAGCAATCCCTGCGGTACGCTGTTCCCCCACACTTGGCCACTCAAAACTCTGTGGCTGCGGTGGACTTCGCGTTTGCTGCCAGAACGCGTGCTGCCCATTTTGTGCCGACAACGGCTCTTGTTCTTGACTCCGCCGGAATTGTCGTTGCCTGCGCTGCTCTTCTAGCAACGCCTGCTGTCGCTGCTGCTCTTGATGCTTTCGCTGTTGCTGCCGCTGCTGCTCCTGCTGTTGTTGCTGTTGCTGCCGTCGCTGCTGCTCCATCTGCTGCTGCTGTTGCATTTGTTGCTGCTGCATTTGCTGCTGCTGCATTTGCTGCTGTTGCAGTTGCTGCTGCTGCATTTGCTGCTGCTACATTTGCTGCTGCTGCAGTTGTTACTGTTGAAGCTGTTGCTGTTGTAGCTGTCCCTCGGCTTCGGCTGGAGATGTCTCGGTGGGTGCTGCAGAGCTCAATATCTCTGTCCCGGAACCCTCCTGGCCGTTTGCCTCATCCGCTGGCTCCACCACTGCATTATGTGCTTGTTGTGGTGCCTTCATCCTCCGAGACTCCGAGAGTTTTTGCATCACTATCGGGTCATCAAGGAGCGTAATGAACGGGTGCGGTTGGTCTGGATCAGTATTGGGATCCACAATAGTCGACCCAGATTTGTTCATCAACGTTAAGTCGATGAACGCCCTTCGGGACTGCTCGCGTTTAGCAAACGCTTGCTTCTCCCACAGCTCCGGCTCTGGCACGAAATCGGCGGCACTGTAATCGCCCATAAGCCACTTGATCGTTGTCAGCATATTCACTGATTGCAGATCTGACTGCTGCAGACGAAGGGCTTGTATGGCCTCGATAATTTCCTCTTCGGGCTGTGTATACGCCCAATTGAGTATCGCAGATTCCGCAAACTGCGATGATCGGGCCATGGTGTCAATTGGCTGTGCGCTTCCCCACGAACTTATTTTACTAGCGCGAGTAGTATCCGGATTGATGGCAGAGAGAGTTTGCCTTTTCAACCCGTGAGCTAGCCTTTTCAATGCGAACCCGGGTTACTTTCTAAGAGCTACGGCAGTTGCTCTTAACCTCGATAATGTACGAGGATTTCCCGTATGCGGCTCTAAAAAAAAATAAAAGCTATTTCTGTAAGTAATTACGATTTGTAATTAATTACGCTCCACTACTCGCACTTGTAATTTTAAAATAAATATATGTGAAAAAAAATATATATATATGTGTCAAAACGGACAATATCACCAAAAACACAAAAAAATAAATACAATTTTCACCTAACAAAAATAAAAACAATTTTTAAGTTCGAGGGGATTTTTGCGCTCGAGTTTTTACTCGGGCGCACAGTCAACTTTTTGTTCCGAGAGTGCTTGCCGACTTTCTCTCGATCTTCTTCTAACAGCACGATAAAAGAAAAAAAAATTTTATTTTTCGTCCAAAAAAAAAATAATTCGTATCGGAAATACGAGAGGACGAGAAGAAAAAAAAATTTTCGAGACGAGAAAAAAAATTAATTAAAAAATTAATTATCGCTAAAAAAAAAAATTTTGTCGTTAAAAAAATTAATTGTTATTAAAAAAAACTTTAATTGTTAACAATAATTCCTCAACGCTCCAAAAATCCCGCGATCAATATCTCTCCTCGTCGGCACACTAGGTCGAGGGTTATTGGCTATCACACGCCTAACCTCTCGACCGCACTCTCGCAACAGCACGGCTGTGTTACGCACACGCACACACGCAGCTACGAGCTGCGGCACGAAGAGCCTTTGTTTGCAGCTTACGCTCAGCTACGCTGCTGAGCTTCTTCGCGCCAAGCTTCGCCGCGAATCACGTACGCGTCGCAGGTCCTTCTCCACCCCCAAAACGTTGTAGCGCCAGTTGTAACGGGATGGCTAGTGGGGGAAAATTCCAACAAGCCACAGGCCAGCGATGCCCTAGAACACGGTGCCGCGGGTGTCAGACTAAAATGACTTGCCCGGGGATCTGCTCCTGGAATCCCGAAAACAACGCGAAGATCGCACACGAACTTCGCTTTCCAACTAATTGGATCGCTGAGTAAAAAGCGCGCGCTCGAAGAGTAAAGCGCGCGGCCGCTATGCTCAGATATGAAAACGACCGGCGGAGTCGTTTTCCCGCGGAGGCGGCGGTATCCGGGAGAAGGACAGGTTGTAATGAACAACGCGAGGAGTAACTAGATATCACAATATATTTACAATTACTAATCTCTATAAGCACAACGCCTGTGCTGATTAGAACAAAGAGTTAGTTCGCGCGCGACCGTTAATATTAAAACGCGCGAACTACACGGCGCGCGGCGAAGCTGCTATGCTCGAGCGCAGTGTTAAGTACGGCGAGCTGACACACACTCGCACGTACACGGCACAGAAAGCTTGCACGGGGCGATTTCCGTGCAAGCCTTTTACATGGAATACGCGAGATGAGAATATAACTTACCGATCTAAGGAGCAGCCGGTGCACTCGACTCTCTCTCTCGCTCTCTCGGCAGTTGTGCGCTCGCTCTCTCTCTCTCTCGCTCTCGCTTATAAGGGTTGGCAGTCTGGCTCGCTGCCGTCTCTCGCTCGTGGCACAAGTGGCACGGTCTTGCCCTCACTCTTGCTCTCTCGCACGCTTGCCGGTCGGCGCCTCCACTCTACACTCGCGGTAATAAAAATAAAAAAGGACGGCGCGGACACTAAAATATGAGATAGGGTAAGCCGACGATGTGCACAGCACGAGAGTCTACACGAAGATGGCTCCCTTTTCTCGCGGGAACCAGTGAGCAGCTTCGCGACGGATGACGGGCATTTTACGCGTCGCGAGACCGATTCGCTACGCGCAGCGCGCCTCGATTCGGCTGCGCAGGAGTTGCGCGCGCGCGCTCACTACCTTCGCGCGGTAGATTGGAATCGCGACTGGACACGCGTTACAATATAGACATGTTTATCGGGGTTTATGAGGCCCAACCCTGTATATTAGTACCTACAGCCGAGAGTTCCCTATGGCAAGTGACTAAAGAAATAATGGACCCTGGGGTTATAGACTCTCGGTCGGGCCGCATAAACCCCTATATTTAGAAATATTATAAGGCCCGGACTGCATAATCAAAATCGGGCTCGATAAACACCTATATATAAAAAAACGGGCTTTATAAACCCCTTTAGAGATATGTATATATATATATATATATCTGTTTTATGTTAGTTTCCAGGACATTGCAGATGTTTAACGTTGGTTTCGGGGACATTTGTTAGTTTTCGGGACAGTCCCTGAATCTACATATGTTTAACGTCAGTTTTGAGGACATCGGCCCCCATAAGAGACATTATTTCTTTAGTCACGTATAGGTATACAGTAACATGGGGTCCTGGGAACTAACGTTATACAAGTTTATATATATATATATATATATATATATATATATATATATATATATATATATATATATTATAGTTTCTCTTACTTTTATTATTATTTTATTTATCGTAACGCTCTGTAATAATGATAAATTTATTCTTATTGATTTTAGCTTCACCGTATTATTTATGAGAAAATCAAGGGAATTGGTTTTCGTCCTGCCAATGATTTATTCCAGTTAGGAATCGAGGTGGACGTTGATGTAAAAAGGCCTAACGTTTCTCGTTTTTACACTGTAAGAATCTAATTAATTTTATTTATTAAATATTCACTTGAATTCCTTATAATACATCTTTAACGTTCTGTTTTTTTTTCTTTTTTTTTCCTTCAGGTACATCAATGGGCCGGCATTGATCGTAGAGAAAAAGAAAATCTGGTGAGGCCAGATTTCGATTTCCCAGAATTGCCTGCCTTGTTGGAACAAGAGAGATCGGTTTCCCTGATGATGGGAAGATTGCGGCTATCAATGGTGCCGTGCGAAGAAGATGATTTCTATTGTTTGCGAAAGTTATTTTATATCACTGATGTTTATGTAGATTGGAGAGTACGGTTGCGTTTCGTACAAACGCGGTTTGAGATTATATTTTATTTAGGAGATGATATAATTTTTAAAGCTTAGTATATAATTGTTACTATTGATGTATATATTTTGTGATTAATATATGAAAAGAAAAGAAAGGTTATCCTTGTTAAAAAATTTTTTTCTTCATCTCCATTCCTTCTTATCCCTTGTTTTCCCATTAATGAAATAGATGGACGACGGTGACCTTAGTTTTTTCGCTGATTGATTTTAATACCTTAGAATTATGAAATATTTAAACTAAAATTATAAATCCTAAATAATATATTAAAATGCGTCTTTGTATAAAAACTTATTCAAATTTAATCGGTAGTTAACGATGAAAACCTATGAAATTGTTCTGACTACAGATAAATTTTTAAACTCCAAATTTTCCTAATACAAGACTCAAAAATAATTATTCGATAACCTTGTGAATATTGAAAAGTAAAATAAATTTTCAATCATAATATTACACGTTTTAATTCTCGATTCTCATGTTAAGTGATATAGATCAATTTTCTTTGCGCCCTTAAGATCGGAATTTTATTTTATGAAATGAAATAAATATTATTCACATTTGTTGGAGTTTAGTTACATCATATTTCCTCCCCCCTTAAGATAATATTTATTTCATGAAAGGTTTGACATTTTAGAATTTTAAAATCAAATAAAATTTTAAATCAAATTTCAAATATAGATACTGATATAGAACTTCCGTCATTTTGTGCATTCATAGATGGAGCTGTTAATGGAATTGGGGGTAAAGGTTTAAACTTTTGGAATTTTGGTGTTTTTGGTGGTTGAAGTTCAAATTCTACCCTTTTTTGAATTGTTGAGTTTTTTAGAATAGGATTAGGTAGAATTGGTCTTTGGACTCTTACCTCTTGGAATTCAATCTCTTCTCTAGCTGATTTTCTTATATTCTGTTCAACATTATTTTTATTTAATGCTACCAGCAGGTGGGTCACTGAACTAAAGATGACTCCGAGTAACTTCGTTGACCATCCGTATAATGTGTGTAGAGCACATCCTCGTATTATTAAGTCAACCATCATCTTAATGAGTTGGCATATTAGAAGTGTCATTATTATTCCAGAACTTATCATGCCGTATTCCTCGTACTTTTTAACAATTTTATTCCAGGTGCTTTCGGCAATATGCGACAGTGGGTTTTCTGTAAGAAGGTTTTTCATAATATCATCCTTTACAGAACTTGAACTCTGTATGATATGTGTTATTGTATTGATAATTGCTTTTTTCTCAAGTGGGAAGAGTAATCTTTCCTCTAATTCCTCTAAATCTTGCTGAGAGTAAATTCCACTGGTGGCCAGTGAGCTTAGCTTTTCTGGTTCCCAGTCTTTTGATACCCGTGTTTTAAAAATTATAATATTTTTCTCTATTATTCTTGGTTTCGGCAGCAGATTTATCCAATTTCCATCTATTTTATAGTAAGGAGGAATTATGGTGTCGCAGTCAACCTGTGTTCCTGTTTTCACCAAAATATGTTTTTGGTGTAAGGAACCATGTTGTGTTACCTGCTACAACTGGAAGCTCTTCGTAACATTCCTTGGTGTGATGTATTTTCACATTTGTGGGTGTACATTTTATTATATGTACAGCCTCTCCCGCAAGTTTGGCGAGGTATCCTGGTTTTTGCATTATATTGTAGGCAAACTCGTCTGGGGAATTGGATGCTAATGATAAGGAATTTTGAATTTCCCTCCTTTCTACTTCGCACATTTTTGTCAACATATTTAAACATATACTTCTAAATTGCATTCTAAAATGTCTTCCTACGTGTACGAATTTTGCCTTAATGTAAGAAAAAATATTTATATTGACATAATCTCTTTCTTGTCTAATATCGTAATCGAATAAAACATTATCTACCTTTTCATAAATAAACAATTTTGGGTGTTCTGTTTTCGTGATTATTCATTCACAGAATTTAATTTTTTCGATCGCTGTTAATGAGAAAGATAAGTCGTATGTATTTACAGTATAGATAATTTCATTATTTCGAGATAAAGTCTTCGTTACAGTACCACTATATAAAGTATCATATTTATTATTAAGGCAATTTTCCTCTGAGAAATGTGTCCAAAATGTATAACCTGCTTGTATATCTATTTAATGTTCGTCGGAGAATTTGCAAACTGTTCCTGAACTTAAATGTATTTTGTTATTATTCAGATTAACTTTTGCATATTCTTCGGTAAGTATAATTTTTATAATGCCCTGAACAAGAACTTTATCCCAACTTCCGTAGCTATCAGCATATGTCCCTCCTGAACACGATCTTTCTGTTACTTTTCCCGCGAGGTCAATTCCTACGGTTTTTGTTTCGTTTACTCTAATGTCGGCTATAGTGTGTGAGTTATCATATTTAAATATTCCCGTTTCATGAATAAATTTACATCTTTCTGCACTAACTTCATATAAATAGTCTTGTAATCCGTTTTCTACAGGCCCTAGATGACTAAACATTCCGCAATTATAAATTGTACGAGAAATTTCGATTTTGCAATGAATAACTCTACTACTTCTAAATTCCGCTAACTGTAGTAATTCTATCGTTGTGTTTGATATCCGTAGATCATCCTCGTGAAAATCGTATTCTCCTGTGTCCACTAATGAGTATGTCGATACTGCTGGATCTGCTGAACCGTAATTAAAACCAATAATTGCGTGATTTGCTTTAAAAAGCGTTAGAGGTACAATGATTGAAAGATACATGGTGTCCAGTTCCTGTAAGATAATTATGTTACTATTCTTTATTATTAACAAGGCTTAATTTATTTGTATGGACTGTTTTTGCCTTTCCTTTATAGTCTATGACAACATTATTATTTTCATTTACTTTAATAATGTCAAAAGGGCCATGATAATGATCTTTTTCAAGTTTCCCTGGTTTAGGTTCTTCGATCAACCATACTTTATCTCCCATTTTAAATTCTCTTGGGTTAATAAATCTGTCATAATATATCTTTGATTTTTCTTTTGACATTATTAATTTTTGTTTTGCTATTAAGGCGATTTCTCTCATATTATTAATCAGTTTTTCTAATTATCCATTATAGGTCGGTAATAATTCTGAGTTTTTTACTGGTTCGCTAGACGGAATTCTAGCAGGACAGGCAAAAACTAGTTCATATTGTCTGAATTGATGGCTAGTATGTACACTAGTATTATAATGAAATTATGCAAAATCTAATAGTTCATCCCATTCATATTTCTTTGTAGAAAAATTTTTTAAACATTCATACAACGGGTGGTGTGCTCTTTCTAATCAACCATTAGATTGCGGCGAGAAAGCTGTAGTTTCAATTTGATCAAATTTAAATCTTTTAGCTATCTGTTTCATTATTTTACTCGTGAAATTTGCCCCTCTATCGGTTAGTACTATCTTTGGACATCCAAATATACATATAAATCTTTTTATAAAAGCATCTGAAATCGATTCTGCTGTTTGATCTTTTAAACGTACTAAAATTACAAATTTTGATAATTGATCTTGTATACATAAAATATATTTATTATTATTTTTAGTAATGTTAAATGGTCCTACAATATCCATTGCGATTTTATCGAATGTTTTCCCCGGTGTATCTGTGATAATCATTGGTTGTTTAGTCTTTTTCCGCTTTAATTTATTTCTTTGATAATCTTCGCATTTTTTTATTCTGTTGTGGATGTCTGATTTTAAATTTTCCCAAAAATATTTTTCCTTAAGACTATTGTATGTTCTATTTACACCTGAATGTCCTCCTATCATAGAGGAGTGATACATGTTAAAAATTTTATCCCTGTCTTCAATTTTTACATATTCAATATTATTTAAACATATTATTACCTTTATATTTGTATTGCTAAATATTTCTTTTAATATTTCCTCTATTTCTAACCAACTTATATTTAAAATTTCTATATCCCTAGAAATACTATAAATACATATATTCTTAGTAACTAATAATTCTTTTAATTGATTAAATAATTTCGCTAAATTTTCTTTTATTAATTTACATGATACGGACGTATCTATGTATAACATGAATAGTTTTTTATTCTCTATATTTATTATATCTATATTATATTTTGTAAGTGATAGTTTTGGTTTAATGTTTTTACTTTTGATTAATAATTTAGTATTTTCATCTCATGATTTTCCTTTTAAATTTATTAAATGAACAATGTTATCGTTTCTAAATTGTATAGAATTTTTAGAATATAGTATATTACGCACCAACGGAGGAAAAAACTTGGACAGTCCACAGCTCGTGTAAATTGCCACCCGAGCCGAAGGCGAGGGTGGCAAATACGAGCTGGGGGCTAGCCAATTTTACTCCCGTGGAGCGTATACTATTTTTTTGCCTAGCGACGCCGAAAATACAACCTTCGCGATCGGGCGCCGGGAGTGAAAGTGGTACTTTCGGCCCGCTAGACAAAAAAATGATATTATTAATTTCCGGTATATTTTCTTTGTTTTCCTCAATTTTCTCTTCTTTTCTACCCGTAGTCATTTTTTTGTCATTTTTCCTAGGTCTGCCCCTTTTTCCTTTAATTTTCTGTCTATCTTCATTCATTACTTTGATTTTGTCATCGTTACTAAGAATTCTAGGTTGTTCATTATTTTTATTTAATATTTTCTTATTTTGTGCTCTGGTAATAACAAATATCTCTACTGGATTCCTAGATAGAGCATCTGCATTTGCGTTTTTTTTCCTGGTTTGTATACGATATCAAATTCATAATCTGATAGTTTTAGTCTCCATTTTTGGACTCTTGTATTATTATCAGCTGATCTTAACCATAATAGCGATTTTTGATCAGTAACTATTGTGAATTTGTTTCCATATCTGTAATTTTTAAACGTTTTTATGGCAAACATTATTGCCAATGATTCCTTTTCATAGGTGTGATATTTAGTTTCCGCTTTATGTAGACTTCGTGATGCGTAAGCTATCGCTGGGTCTTTGCCAATTTTTCCTTGCGACAAAACTGCACCTAAAGCAGAATTCGAAGCATCTGTTGTAATAATGAATGGTTCATCAAAACGTGGATATTCTAAGATTGGTGCTGTGCATAATAATTCTTTACTTTCCTCAAAGGCTTTTTGTTGGTCTTTTTCCCAATGAAACTTCACGTCTTTTTCTAGCAATATATTTAAGGGTTTTGTTACTGTTGCGTAATTTTTTATAAATCTTCAATAGTAACCTGAAAGCCCTAGAAACTCTCTAATATTTTTAACATTTTTCGGTGTAGGAAATTTCTTTACTGCTTCTATTTTCTTTGGATCAGGTTTTATTCCGTGTTCACTAATAATGTGACCTAAATAACATACTTGTTTTTTAAAAAATTCACATTTTTCTGGTTCTAATGTTAAATTCGCTTCTCGTAATTTTTGTGCAACTGTATTGAATCTTTCATTGGCTTCTGTCATAGTTTCGCCAAAAATAATTATATCGTCGATGAATACGAAGCATATCTTACCGATTAAATCGCCTAAGACTGTATTTAAAACTCTTTGAAATGTGCGCGGTGAGTTTCTCAATCCGAAAGGTAATACTCGAAATTCAAAACGTCCCAATGGATTGATGCTAACCTAAACTGTCTCCCTCTAGCCAAAATACATCCTTATTTTTCAATACTAGATCCTTAATCATTGTTTTACTATTTTCAGGCAAGTTTTCGTAACATATTTTTTCTAATAATCTTTCTTCTCTATTATATTCTTTAAAATCTTGTACTGACTCATTTTTTCCTATAACATTTATTGATCCCAAATTTAAAATTTCATTTTCATCTATGTTAAAGTCTTCTGTTATCTGAAAACCTTCAGGTAAATTGTCTATTTCATAAGATATAAAGTTATATTCGTTTTCATTTCCATAGAGTTTATTATAATCTTCTAAATCTACTTCAATCTTTTTACTCATTATTGTCAAAAATTGTTTATAATCTGTTGATTCAATTTGCTCAAAATCGATTCCTTGGCCATTATTTTCAAAAGCAATATTAATATTATTTATTAATGACTTAATATTATTTTCGTCATTTTCCAAAATTTCCTCATAATGTAAATCATTTATATTTTCTGTTAGAATTTCATTTAACATTTTTTTTTGTAAATCCTTTCCTTCTGTCTCTAATATTGGAATCGTATTTAAAATTTTCATAACGTCATCATATAATGTTATTTCTGAATTTATATTTACTTCATTTTTATTGATTAACCCAGGTTCATAAGATATTAAACAAGATGATTTCTCCATTTCATCCTCAATTTAAAAATTTTCAGTTTTTTCGTTTATTTGTATTATTATTACTTATGTACTGTATTAATATTACTTGTTCACAATCCCAATGAATTACAGGTATTGAATTTTGTTTTTCATTCGTATCTTCCAACATTTTCTTTAAAAGTTCCTTTTGTTCTATTGTTACTCTTGATTTGATTTCTTTATCCGTTTTTTGTAGGTTTTCAGTTACTATATTAAGATTATGATTTAGTTTATGGGCTGGTTTTAGCTTGATTTTATTATTATTTATTTGTAAATAACCCTCGTCTAGTCTTAATTTTTGTTGAGTAAGAATTTTAATTCATAAAATTCCGTCGTAGGGTAGACAAAAATCTTCTGGTGCAACATGAAAATCAATATTTAGTTCATTGATTTTCATTTTTATTACTCGTAATGTCTCAATAGTTTTATCTGTGATACCGGACAAACGAATTTTTCTATTTTCCAAAATTATGTTAGAAGTTATTTGATTTCCTTTGATAATATTTAATTGAGCTCCACTATCTACGAGTAAATTACGTATTTTATTTGTATAATGATTCTCTATTTCGATATACTGAAGTGAGTTTTCCAACTTCAGAAAATACATTGCAATCTTGGTCGCCATTATTCTTTCTTGTATTTTTTCCTTTTCAACACTATTTATTTCGAGTTCGTTAAAATTGATTTTGTTAACATTTTTTTCTTCCAATTTGTTAGCTTCCTGATTTTCCTTCATATTTTCATTAATATCGCTAAAATTCTTTGTAATTAATAAATCAATGTCCGTATCTTTCCCTTTGTTGCGATTTATGTTTGTAATATTATCGCCATTAAATGTACTTATTTTATTATTTTCGAGTGGTTTTTTGTTAATCCTTCTAGTCCACTCATTTCCAGAAGAATTTGTTAGTTTTCCGAAGTTTGTTGATTAAGTACTGATCGCGACGCACATTCCTCAGTTGTGTGATTCGTGTTTTTACAAATCTTACAAAATTTATCTAATTTATTTTGTAGCATCTTGATTTCATGGCAATCGTTTATTTGATGTCCATTTTTATTGCAAAAAGAGCATTTAATTTGTGCCGTCAGATTTTTTAATTTTCTACAATCTTCCAATGTATGCCCGGTGAAATTACAATATTCGCATTTTATACTTTGTATATTAAAGTTCCCCCGATAATTACTGTTTGAATTCCTTGAAAAATGATTGCTGTTCTGGTTATTTGTTCGGAAAAATCCATTCCTATTTTTATCTCGATGTTCATAGGATTTATTTAAGGCATTGTAATTGTTACTTGGGAATGTACCTTGTTGGTTATTGCTTATTTTTCTACAAGTTTTTGCTGAATGCCCCGGCATCTCGCAAAATTGACAAACTTCTTTATTCTGAGAGTTCTGTTGTCTATTTTGCATAATTAAAACTTTTATGCTCTCGCAATCCGCGGTTTCGTGACCTTCATCCGCACATATCGCGCACCATATCGTTCCTTTGTTTATCGTGCAGTATTTCATTAAATGCCCGAGGTTGTTGCACCTCTTACACAATGCTGACGGGCAATTTTTAGCTGTGTCTGACGCGCTGCCACAGGCGTCGCATACTTCCGTAATTCTTACCGAATTATTGCACGTAAGCGGATCGTGTCCTCCTTCCTTACATCTCCAACACAGCTCGTATTCTGTAATAGTAGGACATTGCGTAACCTCGTGCCCCATATTTTGGCAGTATTGACAATGATTACTCTGCATCTTATTTAACTTACACGCATCTATGGAGTGGCCTTCCGTACTACACAATTTGCAAATTAATTTTATTACATGCTTAGCTGTTCTGCAATGATATGATACATGCTCCTTACTTTTACAATAGACACATGAAGCTTTCATGCAAAATAATACTTCATGATTTATTTTCTTACATAATTGGTAAAAAACTTGTTTAATTGTGTTTGGAATTGGAGTTTCGAAATTAAACAATATGCTCGTAGTATCATTTCTTAAGCTATTTTGCTTTTTTAAGTTTGATTCTATTTCAATTGCTTTTTATACTGTGTTATCCATGTCTTGGTGTTCTCCGAGTTCGATTCTAATTTCTTGTTTTAATCCTTTTTTAAAACTACTGAGTATGTCGGTTTTTAATCCAGTTTTATATTCTGTTAGAATTTCTCCTGTTACATTAGGTTCTAATTTTTTTAATTCTATTATTTGTGTACCCAACACTCGTAATTTGTTTGCAAAACATAGTACATCTTCATCTGATTTTTGAATTTGTTGTGTTAGTTTTCCGTATAATGAATGTATATTATCCGTTGATGGATATATTTTACGTATTGTTTTAATAAAAGTTTCAATACTTTCAATTTCTACATTTGCTAATGCTTTATAAATTTCTCCTTTGAGCTTTATTTTGAGGACCTGTACTAGGTTCGATTCATCATTATTCGATATTATTCTTTTTGCTTGTTTTAATTTTTCTATATATTGCTCTAGTTGGATATTTTTCCCGTCAAAATCCGGTACTAACTTTGCAACTTCTTTAAGTGGTAATTTTAATGCTTGATTTGACATTTCTGGTTCGAGATTTATTAAATTTTCAATAATTGGAATTTCAGCCTGGTCGTTATTATTCAAATTGTTATCTCTGGCTAAAATCAAACTTTGTTCGTGTAGTATTCCTTCTATTTCCGTGTAGTCGTTTTGTCTGTCGTTTCCTAAAAGTGTTGAGTCGTCAAAAAACGTAAAATTCTGACTTGGTGTGTGAAAAGGTCAATTGGTGATAATATATCTTGTTTTATTCCCGAAACTAAAAGATCATTTGTATTTTCTGTAGATTTGTTGTCATCTATTAAGTTTTGTTTAGAGTCTGTAATGTTATCGTTTTGTTTTAAGTTAAATATAATTGGTGAGTCTGATTTTTCTGATACGTTAAGATCTGCTTTTGAAGTCGTTGGACTTGAAGCTTTTTCCGTATTTTCTTCTGTTTTTGAGTGAATTGGTACGTTAACGTAAGTATGTGATGAATTTTTAGGCAAGCTTATGCTAGGAGGTGACCTTTCTACTCTCGGTTTCCTTCCAAAAATATTAGCTTCTTTATTTATCTCGTTTACTTGTTTTTTAAGTTTTGGATTTCTTTGGGTAGTCCGTCTGGTTATAATCCCTTCGTTTCCCTTATTTCCTATACCTTTCTGATTTGACATGACATATTACTTCTTTGTTTATACTATACTTAATATATCTAGTTAAATATATTTATATCATAAGTTTAACTATTTTGTGTAATTTTTCTTTGCAATTGTTCGCTTAAGAGTTTATTTATTTATTTGATACTTCTATCTCTTGATTATTTAGATTTTTATTTCTTAATATTTCAATGTTTTTATCATTTATTTTAAGATGCAATACCTGTTTATGCAAATGATTATTTATTCATAAAACAAATGTTTTTATACGATTTCTTGATTTTTGGTTGTCTATTAAGTTAATTCTTATTTTTCACGTAATGTATTTTTGAATTATTGTATAATCATTCCTGAATATGGAGGTGTAATTAGTTATTATACTGTTCTTGTTTATATATTGTATTATTTTCCTTTGTTTGATTTATTTTCCCCTTAAATTAATTTATTATTAACTTTTCAATTTCTTTATTTGTATATATATATATATATTTTTTTATACATATATTTTTATTTCACTATGTGGATTATGCTCTCACTTGCTATTTCAATTATAATGTATTTTATAATTGTTGTTAAAAATTGTTTTCTTACTTCTTTGTTTTATTACTCCTTGTAGTGTCGTATCTTTTTTCGTTTGTAATATTTTTATTTGCATTGTAATATATACTTTCAATTTTCTAATCTGTGTTAGACTGTATTTGTATTTTGCGTAATATATTTTTGAAAAATGTGATTTGTTTTGTAGAAATTATTCTTATTTCCGTATTTATCATTTGTTGAATACTTGTTAATAACTCGACGAGCCGTACGCATTCATTTTCAGTAGTTTTGGTAATTCATGCTATAATGAATGGCCCCAACTACCTAGTGCAAAATGTGAAGCTCGGACTTATTTTATGTTAGTTTATATAAGAATATTTCCCTCGTCTTTCAAGAGCTTATTTGATCTACTTTAAAACGTTTAATGTTTGATTTAGCTGATGTAACGAACTTTCGTTCGACTGTGTACCGGAACCAATGTGACGTTCCGAAAAATAGTTATTTTATTTCTTTTATTTTAAATAGTCTAGTGAACTAATGTTCGATCGGTACCGGAACAACTGTTAAGTCTTGAATTTCGAGGAATTTACTCTGATAATTGATTGTTAGTTATATTTTGGCTTATTTACCTTCTTTTCCTGTTGGTGTAGGTTCTCGAAATCAATAGATTGATGGTTCAATAATTGCACTATTTATTCGTTTATAAAATTAACAATAAATTGATATAGAGTCACAAAATAATTATATTCGATCTGTTCGATTAATATGTGTAATATATGCGTTGCTTGCGCGGATAATTAATAAAGATAGATTATTGATTTTATAGATGTAAGTATTTTCTCGTAGTCTGTTATAGGCTCGAATTGGCCTGTATAATAATCGTTTCTCCTCTTGTCGGCTGGAGTGGTACGGAGCTCGCGACTTTTGCACGATTACTAATTTGTGTATTGAGAGTCGCCGTATTTATTAAACGGTTAATTTGGGTTAAAGATGAGTTTGACGCTGAGTCAAAATCATCTTTTTAAACAAATTTAGTAAATATTTAAATATCATCATTTCGAATTCACATTTAAAAGTGCTGATTCTAAACAAAGTTGCGATGAGCGGTTGGTTTCACAAGGTCAGTGGCTCGCTACGTCACGCTGGCTGCTGCGTAGCCGAAATTGCTGTACTGTTAAAATTCGCACTCGCATCGTTTTGTGGGTCAAAGAAAATGAATATTGGAATTTAATAATGTCACAGACATATCAGATTATAATTTGTCTTGCCCCATCGTGATGCTGCTTGCGTTGGAATGCAACGTTGTCAAAATTCGCATGTACGACATTTGTATGTCAGAAAATTACTCGTGATAAATATGCATTTTTAAATTGAATTTAGAGATACGTCACAGACGTAACACTTGTATAGATTAAACTTTTAACGTCTCCCGCCCTGGGAGAATCATACATGAGAATAACTGAGCACTTTTATTTGTTGACATTTTCACAATAATAACACATCCTTTTTCCTTTTTTCGTTTGACATAATCTTTGATAAGATATAAGTTAGATATAAGTTCTTGAATTGAAACTATGTGAATTAATAACACCTCATTATCCACACATAATCTTGTAAGAAAACAACCAGTTTATGAACTGAGAATCACTAAGAATCAAAGGTTTCTTGATGATATTCTTGTATAGATTAAACTTTTAACGTCTCCCACACTGGGAAAATCATATGAGAATAACTGAGCACTTTTATTTGTTGACATTTTCACAATAACACGTCCTTTTCGTTTTTTTCATATGACATAATCTTTTCTAAGATATACATAAAACTCCTTAACATTATTGGCTATATCTCCAAAATAACTCCAAACAATCTTCTTATGCAATATCTGTAAAAATTAGATATCCAAAAAATTATTGGCTATATCTCCAAAATGCCTTCATAACTCTTCTTGTGTAATATTTGTATCTGTAAAAGTAAAAAATCACACAAAGTATCAATTTTTAAAAGATGGTTTTAGCAATTTAACATTTAGCCAGTAAGTACTTATCTAACAAAAGATATTCCTCCGTTGATTGAAACATGAATAGATGAATTCTTCTTATCACCAGTTGACTGCTTGAGATCTATGAAATTTATATTAATTAACTAATAATTTTAAACTAACTCACGATATTTATTTTCTAATAAAAGTTTGCTACTTATATTATGTTATAAATAAAAACAAGATTTCACAAAGTAACAATACTTATGTTACGTCTGTGACGTATCTCTAAATTCAATTTAACAATGCATATTTATCACCAGTAATTTTCTGACATACAAATATCGTATATGCGAATTTTGACAACGTTGCATTCCAACGCAAGCGGCATCGCGATGGGGCAAGACAAATTATAAACTGATATGTCTGTGACGTTATTAAATCCCAATATTCATTTCTTTGACCCACAAAACGATGCGAGTGCGAATTTTAACAGTACAGTAATTTCGGCTACGCAACAGCCAGCGTGACGTAGCGAGCCACTGACCTTGTGAAACCAACCGCTCATCGCAACTTTGTTTAGAATCAGCACTTTTAAATGTGAAATCGAAATGTTTACTAAATTTGTTTAAAAAGATGATTTTGACTCAGCGTCAAAATCATCTTTAACCCAAATTAACCGCTTAATAAATACGGCGACTCTCAACACACGAACCAGTAATCGTGAACAGATCGCGAACTCCGTACAACTCCAGTCGATAAAAGGAGTAGCGAATATTTTATACGGGTCAAATACCCTACATACAATTACTAAGAGAATTTCTTATATCAATAATTTCAATAACATATCGGTATTAATTAATCGTGCATATAACGCATCTATTTATCCATCAATCGAACAAACCAAATATAATTAGTTGTAAAGCACTAGCGATTTTGTGTCAATTCATTGTAAAAGTTCATTTATTTAATTGTTAAATAATTAGAAGTGAAATTGATTGAAACTGCAGCAGTGTATTTATTTCTAAACCCTCAACAGGAAAAAGGTAAATAAGCCAAAATATAACTAACAATCACATATAAGAGTAGATTCCTCGACACTCAAGACATAACAGTGGTTCCGATACCGATCGAACAATCGTTCACTAGACTATTTCAAATTAAAGAATAAAAATAACTTTTCTCCGGAACTTAACAGTGGTTCCGGTACCAATCGAACAATCGTTCACTAGACTATTTCAAATTAAAGAATAAAAATAACTTTTCTCCGGAACTTATCAGTGGTTCCGGTACCGATCGAACGAAAGTTCGCTAGATCAGCTAAATCAAACTATAAACGTTTTAAAATAAGCTCTTGAAAGACGAGGAAAATATTCTTATATAAATACAACTAACATAGAATAAGTCCGAGCTTCTTGCTTTGCAGTAAGAAGTTGGAGGGATCATTGTAGCATGAATCGCCCAAATTTCGGAAGTTAAGCAAGTACGGCTCGTCGAGTTATTAACAACAAATTATATAAAAAATTATAGCTGAAATAGCAAGTGAAAAAGATAACTTTACACAGTGAAATCAGGATATGTTACGCGAAAAATAATAGCAGTCTAATACAAGTAAGAAATTAAAATAAAAAATCAATAATAAAAAGATATAAAAGTAAAACCAAAAGAAAATACTACAATAGATAAAACAAAATATCGTAAAGACAAATTATAAATTAAGAACAGTGATCACATAAATCGAAAATACATCACGCGAAAAATAAACATAGAATAATGATCAACGCAGCTCAAGAAAACGAATAATAATATGAAATAAATTAATCAATTAAATAATAATTGCATAAATAAACATTACATTTAAAACAATAAAAAAAAATCTATAAACCACTAAAAACTAAGCAAACGGAAAAAATTTATGAAAGTGACAAATAAATAAATAAATTATATCAAACAGAAAAATAGTGGAACTAATAATAAAAACATATTTTAAAAGAAATATTAAGTATATCATAAGCAAGAGAGTAATATGTCATGTCATATCAGAAAGATATAGGAGATAAGAGAAACAAAGGGATTATAACCAGACAGACGACACAACGCAAACCAGAACTAAAAAAGCAAGTAGATGATATAAATAAACAAACGAATATTTTTGAAAGAAGACCAAAAGTACCAAGATCACCTTCAAATACACAATTAAATAGAACTTCATCGGATATCTACATTAACTCAAAAACACAGGAAAATGAGGAAATACTTTCAATTCCATCAACTTCAAAAATAGACCATAACGAACTAGATGCAGAACATTCAGTCAATTTAAACAAAAATCAGAATATTAAAAACCCCACACAAAAACAAGATATATCAAATGTAACGAAGTTCGGAATCCGCGGGCAAACTACCACGCACTCGAACCATCGAGGAGCGAAGCGGGGATGCGCAGGCGCGAGGAGGGCGGATCGGCAACGGTGCGTGCGAGAACGATTCATTCGAGTTTCAGCCGATTCGGTGCGCGCCCGCAGAAAACAGAGAGAGAAGACGGAGAAAGAAGACAGAGAAAGAAGAGAGAGAAAGAAGAGAGAGAAAGAAAAGAGAGGGAGCAATCCAGGTCGCAAGGCTCCGGAGGAAGTCCTCATCGTCGTGGTACGCGAGAGATTGCGGACGGATCTAGCCCGGACTCCGTCGACTCCTGAGCAAGGTTAGTGCCTGCAGGCCCCCTACGCGCGAGCGAGACTCTACCTCGACGCGCGAGGTAGAGAGCGTCGGAGACGAGTGGTGCACCTCGTCTCCGGGAGTGTATCTGTGCGCGACATCCGCGACGCGTGCGACTCGCGAGGCATTTCGACCTCGCAAGAATTAGAGACCGCGGCGCGCTCAATATCCTTTTCTTTTGTGTACCCCTCTTGTGATTAGATATTAAAACGGTCTTTTATACTTCTTAATTAAGAGTTCGCGAATTGTTATTTCGCCCCCTTCCCTTCCGCCGTTATTCCTACGAGTACCTCGGATACCGCCGCCTCCGCGGGATCGCCGACTTCCTCGGCGATCATCTGAGCCCCAGGTACTCGCGCGTGTTTCCCCCTGCATTAAGGAACGCGTAGAGTCACACACATGATATTAAAATTCCCGGGTAACTTCTGAGTTACCCGGTTGTACACAGTCAGCGAACGGCATTGCACCGAGCGCGCGCAGAGCCGGCAAATCTGCCAGGGCGCCGCTCGAGCCGCAACGTAGGCGAGCATCGTCCTCAACGAGCAGCGCCGAGGAAGGCATCGTCGTTGCGGAGCAGTGTGAGCAAGAGAGAGAGCATACAGGTAAGCTTTCGGCGTTGCCGAAAACTCTCTCGCTCCGAAAACTATTCGCCCTGTTACACAAATAAAAATATAACTAATCTTTTTATTCCGGTAATAAAACGGGATATATTATCACCAACAAATTTTCATACACCAAATACACCAAGTCAGAGCCCAGCATTTTTTGAAGAATCAATATATGTAGAAAACGGAAGGCAACACGACTACACGGATATAGAAGGATTTTTTAATGTACAAAGTTTGATTTTAGCTAGAGATAATACAAGTAATAACGAACAGCCAGAAATTCAAATAAACGAAGATTTAATTAAACTAGAACAAAAAATGGCAAATCAAGCATTAAAATTACCACTTAAAGAAGTTGCAAAATTAGTACCGGATTTTGACGGGAAAAATATACAACTAGAGGAATATCTAGAAAAATTAAAACAAGCAAAAAGAATAATATCGAATAATTATGAATCGGACCTAGTACAGATCCTCAAAATAAAGCTCAAAGGAGAAATTTATAAAGCATTAGCAAATGTAGAAATTGAAAGTATTGAAACTTTTATTAAAACAATATGTAAAATATATCCATCAACGGATAATATACGAGGGTCATTTGATAAGTACCTAGCCTACAAATGAAAACACCAAAATTTTACAAAAAATAAAATTTATTTTTCAATGTAGTCTCCTTTTAGTTGAATACGGTCCAGCGGTGTTCCAATTTTTTTAACCCCGTTGAAAAAAATGTTTTCTCTTGGTTTGCAAAATAGGCCTCCGTGGCGGCGATTATTTCGTTATTGGAGTGGAATCTCTTCCCGGCGAGCGAATTTTTTAGGTTCGGAAACAAAAAAAAGTCGCACGGAGCCAAATCTGGAGAATACGGTGGATGGGGCAGCAGTTCGTAGCGTAATTCGACCAATTTAGCCGTGGCGAGTGCAGAAGTGTGAGCCGGTGCATTATCGTGGTGGAAAAGCACTTTCTTTTTAGACAAATGAGGCCGTTTTTCTTCTAACACGGCGTCAAATCGGCTCAATAGTTCGGCGTAGTACTGTCCTGTGACCGTTTTGCCCTTCTCCAGATAGTCAATAAAAATCACACCTTGAGAATCCCAGAAAACAGTGGCCATCACCTTTCCGGCCGACGAGACCGTCTTCGCCTTCTTCGGAGCAGGTTCACCGGGTAAGGTCCACTGTTTTGACTGCTCCTTGGTCTCTGGAGTGTAGTAGTGAATCCATGTTTCGTCGACGGTCACGTAACGACGCAAAAACTCTTTTGGATTGCGATTAAACAGCTCCAAACACTGCTCTGAACTGGTCACACGGATGCGCTTGTTGTCTGCAGTCAGCAAACGCGGCACCCACCTTGCTGACAGCTTCCTCATGCATAAAATCTCATGTAGGATATGCCTCTCGTGCACCTTTAATCGGCGGTCTGACAAAACGATATCGTGTATTTTTGTCACGTTCTCCTCCGTAGTGGCTGTTTTCGGAGCACCTGAGCGTGGATCATAAAAAACCGACGTACGACCACGTTGAAACTCGTTATACCAAAATTTAACGGTCGCCATCGAAGGAGAAGCATCCCCATACACTGCATCCAAGCGTTCTTTAATTTTACTGCGCGATTTCCCTTCCAAAAACAAGAATCGAATCACCGACCGATATTGTTCTTTCTCCATTTTTTCAAAAATAAACGGACACATTTGCTTTCACACGCTCTCAAAAATAAACTACAACTCCGATCCGGCTGAAATTTCGTCTGTAACCGTTTACAGGAAGATACTGCACTGTAGTGTATTTCTGGTGCGATAGTGGCACCATCTGGCGGTGAGGCTAGGTACTTGTCAAATGACCCTCGTACATTCATTATACGGAAAATTAACACAACAAATTAAAAAATCAGATGAAGATGTACTATGTTTTGCAAACAAATTACGAGTGTTGGGTACACAAATAATAGAATTAAAAAAATTAGAACCTAATGTAACAGGAGAAATTTTAACAGAATATAAAACTGGATTAAAAACCGACATACTCAGTAGTTTTAAAAAAGGATTAAAACAAGAAATTAGAATCGAACTCGGAGAACACCAAGACATGGATAACATAGTACAAAAAGCAATTGAAATAGAATCAAACTTAAGAAAAATAGCTTAAGAAATGATACTACGAGCATATTGTTTAATTTCGAAACTCCAATTCCAAACACAATTGAACAAGTTTTTTACCAATTATGTAAGAAAATAAATCACGAAGCATTATTTTGCACGAAAGCTTCATGTGTTTATTGCAAAAGTAAGGAGCATGTATCATATCATTGCAGAACAGCTAAGCACATAATAAAATTAATTTGCAAATTGTGTAGTACGGAAGGCCACTCAATAGATGCGTGTAAGTTAAATAAGATGCAGAGTAATCATTGTCAATACTGCCAAAATATGGGGCACGCGGTTACGCAATGCCCCACTATTACAGAATACGAGCTGTGTTGGAGATGTAAGGGAAGAGGACACGATCCGCTTACGTGCAATAATGCACTGTCCTAGAACCAGCCCGAAATTCTGGAACGCTGTCCTAGTACCAGCCCAACGTTCTGGGACACTGCCCTAGAGCCAGCCCACCATTTTCGGTCATGATTTTCCATGAGCGAAGATTGACTGTCACGCGCGACAACTCAACAACCGTGCTCATCAACAATTTGAAATTTGGCGCTCAAAGCGAGAGCGCGCTCAGCGAGAGATTGCGCATGCATATCGTGAAAGTGCACGCCTCTGATTACGATTTATTTTAATCTTTTGTAATTGTGGCGTTCGGGTAAAGCATTCGTGGAATACTTTTTCCATTTTGAATCTTCCTTTTTCTACTGTTTAGAATCAAGAAGAGCATCTTGATGATCATCTTGTGTTTTGACCCATCTTGTTCGCCGTCAGGGATACGAATGAAGCATTTACTCCCAATCCATAGTCGTTTCTTCCGCGAATGTTTCCTAGAATTCTTTTAGGAGTAGGGGAGAAGCGGCTTGGTTGGCGTGGCGGTTTCGATGGCGCACCTGATTATTAGAATTATTATTCAGATTTTCGGCATGCAAGCTAGTTTTTCTTAATTAAAAATACAAAATTAATGAACACACACAAAACCATTAATATTGGAACCTATTCTGATAAAATATTAAGAAAAGTATTTTTGAGTCACTTTTCATGTGGTTAGTATCATGTTCGAAATTGATCAATTGACAAATCTGAAACGCTATGACAATAAAAACAAATACGCCATAAAATAGTTTAATTTATTTACTTTCATATAGTAAGACTCGATTATTATATTTATTTATTTATAAAGCAAATAAGTTGAAATAATACAAAAATCCTAAGCGGCTTGATTGGCGCAGGCATGAAAATACACTGCCTAGCTTTTATTTATCAAAATTAGTGCATTCTTATATTCTCTTGTTATAATGTTTATGCATTAAGTGCATTATTTGATATTTTTACTCGCGCAGCAAGTGCGTATAAAGTAATATCGTCCTTGAGAAAATATTTTGAGGGTATGATTATTTAGATGGGCAAGATTGCAAAAAAATACAACGAGTGGGATAAAGATAAGTTGGAAAGTGCTATAAATGATGTTAAACATGGAAAGTCTATTCGGGCAAGTGCAGCACATTAGTTTGCGCAAGAGATCTAAAGCTATCTATGTGTGCGCCAATCAATCCGCAAGCAGCGGGTTGAATGGCGCAAATTTCTTTTTTAATAAATCGTTTATATTCAATAAATTGTAAGTAGTATATCCCGCGCTATGACCCGTCACAATAAACTTGACCTCAACCGCAGGCGCCAGCTGGGGTCAAGGTCAAGAAGTCACATACAGACGTGTGTATACGTCTGTGTATGTTACAGTCGGTTAGGTGATATACATACGTAATCAAATTACATGTTGCGTCAGCATATTAAAAATATTTATGAGTATCTAATTTCAACTAATTTTTATTCTTTTAATTAAATAATTTTAAAAATACTTTTCCAAAAAATATCCAAATGTAAGCTAGCTTCATTTCGTGAAATAAAATAAAATTTTTATAAATTACAATTTAGAAATGTAAATTAAAAATTAATGTCTTTAAAAAATATAGTAAGTTGGGATTAAGAGGAAGTAAAGGAAGACAAAAAGAAGTGCATAGTAAGTATATTCAAATTTTTTTCTATTTATTATTGTTGAAAATAGTATACATCTATATTGTACGCATGAATATATATACAATAGGTATGTGTGAACGCGCGACTGTATCGAGAGCGCGCAATGTAAACATGTACCTCTCCCCTTCCTAGTGTGTGCGTGAGCAAGCATCTAAGTCGAGGAGCAGCGAACGATACGCTGCTCACACTCTCTCTACTGCCGCACGCTGAGCGAAAAGCACCTTGCGCGAGTCGCTATGAAGCGCTCGGAGAATCTTATACTAAAGTTTAAATAAACCAGTCATTTTTTTTATGTACCTAAAAGAGTCTCTCCTTCATTTACCACACCTCAACATGGTAGCAGAGGTCCGTGGTTTTGCCTGATTGGTAAATGAAACCTTTTTTTATCTGCTATATTGACTCTCGAGTCATATAGAGATAATAAGTGCCGCGTATGTGAACACCGTGAGAAACATATATGAAAGAAGAATCAAAGTTAACAGTTGAGCAAGAAGACGATTCGCAGCACGAAGGAAAGCTCGAATCACTTGAAGAAGATACGACCACAGAGGTTAAGCAAGAAGTAAATTCCGAACACGAAGGAACGTTCGAGAACGAAAACAAAATGGAGAGAAAAGATATCACGATACCGGTGTTTGATGGAGAAGACTACAGTATGTGGAAGAAAAGGATCACGATGTATTTAAAGTTAAAAAATGTGACGTAGTGATAACCAGAGCAAGAGTTGCTGCAGACAAAGAAGACTGGGAAGAAAATGATTTAAAGGCCATAAATTTGATTTACAGTGCCATATCCAACAAACAATTGGAGTTTGTGTGTGAAGAAGATACAGCGTATAAAATAATAAAGAAATTGGATGATATGTATTTGAAAGAGTCTACAGCACTACAGATTGTGTGCAGGAATAAATTGGAAAAATTGAGACTAGAAAAGTACAGTGATACAGCAACATTTTTCAGTGAATTTGAAAAATCAGTGAATGAGTTAAAAAGCGCAGGTGCAAAAATAAGTGAAAAAGAAAAATTGAATTACATGTTGAACACGTTGCCGAGCCAATACAGTTACATTGGCGATTTAATAGACACGTTAAAAGAAGAGGATCAAACAGCATCGTATGTGAAAAATAAAATACAGATAGCTGAAATGAAAAATAATAGCGAGCATAGCGAACAAAGGTCAAATGTATTCGCTGCAAAAAAAGACCAGAAAGGAAGCTGCTTCAAGTGTGGCAGAACAGGGCATTTCGCACGAGAATGCCAAAATGGAGGACAAGCAGGACAAAGCGGCACAACATGGCGAGGCTCAACACGTGGCCGCGGCCGAGGCAAGGCAGGAAGAGGCAACTACGGCAGGGGGCACGGAAACTTCCGCCAGCAAGGAGCCAGCACGAGCGAGCAGAGCGGCGAAGGTACGAGTACGTGGATAGCTACGGCGCATGCGGCGCAGAGTAAACATAGTCAAGGTAGGCTAGGTAATGAAATACAGTGGTTGCTGGACAGCGGATGTACAGACCACATTATAAATAGCGTAGACTATTTTGATAAATTTATTGACCTTAAAGAACCGGTAAATATATACTTAGGGGATAATCGATATATAAGTGCAATGAAAATTGGAAACGTAGTTAGCTATTTTGACGCGTTTGGTAAAAAGAATGAAGTTAATATGAGTAATGTTTTTTATGCTGAAAAGATGAATACAAACTTAATAAGTTTTGGGAAATTAACAGATAACAATACGATTATCTCGAAGGGAAATAGAGCAGAAATAGTAGATAAAAATAATAAGTTGATAGCTGTAGCATACAAAGAAAATCGAATTTATAAAATAAACAGTAGTTTGAAACAGAGAGAAAATTTTGTAAATACAGTAGAATGTACAAGTAATAATATGAGTTTGAAAGAGAAATGGCATAGAATGTTAGGACACGTAAATTTCGGGTATCTAAATACACTATGTAAACAAGAGTTATTAACGGGCATTCCGAATGAACTTGAATCGGAATTTATGAAGTGTAAAACGTGTATAGAGAATAAAATGCATAATGTACCATTTAAAAATAATAGATCTAGAGCGAAAGATATTTTAGAGATTATTCATACAGATGTATGCGGTCCTTTCAAAACGACCGGATTCAAAGGAGAAAAATACTTTGTTTCGTTTATAGACGATTATAGCAAAATTGCCAAAGTTTATTGCATAAAATCTAAAGATGAAGTAATTAACTGTCTAGTCCAATTTGTTAACGAAAGTGAAAATTTAACGGGAAAACGAGTAAAAATATTAAGATGTGATAACGGGAAAGAATATTTGAATAGTTGCATTTATAAATTCGCCAAAGAAAAAGGTATAATTTTGAACAATTGCCCGGCATATGTACACGAGTTAAACGGAACCGCGGAAAGGTTTAACAGAACGATAATGGATATGTCGCGATGTTTACTAACAGAAGCACAAGTACACAAAAGATATTGGCCTGAAATAATATGTGCGGCAACATATTTGAAAAATCGAACGTTGACTAACACGATAGAGAGGAAAACTCCGTACGAAATATTTTTTAATAGACGGCCGGATGTCAGACATTTACGTCTTTACGGGAGTAGGGTTTTTGTAAGGAAACCGGAACAAAAGAGAATTTCTAAATGGGATAGAAAGGCAGATATGGGAATTTTATTAGGATATAGTGAGGTAGGCTATAGAGTCCTATTAAATAATAAAATCATAGTTGCAAGACACGTAGATATTGTTGAGCAAAACGTAAAATGTATAGGGCTTGATGAGGTAGAGTCAAAATATCAATCTCCTTCTACTTCGACTCTCGAGTCACTTAGAGGAGATCAAAATGATGGGGATGACGATTTAAGCGATGATAATGTTTTTGAAAGCGCGGTTGAGAATAATGAACAGGAACAAAAAGTAACAAATAAGGAAAATATAGAACTATTAAAAGTCCCACGTAAATCTACACGTGATAGAAAAAGCCCAATAAGATATCCAGAAAATATTTCGAATAATATTTATGTAAATTACTGCAGGGTAGATACTCCATATACATTTGAGGAGGCGATGTGTAGTAATGATAGTGAGAGCTGGATAAAAGCTATGGATAAAGAAATAAAAAGTTTAAATGAAAATAAAACATGGGAACTAGTTGAAAGGATACCAAATGAAAAGGTAATAGATGTAAAATGGGTTTATAGTAAGAAATCTGATGATACGTATAAAGCGAGATTAGTCGTAAGAGGATTTCAACAGACAAATGTTATTGACGACATATACGCTCCAGTTGCTAAAATGCAAACTTTAAAATTTTTGTTTTCCTTTTGTTGCCAGAATGGCCTAATTATAGAACAGATGGATGTAGTCACAGCATTTTTAAATGGTGAAGTAAGCTCGGAGGTATATGTCGGTCAACCGAAAGGTTATAGCGATGGAACAAACAGGGTTTGTAAATTACGTAAAGCATTGTACGGACTACGAGAAAGTCCAAGGGCATGGTATGAATGTTTGGATGAATATTTGACAAAGATAAAATTTAAAAGGAGTAACGTAGATTATTGTTTATATACTCAAGGTGAAGGTATAGATCAAATTTACTTATTAATATATGTCGATGACTTGTTAATTTGTAGTAAGAGTAAAAAGAAAATTAAGAATTTAAAAAGAGTCTTATCAGGAAAATTTAAGATGAAAGACCTAGGAGAAATTAAAGAATACCTTGGTATTAATGTAGAGTATGATTATCGAAATTGTGATATGAAATTAAGTCAGACTAAGGATATAGAGTCATTAGCGAATAAATATCAATTGCAGAATAGTAAATTATATAGCACTCCTATGGAGACGAATTTAAAAATTGAAAAGGCTGAAATAAGCGAGTCAGATATTAAATATAGAAATTTGATAGGTGCATTATTATATATAAGCTCAAGTACAAGGCCCGATATAAGTTATAGTGTTAATTATTTGAGTAGATATCAAAATAGTTATAACGAGACTCATTGGAAATATGCGTTACGAATATTGAAATACTTGTATTTAACTAAAGATTTAAAGATGATCTATAAAAGAAATGTAAATTGCGAAACTATAGACTGTTATGTAGACGCAGATTGGGCTGGTGATAATGTTGACAGAAAATCCACATCTGGATATGTTATTAAAGCATTTGGAAATGTAATTGATTGGAAATCGCGAAAACAAAGAACGGTAACAAAGGCTTCAACTTATGCAGAATATGTAGCCTTATCTGAGGCAGTTAGTGAAGTAAAGTTTATAATAGAGTTAATGAAAAACTTTAATGTGAAATTGATTGATCCTGTAAAGATATTTGAGGATAACACAGGCGCGATAAATATAGCGAATTATGGAAACTTTACTAAGAACTCGAAGCACATAGAAATACATTATCACTATGTTCATGAAAGCGTGAAAGAAAAAGAAATTGTAATAATGAAAATCGACTCGAATGATAATGTTGCGGATATCTTTACAAAAGCGTTATGTAAAGATAAGTTTGAAAAGTTCAGAAAATTATTGAACATAATGTAATAAATTAAAAGGTGTACAATATATATGTAAGGAGGCGTGTTGAAAATAGTATACATCTATATTGTACGCATGAATATATATACAATAGGTATGTGTGAACGCGCGACTGTATCGAGAGCGCGCAATGTAAACATGTACCTCTCCCCTTCCTAGTGTGTGCGTGAGCAAGCATCTAAGTCGAGGAGCAGCGAACGATACGCTGCTCACACTCTCTCTACTGCCGCACGCTGAGCGAAAAGCACCTTGCGCGAGTCGCTATGAAGCGCTCGGAGAATCTTATACTAAAGTTTAAATAAACCAGTCATTTTTTTTATGTACCTAAAAGAGTCTCTCCTTCATTTACCACACCTCAACAATTATCAAATAATATAGTATTCAATACATCAACAATTCTTGACATGTGTAATGATACAAACTGATACAATAAATCAGCAACATCGAACTTAGATAGAGACGCCTGATCTTTTCCTTTACATCGCTTTTCTACGCTAAAGGCTATTTCGTGTATTACATCATCATCAACTAAATTTACAATGTCTTTTGCAATACTAGGTGTATACAGTTGTACTTGTGCTTCATGCATGAGACTACTTTTAGTTTTAATAAACTCCATAACGTCGCAGGTTAGATATTGTACACTACTAGCAATAGAATTTAAATATTTAAGACGAGTATCGACACACTTTACAATAAATTCTTGGAGACAACCAAAGTATCTTTTTTCATTACTAAACTATGACGAAACCACTTGATTCGACCAACACCAGGCCTCCTGTCTTCTTCAATTTCGATTGCTTTGTTCTGGTGACTTGTGGTGAATTTTAAAGTCCAACCGTTCCCGTAAATTTTCTGTTCCTTTAAACTATTATCAAGACCACGAAAATATTTATCAATGTCGTCGAAACTTGTTTTGAATTCTTCCCAGTCATTGTATAAAAATGCAACACCTTCAAAGTCATTCGATAATAGTTGAACCACAGGTTTGTAATACTCGTCGTTGAACTTGTCGACGAGCTCGTCGTATTCCAAACCAACAATTACCTTCTTGGTGAACGATTTATTCAAGACAATATACAAAAGACTGATGTGGGTGTTGTGCAACTCGTGGTAGGGTCGCCATGGCAATCCGCGTATCTTTACGAGTAGAAAACGACTGGTGCGATAGACTTTGAAGCGATCCTTTAAATACAGCTCTTCAAACTATGCATACGGTTAAAAAAGTGCAGACGTTTAAGAAGTAAAGAATGAGACAAGCAAGGTTAAACAGTGACGCACATGTAGTTGAAACGGTTAAATGTCCATGACACATGTTGTATCGTCTTACATCAAAACTTCTTCGAAATGCTGATAATTATAACAAAGACATTTTAGAGCGAGAGTTTGTAAACATCTGACGAAGCATCCACCGTTGCCAATGAAATTTCCGTCAGCTTTTTTATAGCGCACATCGCGTCTAACCACGTTATCGTTTTTCTCCAAGTTGACAGAAAAATTATCGAGAAACGTTTGAAACCTAAACCATGACTCATATAATATAAAAACATAATACAATACTGACCACATACATCTGACTGGTCATTTTGAAGCTAAATCGCGTTCCAACGAAATGTTTTACAATTTTTTCGCAAGCGGTTTATGTGATTGGGTATAATAGGCGGTAATCCAAAACTATCAAAGTATAGGCCGTTAGAAGATCTATCGACGTAGAACGCAACCCAATGCATACCAGGCTTGGTATGGTCGTCAGTGTTAACGACGAAAGCCGTAGGTTTGTTCCACACCCGCGGGATTTGATCGGCTGGGAATACACCTACAGTATGCGACTGGATTGGTGAAAGGATCTTCAATATTTGAAGGCTGTCCATTGTGAAGATCGATATCTAACGTAAATTTTTCGAGCACTTTTTGATAAATCTTGCAGAGTTTTATGAAACACTTTCAAATCAACTTCACCTTCCAAGTAATTAATGCCGTGACAATGCTGAGTTAACCAATTATTTTGTCTTCTGATTTCAGCGCTCAAATCATCTACACAAGCCGTCGGAGCCACTAACCATTAAGAGCAACAACAGCGATTTCCTTTGGTGCATTGTTATTGTCAGTATCTTTGAAACACTGAATATCTATAACTAAATCCATCATTTTTATGTAGCTTGCAATGACGATCACGGCTCGAAACGTACTGGCTACCAAGAAGCAAATCTTCCAGGTATATGCAGTACAACAGCGCCATCTGTACTTCGTTATTCTAACCACTAAAGTCTACAATAGCTTGACGCGATGCGTCTACTTCCAAAATATTATCGTACTCAGCACAGACAATACAGTTTACAGTATTGGCTAATGCTTCAGCGAATCGAACATCTGATCTGACGCTGCCGTGCTTAACCAAATTCCAATGAGTGCATTCGTTAGCCGATAGATCAGGAGTTAAATCAAACGCGAAAAGACAACAGCCACTAAGATACGATTTACGCGAGATTTGGTTACCCTCGTTAAGAAAATATACACCGGTTCCAGAAAATACCGTACGATAAGCGTCCATGTATAATTTGCTAGCTCCGAAATTAGGTTGTAGTGGTTTAGAAGGTATTTGTACGCCGTCAACGTATAAGCATAGAAAATTTATATTAATATGTTCAAATCCGATTATAATTCGTTTTGGCAGTTGACCTAATATTATATTATCCAAAGTTACATAGTGATTACCTCCATGTATTGTTACAGCTTTAACCTCAACCCTCGTGAGAGGATATTTGGCAGTTGTTCTTGAAAGTTATTGGGCGTGCACTAGTAAAACATCCGGACTAATTTTTACGCGTCTGACTAAGAGATTGGCTTCGTCGATATGTACAGAGTAACAGCCCGTAGGATCCATGAGACAAAAACTGTCGCGAGACCTTACTAATCGCTCTCCTACCACGACACCGTCTATTAATAACACAGGCCCACAAAAAAAAAATGTGTCTGGTTCTGGGACGGATACTACTGTTTCTTATGTATTTTTTCCGCTAAATCCGAATTCGTCATTAAAAATAGTGGTTCGGCTGTAAGTTTTTAAGATAACCTCAAAAAACTGTGGAAAAGCAGTGTTTCTGTGGTAAGAACTTGAGAAGAACAAAAACATTATTTCCTTCACATGAAAAACACTTTGTTTTTATGTACTTTGGCCTGCTGAATCCGAATTTGCAAGGAAAAAGAGGTTTAACCGACGGGTTTCGGAGATAGCCTCAAAAAACTGTTCAAAAATCTCATGCACAAGAACTAAATTGGCTTACGCTTGCGTATACGTTTGTCATCGAACGACCTATGCAAAGGATTTCTACGCCGCTTTTTGTTATTAGATTGTACATCTCTTTTTAGCATCCAGCAATAGCCCGACATCATGTTCACGCTTCATTTTCCTTGCCACCTACGTTCAAATTCCTTCATGTCCTGACGAAATCTTTCATCTTGCTCTACACTGAAGTCCCCAAGGTTTGGTGGAAATTCATCAATGTGCGAATCGAGAAAGTGGAGTTTCAAATTCATTAAGCAAGCTAAACTTTTGAAATTTTCTACCATAGTTTCTACGATGCTCTTATAGTTCTCATCTTTAGTATTACCAAAAAATTTGGTTGCAACATTTCTGAAGCTCAACCATGCTGCCTTCTCGATATCATTCATACTTTTAACAAACTCTTCGTCCCTGAACATTTTGCGAATTTGAGTTTCATCAAAGATAGCTTCCTTCAATTTAACCAGAGTTACATTCTTAAAGATGCTTTCTAAGTATCTGAAGCAGCGCCCTTCTTTATCGAGAGCTTTAACAAATTGTTTCATCAGTCCTAATTTGATATGTAGAGGAGATAAAAGAATTTTGCTAGGATCCACAAGAGGACGCTTGATGACATTGCTGGAACTTGGAGTGAGTGATGGCCTCGTTGGCCATACTTTTACATTATAGTGTTTTGCTCTATCTAGACTGTCAAACATGCATAAATAACATGGGTACTTGGTAAAACCTGATTGTTGATCTATTATCATGGTCAATATTTTCAGGTCTCCGCAAATTAACCATTCGTGCTCACTATACTATATTTTATTTAAAACCTTTTCGATGTTACAGTATTCTTCTTTGAGTTCAGTTGAAAGTGCCAATGGCAACGGGGCAAGCACGTTCGTATTGTGAAGAAGAAATGACTTTAGGCTTCGCTTGGATGAATCGATGAATAACGTCCATTTTTCTGGCTTGTATAAATTTGGTTGGAACTCATCAATAAGTCCTTGTATATCCGTACAGTACACTAGATCAGATTCGCCAGTGAAGTATTTCCGAAGTGCTTCTTTTCGGTTTCGATAAAATGTGACGTTTATTCCCTGTTCTAATACGTTATAAGACTTCAATTGTGAGGCCATTAATTCAGCTGCATCTTTCGCTAATCCTGCAATCATAAACATGTCATTCAGTTGAGCTTGAGAGATCTTTTTTTGGTTTTTCTTTTTACTAATGGGAACGTACTCCTCATCACTGTCCGAAGACAGTTCTTCTTGATTCTCGTCGGTTGCACTTTGTGCTTTCGGCAATGATTCAGTTTCGTCAGTATCATCTTCTCTGTGGACATTAAGATTTTCTACTTCTTCTTTTGTACCAACATCAACTTGCATACCATCCATTCCTTGTATAAGGCTGTCTCGTGAAGCCTTATCTATCAAACTTTCGACTAAATGCTTCTGTGGATGAACGACACTAGATACCGTTGCATACAATATTTTTTCTGTACGCACCTTATTTATCCCACTTACATTTGTCACGCAAAAGTAACAGTCACTTTTGTCCAATGGTTTTTTCCAAATAGATGTTTTTGCAAATTTTAATTTACTTTTACCTTCAGTTTTTTGAATTTATCTAACATTTTGCAACAATTAGCACATATAATGTGCGAAACCCAGATCGAATTGGTAGCAGGACATTTTCTCGTCAGCCACTTCCTCGTCACCCATTTTAACTTCTTCAACTAGCTCGTCTGGATACTTTCTCATCCGAGACACTTCCTCGTCTGTACATTTTCTCGTCAAGCACAGTTGCTCGTTTGGACACTTTACCGTCAGGAACACTTCCCCGCCTAGGAAACTTTATCGTCAGAGACACTTGGCCGTTCAGGACACTTTCCCGTCCAGGATACTTTCCCGTCTGGGACTCTTTATCGTCCAGAACACTTTGCCATCTAGGACACTGTAACGTCCGGTAACAAACATATGCGAACGCACTTTCAGGGATTTTTTTTTCATATTGATGCCACTTTTGAGGACTTTTTCCACTTTCAGTGGCGGTCCTCAAAACTGGAACAGATGCGGACCACTTTTGGGAACACAAATTTTCCGTTTAGGCTTCCGTCTACAATATGGATGGTTATTTCTTTAGTGACTTTTTTCTTAACTGCGGTACTATAACCGGGCGCCGCAGCCTTTGCTGCAAAAGTTCAATGCCCTGAGCGATGTTTCTATTGTACTCTGGCTCGTGCGAGGCATGGGTCAAACTTTCTTTTTCGAAATTCCGTATGTAAATTTAATTATTGTGTTATCCTTATACTAATATATAAATAAGCTTAAATAATATTTTTTGATATTTTAAAACTCATTTTCGCAAATGTTTTTCTATCAGAAGCGTAAAAGCATAAAAACAGGCAAAATAAAAAAAAATCAATTTTTACGTCATTTTAACAATAGTAAGCTCTTTTAGTCATATCATCTTAAATTTTTTTAACGTTTGATCGAAACTAGTTTTTATTTTGTTTCAGAATAACATATATAATTGAAAAATGGAATAAAAAACAATTTGATTTTTTGAAAATTTTTTCACCTAAGACCGCCTTAAGCATAATTTTGAGAGATGCAAAGCTAGCACCTTCTCCAAATGTAGTTACTATAACCATAATTAATTTACACATTCATACACCCACACCGTTACATAGGAGGAAATAAATAATTAATAAATATAGTAGTCTATTATCGTTTTACTTTAGATTTTATTTTTATTTTTTATGCATATCTGATGAATTTTGAAATCAAGTTAATATTTTTAGTAGTCAATATCTCATAAAAAATAAGTTATAATGGAAAGTACAACAAATAAATATTAAATCTGTTTGGAATTTTCGAATGAGTGATAATTTATATTTGCATTTCCAGATTTTGTGCGATTCCAGTTAAGTAATCAGATAATGAGCGATTAGGATAATCGTCGACTATAGCTCTTATATTATCATTAATTCGCTTGTAAATCCGTCTACTATTAGTAGACAATGGTCGAGTATTGTGTTGAGCTATTTTAAGAGACGTTAGGTTTTGTTCTAGCTTCGTAGTAGGGGCAGCGCGGCTACCGCGCCAGAGCGGCTCCCGCGCCACTTACCCACCGAGCACTACTTACCGTCCGTCGGTAAGGTAGGGTGCAAAGTCACCATGCGAGAGGCCCGGTTGTAGAGGGCGCAATGAACATTTACTCCATCGATAAAATGCGTACGTATGTCATGTTGCAGGGGGCATGGGGCCCTCATGTGATGTTATGTTGTAAGTGAATATAGAATATTTTTATAATATTCATATAGTGTTTAAATTTGTTAATTATAAGTAGTCTTATATTTTATAAGTATATTTTATCTTAGTATATTCAATCAGTATATTTTATATTGTATAAGATTCTACAAAGATATTTTATAAGTTCATAGAAATTTTAAAAAGCTAATGATGAGCAATTCAATGAAATTTATATTAACAATATCAAATGACTATTTTTAAATTCAAAAGAAACTTTAAAATATTTAAACAAGTTAGTTTTTAAGGAAAATTTTCTATTATAAGAATAAATATTTCATAGAGGACATTACGATGTGGAAACGTTAAGGGAAAATAAAAAAGATATGTAAGATTATTTCATATTTATTTAAAAAAGCTTTTTCATATTTATTTAAAAAAGCTTAAAAGTAATACATAGTAGAATACATCTTCATCTACGAGTATAAAAAGTTTCAAATTAATCTTTCAATTTTACTATAAAAATATATTTAGAAACTAGTGAACATCTTAATTAAAAAGTATTACAATTTAGCAAATAACTTTGAAAATTTAAAATTAAAGTTAAAGAGAAAATTATCTAAAAACTTATAATTATATAAATTCTAGAAGGCATCCACCTAAAGATTTGACGAAGACTTCTCTATTAACTAATTCTAACTCTAAGTTGAGAAGCGCCTCTGGCTTCTCCAGTAATAAAGAATTAACTTTACTTGGAAGGAAAATGTCAAAACTACTGTCTAATTCAAGAACAATTTTTAAGCCGTATTTAGTGGATACCTTTTTTAATGAGGTTATCTTATACTGTTTATTTAGCTCCAAGTCCCGTAGTCGTTTTGTAGGCAGGTATGATGGACTTCTCGCTGCTTCATTTATGAGGTCCATAACTGAAAAAAGAAATGATAAATTATTATTTATATATTTTTTTTATGGAATTACTTACATATTTATTCTGACGTATCAGAACTTTCAGTGGATGAATATTGCTCTCTCAAGTCTTCCACCCAGCGGTATAAAGCGCAAACTATTTCAACTGAACAATTCTGTTTCCACCCGGGACGATGATTAATGCAGGTTAGCGGTCGTATAAATCCAGGAGTTCTTATAGATGGACAACCCAAATCCTCCAAGTTTCTTATATTATCGAAATAGGGTTGCAGCCAGTGTTTTTTGTGTTCACCTTTGACCCAGATTGTTAATCCCGACCCCTGCGCTTTTTCTTTCAATTTGTCGAAAGCCGTTGACAGGTATGAATACGGCACCTCTCCGTGTTCCCAATGAATTCCGTGCAGATTGGATTGTAAATATCTATTTAAAATTTTTACATTCTGGTCCAAATCATTCCAATCACAGGGTGGTTGAAATGTCGCAACGTACGGCACCGGATTTAACGCATTAGGATCTATATAAGCAATTTCTTTAAATATAAAATTGCCGTCGTTACCTTTAAAACCTTGTGTATCTACAATTAGTTCCATGATAAGTTATATACTGGAAATGTAGATAACATTATTTGAATATTATTCAAGAAAAAAAGTAGAGTTAATATAATAGTGTTAAAAGTTAGAGTGAAAGATGTGATAATAACTTATTAATTCATAATACATGCAATGTAAAAAATTAAAGTCCCTACAGAGAGATTGAAAAGTTAAAGTACAATAGCTGAGAAAATCTTAGAAAAAAAAAAATATGAACTCATTATATGTGAAAAAGTTAAAGTAAGAGATGTGAAAATAACTTATAAATTCATGATACGTGCTGTGAAAAAATTAAAGTCCCTACAAAGAGACTGAAAAGTTAAAGTTTAATAGCTGAGAATGTCTTAGAAAAAATTAATAATTTATAAAGTCACGATACGTGTTATGTAAAAAATTAAAGTCCCTAAGAAGAGACTGAAAAGTTAAAGTTCAACAGCTGAGAATATCTTAGAAAAAAATATGAATTCATTAAAGTAAGAAATTTTAAAGTAACTTATAAATTCATGATACGTGTTGTGAAAAAAATTAAAGTCCCTACAGAGAGACTGAAAAGTTAAAGTTCAATAGCTGAGAATGTCTTAGAAAAATGAATAACTTATAAATTCGTGATACGTGCTATGTAAAAAATTAAAGTCCCTACGAGGAGACTGAAAAGTTAAAGAACAACAGCTGAGAATATCTCAGAAAAAATATGAATTCATTAAAGAAAGTGATTTGAAAATAACTTATAAATTAATGATACGTGCTGTGAAAAAAAATTAAAGTACCTTCAGAGAGACTGAAAAGTTAAAGTTCAATAGCTGAAAATATCTTAGAAAAAGGAATATGTTAATTTAGGATGTGGAAGGCAGGGTTCTTCAAATAACCCACTCTGGTTAACAGCAACAACGTTTTATTCAATTACAGTACAGCTCTCTCTCTCTGATTACAACTGCTCTCGGCAGAGGACGGCGAACGAGTGAGTGCCCGCTTCGGCCGCTCGTTCTCGCTAGCTCTCCAGCTATGCTCGCGTGATGGCGCCACGCATGCGCTCTCTATATCGCACGTTAACATAAATGTACACGTATTCTAACACGCCTCCTTACATTTATGTTTCTCGCAATTACAATATTCTTTAAATCAAATTCAATAAACTTCTCAAGTTTTCAAACCTTACTCGTCCAAGAGCCTTTGTCAAAATATCTGCAACATTTTTCTCTGTACTGACCTTAACAATATCAATTAATCCATTAACATAATTCTCATTTACAAAATGATAATGTACTTCTATGTACTTTGATTTCTTTGTAAAATTACCAAATTTCGCAATGCTCACAGCGCCAGAATTGTCTTCATAAATATTTACAGGTTTCTTAATTTCTACTTTAAAGTCACTTAACAAGTCTTTTAGTAATATTACTTCACTTACTGCTTCAGACAGTGCGACATATTCAGCAGCTGTCGAAGACTTAGTTACACTTCCTTGTTTCCTCGATTTCCAATATATTACATTTCCATACAACTTAACAATATATCCAGTTGTCGACTTTCTGTCTACACAGTCTCCTGCCCAATCGGCATCTATATGACATTCAAGAATATCTACATTATTGTTTTTCTTAAATCTTAATTTTAAACTTTTAGTTAAATATAAATATTTTAAAATTCTTAAAGCATATTTATAATGTGTCTCATCATAACAATTCTGAAATCTACTCAAATAATTTACGCTATAACTTATATCTAGTCTTGTTCCTGAGCTAATATACAAAAGTGCTCCTATCAAATTTCTATACTTTATTTTCTCATCTATCTCTTCAGCGGGTTCTAACTTTAAATTTTGTCCCATTGGAGTCTCATACAATTTTGCTTGTTCAATCTGATATTTTCTAGCTAACGATTCAATATACTTTTCCTGATCTAAGGACATCTCATTTTTGTTTTCATCATATTCAATATTAATACCTAAATACATACTCACTTTATCTAAATCTTTCATCTGAAATCTTTCTTCTAACATTCCTTTTATGTAATTCAAATTTTGTCTTTTCTTACAACATATTAACAAATCATCCACAAATATAATTAAATATATAATCTCATCTCTTTCTCTTAAAGTATACAAACAATAATCATGTTCGCTTCTTACAAATCCTAAAGAACTTAAATAATTATCAAGACACTCATACCAAGCTCTTGGGCTTTCTCGCAAACCATACAACGCTTTATTTAATTTACAAACCCTTTCTGTTCCATCCTCATAACCTTCAGGCTGTTTAACAAATACTTTTGATTTAACTTTACCATTTAAAAACGCTGTTTCTACATCCATTTCCTCAATTAACAATCCGTTTTGGCAGCAATACGATAAAAATACTTTCAAAGTTTGTGTTTTCGCAACAGGTGAATAAATGTCATCCAATACATCTGTTTGTTGGTAACCTCTTACCACTATTCTCGCTTTATATATATTTTCACCTTTTTTAGTATAAATCCATTTTAAATCTAATATCTTTTCATTCTTTGGTTTTTCAACTAATACCCATGTTTTATTTTTCTCTAAACTATTCATTTCTTTGTTCATAGCTTCTACCCAAAAACTAGACTCATTACTATCTATAGCTTCTTTAAAGCTTACAGGACTATCTGCACTACAATAATTTACATAAATACATCCGCTATATACATAACTATCATCAAATCTACTAGGCTTTTTACTCGTTCTTTGTGACCTTCTTAAATCAGTTACTTCTTTAGCTTCATTTTCAGCATTTTCTATATTATTCAAATTTTCATTTATATTTTCTACATGTTCATTTTCTTTATCAACATTTTTATTTAAACTCTCATTTTCTAAATCACTATCATCTAAGCCAATACATATTACATCTTCCTCAACGACATCAACGTGTCTTGCAACAATGACTCTATTGTTTATCAAAACTCTATACCCTGTTACATCATAACCTATCAACGTTCCTAACTCAGCCTTCCTATCCCATTTCGAATTTCTTTTGTTTTCCGGTACTCTAACAAATACTTTACTTCCGTATAATTTTAAATGCTTCGTGTCTGGTTTTTCATTTAAAAATATCTCATAAGGAGATTTATTTCTAACTAAGGTGTTAGCAATAGTTCTATTTTTTAAATAGGCTGCGGCGCAGACTACTTCTGGCCAAAATCTTCTTTCGATCTTAGACTCAGCTAACAAACACCTTGTACTATCTATAACCGTCCTATTGTACCTTTCTGCTGTACCGTTAAGCTCATGTACATAAGGTGGACATATTTCTATTTCAATTCCCTTTTCTCTACATAATTTATACATGTCTTTATTCAAATATTCAGTACCATTATCACACCTTAATTTCTTAATTTTCTTTCCAGTCTTATTTTCAACTAAATTTATATATTCAATAAATTTATCATGTACTTCGTCTTTAGACTTAATTGCATAAATATTTGTTAATTTACTAAAATCATCAATAAATGTTATGAAATACTTTTCTCCTTTATAACCTACTGTATTGTGTGGTCCATTCAAATCTGTATGTACTATTTCTAATATATCTTTCGCTCTTTTCCTATTATTCTCAAACGGGATATTGTGCATTTTGTTTTCAATACACGTAGCACATTTATAGTAATCTGATTCTATTTCGTTAGGCAAACCTTTCAAAACATGATTTTTACACATTGTTTTCAAATAGTTAAAATTAACGTGCCCTAGAGTTCTATGCCATTTTTCCTTTAAAGTCATTTTCTCATTTTTAACTGTAAAATTTGATTCTCTTGTTCTTTTTTCAATAAAACTAGTCATTTTATACATTCTATCTTTTTTCCAAGCTATCGCAATTAATTTATTATTTTTATTATAAATTTTACCACTATCACCGTTACATACCACTTTACATTTATCAGTTACTTTAGCAAAACTCATTAAATTTCTGTCCATATCTTTTACGTAAAATACATTTTCTAATTCTATATCTATCTCTTCATTAAACGTTTTGAATTTACTTTTTACATGACCTACTTTTGTTGCTTTCAAAATTCTACCGTCTCCTACTTTTACATTAATCGGTTCTTTCAATACAATTGCATCATTAAAATAATTTTCGTTATTTATCACGTGGTCTGTACAACCGCTATCTAAAATCCAATCTATCTTATTTTCGTTTACTTTACCGTTACTTTTATTCGCAGACATTATTTCTACTTAAGTGCTCAACACTTCGCTCTTCTCGGTATTTTGATGACCGCTGCCGTTGTTGTCACTGCCTCTCGCGCCTCGGCCATGCTGTCGGTATCCGCTCCTTCCACGCCGGTTGGAACTCGTTCCTCGCTGCTGTGTGTAGCCTCTGCCGTTGCCCCCTCCTCTCTGTGGCGCACGGCTTCCTCTGCCGCCTCCTTGCTGTGGCGCGCGATTCCCGGAATTGTTTTTCGTCGGGCAATCGTATTGTATGTGTCCTACACCACCACATACATAACATGTCCTTTTATCCTCTCTTCTTTTCTCAAACGTAAACGCGTTTGATCTCGAATTCTCATTTTCACCATGTTTTTTGTTAAATTCGAATTCCAATTTTGACTTCACAAATTCCACTGTTTTGTCCTTTTCAGCTAATGCGTCTACAATATCAACCATGTGTGACATACTTTCTGGTAGCGTTAATAAGAAGTAATTCAATTTATCTTCTTTCGTCACATTTTCTCCAGCATTTTTGAATTCGTTCACTAATTTTTCAAAGTTATTATAAAAGTCTGTCGGGTTCTCACTTTCTCCCATTTTCAAATCGAGCAGTCTTCTTTTACACAATAATTTCACAGCACTACTTTTAACTAAGTAATTTTCATCCAACTTAGCAACCATTTTCTTTGCTGTTTCTTCTGAAATAATTAATTCTAGTTGTGTATTTGTCATGCTGTTCACTATATAGTTTTTAGCTTTTATCTCTTTCTTTTTCCACTCAACTTCTGTTATTGCTTCCGGTCTTTCATCATTTTCGATAACTTCACTGCACTCTTTAAATTCCAAGAATAATTTTAACTTGTACTTCCATTTATCATAGTGTGTCCCATCAAATACTTGTAACGTGAATCCTTTATTCTCCGATGCCATCTCGCTTTCAACAGGAATTTCCTTTTTAACTTCCTTATTTTCAATATTGTAAAATTTTTCTTCACTTTCAGTTTCACTTGACTTTTCAATTTTTACTTTTGGTTCTTCTTTTACACTCATGTGTTTTCCTTTGTTCTTGCGCTTACCATGCGCTAAACTTAAAATCACTTTTCCTTTTCGTGGAATTTAAAGTGTGTTACTGCTCTCGTAAAGAGAAACAGTACCGCACTAAAAATAAACCAGGCACACTGCTACCATGTTAATTTAGGACGTGGAAGGCAGGGTTCTTCAAATAACCCACTCTGGTTAACAGCAACAACGTTTTATTCAATTACAGTACAGCTCTCTCTCTCTGATTACAACTGCTCTCGGCAGAGGACGGCGAACGAGTGAGTGCCCGCTTCGGCCGCTCGCTCTCGCTAGCTCTCCAGCTATGCTCGCGTGATGGCGCCACGCATGCGCTCTCTATATCGCACGTTAACATAAATGTACACGTATTCTAACAGAATAACTTATAAATTCGTGATACGTGCTATGTAAAAAATTAAAGTCCCTACGAAGAGACTGAAAAGTTAAAGTTCAACAGTTGAGAATATCTTAGAAAAAATATGAATTCATTATACGTAAAAAGTTAAAGTATCTGAAAGTTTAAAATAGTAAGTATAAGATGCCTAAGGGACTTATAATATGAATAGTGTGAAAAAGTTTAAGTATGAGATGTGGAAATAACTTAGAATTAATTCGACAAATGAATTTACCTTTTATAACTGTAAGAAAAGTGTTGTATTAAGATTCAAGACTTTAAAACTTTTAAATTATATGAAGACTAAATATCCTGATATTTACTTAGTAGAAACAGTTATAAAAAAATGTAGTTAATTGTCGCAAATGGCAGTCATAGTAGAAAGTTAAGTAAGTTAGGAAGCTGATGGTTCTACTGCCTAGGTAGTAATTAAATAAAAACAAAAGTTTTTAAAAAATTTATTCCGACGTTTCGGACGGTTTATTTCCGTCCCTTTTCAAGGTCTGTGAAAATACACACGAAATACAAGTTTATTAACATAAAAGAAGACACTAAAATTGATAAACACTCGCTTAACAACACTTACCAAAAAACTATATATACAAATATAAATAAGTGGACACAATAAGAGACCACTAGTCAAAGTGAGACGGCGCACGCAATTTCCCAGTATTTATCATCTCTAGAGTATGTATAGGAGGGGTAAGAACTACGAAACACTTTAGCCATAAATACACAATAAGATATGTAAACCTATAATAGTAAGGCATGAGTATAAAAACATATTATTAAAAATAAAAAAATTATAATCTGGCTTCGAAAAATTAGTGTCAAACTGTCTATTCAAACTATTGCATTGGGAATGGATATGTAGCATTTCAGATAGTAATCTTTTCTGTAAATTAGGCTCTTGATCTAAAATTTTAATATTGTTGAAATCGATTTTATGATTAGTATTCGCTATATGTCCGTGTAAAACTGATTTGTCTCTCTTAAATTTACAATCGCTAACATGTTCTTTGCTTCTTACAATCAATTTTCGAGAAGTTTGTCCCACGTACGACGCATCACAATCGCAACAATTAATTTTGTATACAACTTGAGATTTTTCATTTTTATGGTATCTATCTTTTCCTAGTCTAATTATATGATTGAATTTATTGGAGATTGAATTAATCATAATTAAGTTGTAACACTTACAGATATTTTTTAATTCCGGGTTGATATATTTAATAAATGGGAAAACTAAAATGCTATTAAAATTTATGTTCTTAGAATTACAAGTATTTTTATTATTATTTTTAATGTGTAATATACGTTTATTGATATGTTTATTAATGAAATCCATAGGATAATCATTCTCCAATAATAAATCTCTAATTAGATTAAGATTCTTATCATGGAAGTGTGTATCAGCTAAATTAATACATTTGTCAACTAAAGAACATATTATACCAATCTTATTACTAATCGGGTGGTGAGAATTAAAATTTAGAAATCTACCAGAAAAAGTTGGTTTCCTATACCAATCCGTGGAAATTTTTTGTTCGTTATGAATAATAAGAAGATCTAGAAAACTTATTTTATTGTTGCTTGGTGTCTCGACTGTAAATTGTAAATTCTTATCAAAACTATTAAATAAATTTGCTGTATAATCTATCATATTCGCAGGAACACATACAATAATATCATCAACATATCTATAGTAAAACGGTACAGGAAAGCAAATTTTTGATAAGGCTTGATTTTCTAAGTCTTCCATGACAATATCAGCTAAGATTGGACTTAAGGGGTTGCCCATGGCAGCTCCAAATATTTGTTTGTAAAAAGTGTGATTAAATACAAAGTAATTGTTGTGTAGGATAAACCTAAGAACATTTATGAATTCGCTACAGTTAAGTTCGCAAAGATTATACAATTGATTCCAACCTTTTTCTATTGAGTCGAAAATTAAATAATCCGCAACATTTGTAAACAAACTAACAACGTCTAAGCTGATAATGGTATATCCAGCCGGTATAACTATGTTTTCAATTTTTTGTTTTAAGTCTAAACTATTAGTAACGTGTGAATTAGGCCTTTTAAATTGTTAAAGAGAAACTTAGCAAGCATTTTGGATAAATAATATGTAGGAGTGTTAATAGCAGAGATTATCGGTCTAACAGGAAAATTGATCTTATGTATTTTAACGAGACCGTAAGCTCTGGCTATTGTACATTTATTCGAAATAGGTTGTAATTTTTGAAAAAATGTTATTTGTCTTAGGTTTTTTATAAGTGCGTCTGTGTTTTTTTCCAAAGAAGGGAGAGGATTTTTCTTAACCATACAATAATATTTAGAGTCAGATAATAAATTAATCATTTTTTCACAGTATTTTCGTTTATCAATAACAACAGTACTATTTCCTTTATCTGCTCGTGTTACTAAAAGATTATTGTCGTTCTTTAGAAATTCTTTTGTTCTTTTTAAATCGATCTTGAGCCTTTTATCGAAAAAATCTAAACTAAATTTTTATTCTGATGTTTACTTAAAATATTCATAATCTTATTTCTTATATTCTTAGAAAATTCAGAATCTAAAGTTTTGTCATTTAAAAAGTATTCTAAGTTTTTTATAATTTCTAAAACATTATTATTCTCTAATTTCTCCGTGAAGTTGAATTTATCACCGAGCCTTAAAATGTCAATTACAAACGGAGGTAGTTGGACATTAGAAAGGTTCACTAACCATTTATCATTAGATATATTATGCGAAAGTTCATTGACATGCGTATTGTTTTGGTTGAGGTCAATAGCCCTTGCGTTATATGAAGTATCAGATCTATATGTGTTTTTAGTTAAAACTGTATTGTATCTTTGTAAATATAAATTTTCTAATTTACTATCGAGTTTCTCTTCAACTTTTTCCATTATAAACATTAGTTTTGTATTATAAAAATGCGTGAACAAGTTAGTCAGATTTGGATTCGTGTGTTTATTTAATAAGTTCTTAAAGTTCGATATTTTATTTATAAGAAATCTCTTATGGAGGTTTATGTCTGAAATCTCTATATTTAAAATTCTTTTTTCGGTTATTCTAATAATTTTTTCCAGACTACGGAGTTCTTTACAAGAATGCATCCGAAGATAAGATAAATTTTTAGAACTATTACTAATATGTGTCGGAATTAGATCATAAAATCTGCAATTTATTAAGAACTTACATTGGCAACACGATTTCTTATAATCGTATAGTAACACACTGAATTTATAAAAGAGTTTTTTTATAAAAAAACCAAACTTCTTAAAGATTAAGTGTAGAACATAACTCAGTTTAGAGTCTAATCTTTTTGTAAGAATTTCCTCTAAAACCATCTTGAATAAAGAATGGCTATCAATTTAAAGTGTCGAAAATTTAAGTAATAAAACTTGCGTAAATATTAGTGACTCGCCATACAATATCTTGCCGGAAGTCAAAGAATCCTCCACTGTTAAGTTGTAGTCATCGATGAATGGCGATCCTCCAAAGTTAAGTTGTAGTCATCGATGAATGGAGTATATCCGAAGCACATTGAAAGTATATTAAAGGCCGTGTTGAGAACCCAACGGCGAAGTATATGTAGTTAATTGTCGCAAATGGCAGTCATAGTAGAAAGTTAAGTAAGTTAGGAAGCTGATGGTTCTACTGCCTAGGTAGTAATTAAATAAAAACAAAAGTTTTTAAAAAATTTATTCCGACGTTTCGGACGGTTTATTTCCGTCCCTTTTCAAGGTCTGTGAAAATACACACGAAATACAAGTTTATTAACATAAAAGAAGACACTAAAATTGATAAACACTCGCTTAACAACACTTACCAAAAACATATATATACAAATATAAATAAGTGGACACAATAAGAGACCACTAGTCAAAGTGAGACGGCGCACGCAATTTCCCAGTATTTATCATCTCTAGAGTATGTATAGGAGGGGTAAGAACTACGAAACACTTTAGCCATAAATACACAATAAGATATGTAAACCTATAATAGTAAGCCTTGTTTATATCAACTTATTATTATTAATAAAAATTTTATAATCTGACTTCAAAAAATTAGTGTCAAACTGTCTATTCAAACTATTGCATTGGGAATGGATATGTAGCATTTCAGATAGTAATCTTTTCTGTAAATTAGGCTCTTGATCTAAAATTTTAATATTGTTGAAATCGATTTTATGATTAGTATTCGCTATATGTCCGTGTAAAACTGATTTGTCTCTCTTAAATTTACAATCGCTAACATGTTCTTCGCTTCTTACAATCAATTTTCGAGAAGTTTGTCCCACGTACGACGCATCACAATCGCAACAATTAATTTTGTATACAACTTGAGATTTTTCATTTTTATGGTATCTATCTTTTCCTAGTCTAATTATATGATTGAATTTATTGGAGATTGAATTAATCATAATTAAGTTGTAACACTTACAGATATTTTTTAATTCCGGGTTGATATATTTAATAAATGGGAAAACTAAAATGCTATTAAAATTTATGTTCTTAGAATTACAAGTATTTTTATTATTATTTTTAATGTGTAATATACGTTTATTGATATGTTTATTAATGAAATCCATAGGATAATCATCTTAATTATGATTAATTCAATCTCCAATAAATTCAATCATATAATTAGACTAGGAAAAGATAGATACCATAAAAATGAAAAATCTCAAGTTGTATACAAAATTAATTGTTGCGATTGTGATGCGTCGTACGTGGGACAAACTTCTCGAAAATTGATTGTAAGAAGCAAAGAACATGTTAGCGATTGTAAATTTAAGAGAGACAAATCAGTTTTACACGGACATATAGCGAATACTAATCATAAAATCGATTTCAACAATATTAAAATTTTAGATCAAGAGCCTAATTTACAGAAAAGATTACTATCTGAAATGCTACATATCCATTCCCAATGCAATAGTTTGAATAGACAGTTTGACACTAATTTTTTGAAGTCAGATTATAAAATTTTTATTAATAATAATAAGTTGATATAAACAAGGCTTACTATTATAGGTTTACATATCTTATTGTGTATTTATGGCTAAAGTGTTTCGTAGTTCTTACCCCTCCTATACATACTCTAGAGATGATAAATACTGGGAAATTGCGTGCGCCGTCTCACTTTGACTAGTGGTCTCTTATTGTGTCCACTTATTTATATTTGTATATATAGTTTTTTGGTAAGTGTTGTTAAGCGAGTGTTTATCAATTTTAGTGTCTTCTTTTATGTTAATAAACTTGTATTTCGTGTGTATTTTCACAGACCTTGAAAAGGGACGGAAATAAACCGTCCGAAACGTCGGAATAAATTTTTTAAAAACTTTTGTTTTTATTTAATTACTACCTAGGCAGTAGAACCATCAGCTTCCTAACTTACTTAACTTTCTACTATGACTGCCATTTGCGACAATTAACTACATATACTTCGCCGTTGGGTTCACAACACGGCCTTTAATATACTTTCAATGTGCTTCGGATATACTCCATTCATCGATGACTACAACTTAACTTTGGAGGATCGCCATTCATCGATGACTACAACTTAACAGTGGAGGATTCTTTGACTTCCGGCAAGATATTGTATGGCGAGTCACTAATATTTACGCAAGTTTTATTACTTAAATTTTCGACACTTTAAATTGATAGCCATTCTTTATTCAAGATGGTTTTAGAGGAAATTCTTACAAAAAGATTAGACTCTAAACTGAGTTATGTTCTACACTTAATCTTTAAGAAGTTTGGTTTTTTATAAAAAAAACTCTTTTATAAATTCAGTGTGTTACTATACGATTATAAGAAATCGTGTTGCCAATGTAAGTTCTTAATAAATTGCAGATTTTATGATCTAATTCCGACACATATTAGATAGTTCTAAAAATTTATCTTATCTTCGGATGCATTCTTGTAAAGAACTCCGTAGTCTGGAAAAAATTATTAGAATAACCGAAAAAAGAATTTTAAATATAGAGATTTCAGACATAAACCTCCATAAGAGATTTCTTATAAATAAAATATCGAACTTTAAGAACTTATTAAATAAACACACGAATCCAAATCTGACTAACTTGTTCACGCATTTTTATAATACAAAACTAATGTTTATAATGGAAAAAGTTGAAGAGAAACTCGATAGTAAATTAGAAAATTTATATTTACAAAGATACAATACAGTTTTAACTAAAAACACATATAGATCTGATACTTCATATAACGCAAGGGCTATTGACCTCAACCAAAACAATACGCATGTCAATGAACTTTCGCATAATATATCTAATGATAAATGGTTAGTGAACCTTTCTAATGTCCAACTACCTCCGTTTGTAATTGACATTTTAAGGCTCGGTGATAAATTCAACTTCACGGAGAAATTAGAGAATAATAATGTTTTAGAAATTATAAAAAACTTAGAATACTTTTTAAATGACAAAACTTTAGATTCTGAATTTTCTAAGAATATAAGAAATAAGATTATGAATATTTTAAGTAAACATCAGAATAAAAAATTTAGTTTAGATTTTTTCGATAAAAGGCTCAAGATCGATTTAAAAAGAACAAAAGAATTTCTAAAGAACGACAATAATCTTTTAGTAACACGAGCAGATAAAGGAAATAGTACTGTTGTTATTGATAAACGAAAATACTGTGAAAAAATGATTAATTTATTATCTGACTCTAAATATTATTGTATGGTTAAGAAAAATCCTCTCCCTTCTTTGGAAAAAAACACAGACGCACTTATAAAAAACCTAAGACAAATAACATTTTTTCAAAAATTACAACCTATTTCGAATAAATGTACAATAGCCAGAGCTTACGGTCTCGTTAAAATACATAAGATCAATTTTCCTGTTAGACCGATAATCTCTGCTATTAACACTCCTACATATTATTTATCCAAAATTCTTGCTAAGTTTCTCTTTAACAATTTAAAAAGGCCTAATTCACACGTTACTAATAGTTTAGACTTAAAACAAAAAATTGAAAACATAGTTATACCGGCTGGATATACCATTATCAGCTTAGACGTTGTTAGTTTGTTTACAAATGTTGCGGATTATTTAATTTTCGACTCAATAGAAAAACGTTGGAATCAATTGTATAATCTTTGCGAACTTAACTGTAGCGAATTCATAAATGTTCTTAGGTTTATCCTACACAACAATTACTTTGTATTTAATCACACTTTTTACAAACAAATATTTGGAGCTGCCATGGGCAACCCCTTAAGTCCAATCTTAGCTGATATTGTCATGGAAGACTTAGAAAATCAAGCCTTATCAAAAATTTGCTTTCCTGTACCGTTTTACTATAGATATGTTGATGATATTATTGTATGTGTTCCTGCGAATATGATAGATTATACAGCAAATTTATTTAATAGTTTTGATAAGAATTTACAATTTACAGTCGAGACACCAAGCAACAATAAAATAAGTTTTCTAGATCTTCTTATTATTCATAACGAACAAAAAATTTCCACGGATTGGTATAGGAAACCAACTTTTTCTGGTAGATTTCTAAATTTTAATTCTCACCACCCGATTAGTAATAAGATTGGTATAATATGTTCTTTAGTTGACAAATGTATTAATTTAGCTGATACACACTTCCATGATAAGAATCTTAATCTAATTAGAGATTTATTATTGGAGAATGATTATCCTATGGATTTCATTAATAAACATATCAATAAACGTATATTACACATTAAAAATAATAATAAAAATACTTGTAATTCTAAGAACATAAATTTTAATAGCATTTTAGTTTTCCCATTTATTAAATATATCAACCCGGAATTAAAAAATATCTGTAAGTGTTACAACTTAATTATGATTAATTCAATCTCCAATAAATTCAATCATATAATTAGACTAGGAAAAGATAGATACCATAAAAATGAAAAATCTCAAGTTGTATACAAAATTAATTGTTGCGATTGTGATGCGTCGTACGTGGGACAAACTTCTCGAAAATTGATTGTAAGAAGCAAAGAACATGTTAGCGATTGTAAATTTAAGAGAGACAAATCAGTTTTACACGGACATATAGCGAATACTAATCATAAAATCGATTTCAACAATATTAAAATTTTAGATCAAGAGCCTAATTTACAGAAAAGATTACTATCTGAAATGCTACATATCCATTCCCAATGCAATAGTTTGAATAGACAGTTTGACACTAATTTTTTGAAGTCAGATTATAAAATTTTTATTAATAATAATAAGTTGATATAAACAAGGCTTACTATTATAGGTTTACATATCTTATTGTGTATTTATGGCTAAAGTGTTTCGTAGTTCTTACCCCTCCTATACATACTCTAGAGATGATAAATACTGGGAAATTGCGTGCGCCGTCTCACTTTGACTAGTGGTCTCTTATTGTGTCCACTTATTTATATTTGTATATATAGTTTTTTGGTAAGTGTTGTTAAGCGAGTGTTTATCAATTTTAGTGTCTTCTTTTATGTTAATAAACTTGTATTTCGTGTGTATTTTCACAGACCTTGAAAAGGGACGGAAATAAACCGTCCGAAACGTCGGAATAAATTTTTTAAAAACTTTTGTTTTTATTTAATTACTACCTAGGCAGTAGAACCATCAGCTTCCTAACTTACTTAACTTTCTACTATGACTGCCATTTGCGACAATTAACTACATATACTTCGCCGTTGGGTTCTCAACACGGCCTTTAATATACTTTCAATGTGCTTCGGATATACTCCATTCATCGATGACTACAACTTAACTTTGGAGGATCGCCATTCATCGATGACTACAACTTAACAGTGGAGGATTCTTTGACTTCCGGCAAGATATTGTATGGCGAGTCACTAATATTTACGCAAGTTTTATTACTTAAATTTTCGACACTTTAAATTGATAGCCATTCTTTATTCAAGATGGTTTTAGAGGAAATTCTTACAAAAAGATTAGACTCTAAACTGAGTTATGTTCTACACTTAATCTTTAAGAAGTTTGGTTTTTTTAAAAAAACTCTTTTATAAATTCAGTGTGTTACTATACGATTATAAGAAATCGTGTTGCCAATGTAAGTTCTTAATAAATTGCAGATTTTATGATCTAATTCCGACACATATTAGTAATAGTTCTAAAAATTTATCTTATCTTCGGATGCATTCTTGTAAAGAACTCCGTAGTCTGGAAAAAATTATTAGAATAACCGAAAAAAGAATTTTAAATATAGAGATTTCAGACATAAACCTCCATAAGAGATTTCTTATAAATAAAATATCGAACTTTAAGAACTTATTAAATAAACACACGAATCCAAATCTGACTAACTTGTTCACGCATTTTTATAATACAAAACTAATGTTTATAATGGAAAAAGTTGAAGAGAAACTCGATAGTAAATTAGAAAATTTATATTTACAAAGATACAATACAGTTTTAACTAAAAACACATATAGATCTGATACTTCATATAACGCAAGGGCTATTGACCTCAACCAAAACAATACGCATGTCAATGAACTTTCGCATAATATATCTAATGATAAATGGTTAGTGAACCTTTCTAATGTCCAACTACCTCCGTTTGTAATTGACATTTTAAGGCTCGGTGATAAATTCAACTTCACGGAGAAATTAGAGAATAATAATGTTTTAGAAATTATAAAAAACTTAGAATACTTTTTAAATGACAAAACTTTAGATTCTGAATTTTCTAAGAATATAAGAAATAAGATTATGAATATTTTAAGTAAACATCAGAATAAAAAATTTAGTTTAGATTTTTTCGATAAAAGGCTCAAGATCGATTTAAAAAGAACAAAAGAATTTCTAAAGAACGACAATAATCTTTTAGTAACACGAGCAGATAAAGGAAATAGTACTGTTGTTATTGATAAACGAAAATACTGTGAAAAAATGATTAATTTATTATCTGACTCTAAATATTATTGTATGGTTAAGAAAAATCCTCTCCCTTCTTTGGAAAAAAACACAGACGCACTTATAAAAAACCTAAGACAAATAACATTTTTTCAAAAATTACAACCTATTTCGAATAAATGTACAATAGCCAGAGCTTACGGTCTCGTTAAAATACATAAGATCAATTTTCCTGTTAGACCGATAATCTCTGCTATTAACACTCCTACATATTATTTATCCAAAATTCTTGCTAAGTTTCTCTTTAACAATTTAAAAAGGCCTAATTCACACGTTACTAATAGTTTAGACTTAAAACAAAAAATTGAAAACATAGTTATACCGGCTGGATATACCATTATCAGCTTAGACGTTGTTAGTTTGTTTACAAATGTTGCGGATTATTTAATTTTCGACTCAATAGAAAAACGTTGGAATCAATTGTATAATCTTTGCGAACTTAACTGTAGCGAATTCATAAATGTTCTTAGGTTTATCCTACACAACAATTACTTTGTATTTAATCACACTTTTTACAAACAAATATTTGGAGCTGCCATGGGCAACCCCTTAAGTCCAATCTTAGCTGATATTGTCATGGAAGACTTAGAAAATCAAGCCTTATCAAAAATTTGCTTTCCTGTACCGTTTTACTATAGATATGTTGATGATATTATTGTATGTGTTCCTGCGAATATGATAGATTATACAGCAAATTTATTTAATAGTTTTGATAAGAATTTACAATTTACAGTCGAGACACCAAGCAACAATAAAATAAGTTTTCTAGATCTTCTTATTATTCATAACGAACAAAAAATTTCCACGGATTGGTATAGGAAACCAACTTTTTCTGGTAGATTTCTAAATTTTAATTCTCACCACCCGATTAGTAATAAGATTGGTATAATATGTTCTTTAGTTGACAAATGTATTAATTTAGCTGATACACACTTCCATGATAAGAATCTTAATCTAATTAGAGATTTATTATTGGAGAATGATTATCCTATGGATTTCATTAATAAACATATCAATAAACGTATATTACACATTAAAAATAATAATAAAAATACTTGTAATTCTAAGAACATAAATTTTAATAGCATTTTAGTTTTCCCATTTATTAAATATATCAACCCGGAATTAAAAAATATCTGTAAGTGTTACAACTTAATTATGATTAATTCAATCTCCAATAAATTCAATCATATAATTAGACTAGGAAAAGATAGATACCATAAAAATGAAAAATCTCAAGTTGTATACAAAATTAATTGTTGCGATTGTGATGCGTCGTACGTGGGACAAACTTCTCGAAAATTGATTGTAAGAAGCAAAGAACATGTTAGCGATTGTAAATTTAAGAGAGACAAATCAGTTTTACACGGACATATAGCGAATACTAATCATAAAATCGATTTCAACAATATTAAAATTTTAGATCAAGAGCCTAATTTACAGAAAAGATTACTATCTGAAATGCTACATATCCATTCCCAATGCAATAGTTTGAATAGACAGTTTGACACTAATTTTTTGAAGTCAGATTATAAAATTTTTATTAATAATAATAAGTTGATATAAACAAGGCTTACTATTATAGGTTTACATATCTTATTGTGTATTTATGGCTAAAGTGTTTCGTAGTTCTTACCCCTCCTATACATACTCTAGAGATGATAAATACTGGGAAATTGCGTGCGCCGTCTCACTTTGACTAGTGGTCTCTTATTGTGTCCACTTATTTATATTTGTATATATAGTTTTTTGGTAAGTGTTGTTAAGCGAGTGTTTATCAATTTTAGTGTCTTCTTTTATGTTAATAAACTTGTATTTCGTGTGTATTTTCACAGACCTTGAAAAGGGACGGAAATAAACCGTCCGAAACGTCGGAATAAATTTTTTAAAAACTTTTGTTTTTATTTAATTACTACCTAGGCAGTAGAACCATCAGCTTCCTAACTTACTTAAAGTTATAAAAAAACATGGCGATAAAATTTATGTAAAATGGTTAGGTTTTGATAAGTCTCATAATAGTTGGATAAAAAAAAAAGTGATTTATGAATAAATAAAATTGTAAATAAGATGAACTAATTGTGTTTATTTAATACCTATTTCCTTACATTTTTTTACAAGAATTGGATGCAAAATTTCATTAACTTTATCAATTCTTCTCCTAAAATGTTCTCGGTCACGAGCAATTTGTTCCCATTCTCCACACGGAGCCTTATGATGTACAAACCTCCACGCATGCATTACATGAACAGTTAGCTTTTCATCAAAATGTACATTCTTTTTAACACGCATTGGAGACCTAAAATAATAAATTTCTATATTACATATGTAGAATATTTACTATAAATTAATATATAAATTACTATTATACAAAAAAATATACTCACTTATTATTTATTTTATCATGACCCCATGCTAAAGTATCTATATTATTGTCTTGAACACATCTTTTATCATCATATGGACTTAAGGCAATCTTCAACTGCTTTATAGTTTCTACATTATGGAGTCGGGATCTTATGGAATACTGTTGTCGTTTTTTAATAGATAAATTTTGCAAACAATCTACAAAATCATCAAACTTTATAGTTTTTTTAACAACTGAAACCTTAATACCTTTTATTTTTTTCATATGATCTTGACCATCAACGCGAGTACTGTACATTTTACTTCTTAAGCCAACGAATTCTGTAAGAATCTGACCATTACACTCGTCTTTCATAAGACCAACAATTTTTTTATTTGCATGAGGCATACTAAAGATGTTTTCACTGGGATAGTCTGAAGTATCAAACTTTGAGAGATTTTTTTTCATATCAGCATAAAAATCATCACATTCAACAGCATAAATCAAGCTGTCTGTGTCTGTATAAAGAAGCTTACAATTTGCTTTATACATTTTTTTCATATAACTATAATGAAAATCATAAATCAGAGTTTTAGAAATGTCTAAAACTGAAAGTCCAACGTAAATTGGTTTATCTAACAAAACTTCAACTTTTTTAAGCTACTAAATTTTCATCAAAAATACTAATCCTACGAAAAAGGGGACTTGATATTTGTGCTTCTACGCCATACCTTCCAGCCCATTTAGTTGATAGCTTAACATCAACACGTTTTCTTACATTCTCCATAGTTTTACCATATACAGCATTATTCATCAATTTGAAAAAGTTTTTTTCAAAATCAGTTCTTGCTAATGCCCTCATATTACTATTTAAATTGATGTAAGACTTAAGCCATGGAGATTGTTTAAATTTCAATACTTTATGAATTTTAACAAGCTGAAGTCCATTTTTGACAGCTTGTTTAAGTGATCGATAGTGTATAACATAATTTTTTTTATACGAAAGTGTAGCCAAAAGTTTTTCCTGTTTTGATCCCGGTGGTTTTGCTTGCTCAGGACAAAAATGTAAGTCGTTATGAATGTCATGTATTTCTGAAGGATATTCTAAATCTACTTCTAAAATGTACCCGTAAGGTGCATCATCATCTATGAAAAAATCTAAATTTTCACAGCCGTCTATCCACTCAAAGGAATCATAAGGGAGACATTGAGTCATTGTCCAACCATATAAATTATTAGCATCTAAATATATTAGATATATATTTTCTTTATTTTTATCATAATTTTCAGTCATATATTTATGATTTGCAGCTGCGTAGCGATGAGAGCACTGACTTAATCCACCTCTTATACCTCTTTCTATGAATAAAATCATATCTATATCAGTTAATAATTTTAATTGTATGCCAGTATACTTTAGCATTGCATCCCATGCAAATTCTGGAGTAGTATAATAATGAGCTGGATCTAAACCATATAAGTTTATACTTTGATCACGAAAATTTTCAAAAACATCAGCTAATAATAAAACATCTGTCTTCATATAAAGATCTGAATATTCTCCAAGGATATGAATACTAAAGGTATTCCATACTTTTTGTGCATGTTCATAATCTTCATCAGATATGGTTGAACCATTTAGCACACTGAAAAATTTTGTTTTTTCAGGTAACTCAGTTTCATCCAACTTTTCCCACGAATCCAGGTACTCGTAAGGCAGAACGCCTTTCTTCGTTAAAAGACTGATTTTTTCTTTTTCTAAAGATGAAAACTCCTTTGAAACAATTTTATATTCACTTAAATATGAAGCTAATTTTTCTAAAGAAGATGGCATAAATCTAAATGAATCTACAAAGCGAAATTTAATATCACTTTTCTAAACATGTTTTGTAAAAGAAATATACTTCTCCTTAGTCAATGGAAGTAAATCAACATCACCTTTCATATAATTCGATATATCATTAATTATAAAGTGAACATCATAACCACTTAAGTTATGAAATATCACAGGAATCGTTCTTGAATCTTGATAATTCAAATTACAGTTAGCATGAGCAGGTCCGCGATATTTTCCTGAGAGATGACAATGATCTCTTACCTTATCACTGTTTTCTAATAATTTGTTACAAATGTGACAAATTTTTTAATTGAAATAATTAATCATTTCTATTGGTGTTAAAATTGGCATAGATCGTGGGTTTGTATATAAATTAGTAATACGGTCATGTATTACCTTCAATTCACTAGCAAACCACATAGCTGGTTTAACCCCACGATAAAATCTATATTCAGATAAAGAGTCATCAAAACTGCACTTCAAATAATATCCTATACTAAACATTTCATGTTTTTGAAACGATAAAGTATTAGCCAAACCTTCATCTTCCTGGTTTTCTAGTACAGGCTTTAACAGACATTCACAATCTGCATATATTGTGAATGGTAATCTTTCTTTATAATTAAAATTTTTAAAATAGATGATATCTTTACCTTTTATAGGAAGTTTCACCTTGCAATCATTAATATTCTTACATATTCTTTCATGCTCTTTTAAATTATTTTCATTAAAGAAAAAATTTAAACATCTATCACATATATATCGCTTCTTTTTTCTATGTAATAAACTTCCTCCTACTAGACGTGATAAATTTGTTATATATATGTAATGTGATTTCAGCTGTCCCTTAATTGTTTTTTCTAATAAAAGAAGATTTACATGATTTTCTTTTTGTTCATGTGTCAAATAAAAGGGAATCAGATTTTTCTCATGCAATCCGAAGACATTAACCGATATTAAAGGGTTTTGTTTTTCAAACTTGAAATTTTTTTTTATCGTAACAGGGAATTCTATACCTGTCATATTTAAATTATTTTCATACTGAAGATAATTGCTAACCCTGTTAGGATGATTTTTACGGTTTACTGGATACAAAGCAGATAATATTGCCCATTTAAAGCATTGATTATCTTTGTTTTGAATATTAATGCAGGCATTTTTTTATCTAAAAATGGTGGTAAAGGTAAATATGAATTACCACTGCGCAATGGATTGAACTTATTCATATTAATTTGAATATTAATAATAGAATTTAAAGTCCATCCAGAATCTTTTTCTTGAAATTCTTCTATCTACCTCAGCCAAAAGTTTATTTAAAACATGATTATCAAACCATTCACTTAAAGATGTACCTAAAACCACTTCAGCGTTTGGCGTATTGAAATGTTTCGTTTCAATACTTTCCTGTGAATCTTCATTTACATCAGAAGAAAGTTTCTTGAATGAACAAGATAGTACAGTGTTAATTTTCATGGCACATCGAATATCTTTCAAAATTTTCTTCACTTGTTGGCAGAACAATACTGAGGCGTCCTTTAAAAAGGTTGATATATCTATATGTACAAGATTTGCAATTATACTAGTTCTCACCCTTTTATTAAAAGCACTTTCAATATCAATCCAACGAACTCGATGCTCGATTTTATCCGTTTTTAAATCTGGTACTATTCCATAACCAGTTTTTCCTATAGCATCAAGCTTTGCTTTGATACTCTCAATCCTTGCTATGGCGTATAAAATAGATTGTTTTTGAGCTGTTGTCAGCGTTCTTTTTCTCAATAATTCCCGAAGACTATCTAATGATAAAACACATTGTTCTACCCATTGTTCAATAACTTCGGAATCCATAGATTTATATATTAAAATATTTTCCACCTCTTCAAAAATTTTCACATGTTCCTGACAAAGATCTTTAACTTCATCCATTTTTTCAAATTAAAAAAAGACTTTTTTTTTCGTAAGTGTATTCTAAAAATTAAAAAATTATGTTATCGTTTTAAATAATTATTGATAAAAAAAAGGTGAAGAGAAATTAAAATAATCAATGATTTTGTATAATATTAGATCAGCATTTGATAATATAGAAACAGTTTAGTTGTATTAGGCAGTTATAATTAGATAGATATTTTATAAGATTTAACTTACATTATAATAAAATTAAAGATTAAATGATTGGTATAAAGCCTTATGCAATACTTTTAAAATCTTAGCAGACGACGCGGCAGTGGGCCACAAGTGCGGGATGCGTGAGTGAGTGAGACATAGTGAGAATGTAGAGTGGGGGGGATACCATCTACTCGAAGAGTTCATATATGCCCCCGTAGGGTATAAGAAATGATGTGTGGTAATTATTTTATTAAATATATTGAGAAGAGGCGTAATTGAATGCCTGAAACGTTGACAAGGTAGATCATTGAAATCATACAAAATTAATTAATAGTTTTAATACAATAATGATTATGCCAAATATAGTGTAAATATTATAAAAATTATTTATATACTATAAATAGTGAAATACTATAAAAAAATTATACATAAAATACTACATAAACTTAATTAAACTTTACTAACTCGCGAATTTCATTTTTTAATGTTCGCTTATCCGTTTTTCTCTTTTTTTTAAGGAGAATTTCATTTTTTAATGTTTGCTTATCCGTTTTTCTCTTTTTTTAGGGAGAATTTCATTTTTTAATGTTTGCCTATCCGTTTTAGGTTCTTCTATATTTAATATTTTTTTCATTTCTGCACGAACTTGATAGTCTATGGTAGGATTATGCGCAGGATTCGGAATTGTTATTAGCTTCGCAGGCGGTGGAAAATTCAATAAATTTAAATCGAATGGTTGTAGATTGTATGGCTCTAACGGTGGCGTTGACCAGCTACCAAATTCAAACGTAAACGATTCTGGCGTATAGCTCTCCCTTAGCGGAGAAGGTGGTAAAGGTATTTCTTCTATGATATTGAATGACTCCGAGGGTTGATCTATTGGTGAAATTACTTCGGGTAGAGGTCTAACTATTGGAAGAAGTTTTTTAAATATATTGGGTGTTTTTTCTTGCTCCTGGTTTTGGACTAGAAAAACATTTTCACTACTTTCCTCATGGTTTTGTGATGAATTGAGCTGAAAATAAAAAATATATATTTATAATAAAATATATAGCATATGTATCATAAAAAAATACTATATTGCTTACCACTTCATTTCTGCGTATACTATAGACTACAGGTGATTGAGGTGATTCTTCCTACAAATAAGCATACTTTTTTAATATAATTTAATTAGAAAAATTATGCATTACTTTATAAAAAGATAAAATATTACATTATAATAAAACACTGTTATGGTATCTATCAAATCATAAAATTTTTTCAAATACAATAAAATCTATGACTATAATTTTTAGGTAGTTTTGAAAAAATAAATAAAAAAATTATAAATTTACATTAAAATGATAGAGAAAATTGCAATATTTTCATAAAAGCTACAATTTCGCAATTTGCTGGATACATCTAAAAATAATAATTTATTTTGAAACTAATAATAGTTTTTAAACTTACCTGATAGTCCTCACACTCATTCAAAACTTCATAACATAGCGTTGGTAGATTTCTTACAATTCTCGGGTCCTTTCTATGATCTTCTGCAAATGGACATATTTCAGGAAGATCTATAGTTTTTTCCTTTAACTTTTCCCACTCACATTTATGTTGTACACTATTTACAATGATTCTTCTGATTTTCGTCACACAGATCTCTGTACTTTTATACATTTTTAACTTTTAAAATTTTCCAAATCGGACGAAGTTGCTTGCGTGAACACTTCCTAAAGACTGAATCTTGTATATTATATGTATCGAGAAAAGCAACGCTTTCAATATATAATGCCCTTTATAGAAAAAATTTGGATTTTGGAAAGATTTTCAATGGAGCATTGAGGGTCCTTTGTTTTATGAACGCTTCGAGAGTGACGCGCGGGTGGACGATACCGTTCACACATGTGCTGGCTCGCTAAACTGCCTTTCCGAAATTTTCTTGAATTTTACTTCTAAACTAATTCTTTATCGGTTGCTTCGCGAACTAACAATATTAATGATATTTTATTTAATCAATTGTTATTTGAATTAAGACCTTTCATTTAGTCAAAAAGTATTACATATTTTTGGCTCATTTTTATTTTACAGAATAGTTTCACTTTATTTTTATGTAGAAATATATAATAATACATAATAGAATGTACTGTTTCATTTATAATTATCAAAGTTAATTATAGTTCGCTAAGTTCTAGTATTATACATTTGAATAAAAAATTTTAAATAAAATAAACACTTAATTGAAAAGGAATATTTGTGAAATATTGAAATAATTTAAGTGGAAAAAGAATAATGAACTTGAGAAAAAAAGGTTTAAATTAATTTATATTAACTTACCAATTTGTTTTGAACTTAACTCGTGAAAAGATAGACTTCTGCAGCAGCTATCGGTATATTAGATGAAAATCTTTCAAGCTATTTTCAGACGGTAACGAAAAAATACTCTCAAAACTCAGTAGCACTTGTCAACTTGAAATAATGAGATGTATCTAAAAAATGTTCAAGTATTATAAACTAATAGTAAAGCATTAAAAAAAAAAAAAAAAAAATTTAATTTTATAGAACTATAAATGATAAAGTATTAGAGAATTGAAAATTATATATGTTAATACGTTGAAAAGACTAAGTTATTATAATCGAAAACTTTAAGTTACATTAATATAATGAAGAGAAAAACTGAATCATTATAAGTTAAACTATACATCAATAAGCTGTAAGGATTGTATATTAATAAGCTGAAAATCAAAAGTAATTATATGAAATACTTACGTTTGGTAAGGAGACTAAGCCTCATGGGACTGACGCGCAGCCTTTTATCCACTGTCGGTATATAGGTGCGCATGCGCGACAGTTTAAAGATTGATAGATGGCAGTGCACCTGCACGGTATAGTTATTCATTTTAGATTAAAGAAGAAAGATCTATAGATGATCGTATGCACATGCGTGGTAACGTAAAAGATTCATAGATGAGTGAGGAAAGATTGGTAGGTGACGAACTGCGCATGACCGAGAAACTTCTAAGTTTGGGCTGATAAAAAGTATTTACAAACATTTCCTTACTATAAAGGTCAGACGAGCTGGGTCCTAGACACTCATTTCTTTTTCTTATTTCAGCTCTAATACTTTTAATATAGCATTCTTACAGGTCTTTAATAATTTCTTCTTTCAGGACTTATAATTTAAAAGTTTTAAAGTCTTCAATCTTAATACAACACTTTTCTTACAGTTATAAAAGGTAAATTCATTTGTCGAATTAATTCTAAGTTATTTCCACGTCTCATACTTAAACTTTTTCACACTATTCATATTATAAGTCCCTTAGGCATCTTATACTTACTATTTTAAACTTTCAGATACTTTAGCTTTTTACGTATAATGAATTCATATTTTTTTCTAAGATATTCTCAGCTGTTGAACTTTAACTTTTCAGTATCTTCGTAGGGACTTTAATTTATTACATAGCACGTATCACGAATTTATAAGTTATTCCTTTTTCTAAGATATTCTCAGCTATTGAACTTTAACTTTTCAGTCTCTCTGTAGGGACTTTAATTTTTTTTCACAGCACGTATCATGAATTTATAAGTTATTTTCAAATCACTTTCTTTAATGAATTCATATTTTTTCTGAGATATTCTCAGCTGTTGTACTTTAACTTTTCAGTCTTCTCGTAGGGACTTTAATTTTTTACATAGCACGTATCACGAATTTATAAGTTATTCATTTTTCTAAGACATTCTCAGCTATTGAACTTTAACTTTTCAGTCTCTCTGTAGGGACTTTAATTTTTTTCACAACACGTATCATGAATTTATAAGTTACTTTAAAATTTCTTACTTTAATGAATTCATATTTTTTTCTAAGATATTCTCAGCTGTTGAACTTTAACTTTTCAGTCTCTTCTTAGGGACTTTAATTTTTTACATAGCACGTATCGTGAATTTATAAATTATTAATTTTTTCTAAGACATTATCATCAGCTATTAAACTTTAACTTTTCAGTCTCTTTGTAGGGACTTTAATTTTTTCACAGCACGTATCATGAATTTATAAGTTATTTTCACATCTCTTACTTTAACTTTTTCACATATAATGAGTTCATATTTTTTTTTTCTAAGATTTTCTCAGCTATTGTACTTTAACTTTTCAATCTCTCCGTAGGGACTTTAATTTTTTACATTGCATGTATTATGAATTAATAAGTTATTATCACATCTTTCACTCTAACTTTTAACACTATTATATTAACTCTACTTTTTTTCTTGAATAATATTCAAATAATGTTATCTACATTTCCAGTATATAACTTATCATGGAACTAATTGTAGATACACAAGGTTTTAAAGGTAACGACGGCAATTTTATATTTAAAGAAATTGCTTATATAGATCCTAATGCGTTAAATCCGGTGCCGTACGTTGCGACATTTCAACCACCCTGTGATTGGAGTGATTTGGACCAGAATGTAAAAATTTTAAATAGATATTTACAATCCAATCTGCACGGAATTCATTGGGAACACGGAGAGGTGCCGCATTCATACCTGTCAACGGCTTTCGACAAATTGAAAGAAAAAGCGCAGGGGTCGTCATTAACAATTTGGGTCAAAGGTGAACACAAAAAACACTGGCTGCAACCCTATTTCGATAATATAAGAAACTTGGAGGATTTGGGTTGTCCATCTATAAGAACTCCTGGATTTATACGACCGCTAGCCTGCATTAATCATCGTCCCGAGTGGAAACAGAATTGTTCAGTTGAAATAGTTTGCGCTTTATACCGCTGGGTGGAAGACTTGAGAGAGCAATATTCATCCACTGAAAGTTCTGATACGTCAGAATAAATAAGTAAGTAATTCTATAAAAAAAATATATAAATAATAATTTATCATTTCTTTTTTCAGTCATGGACCTCATAAATGAAGCAGCGAGACGTCCATCATACCTGCCTACAAAACGATTACGGGACTTGGAGCTAAATAAACAGTATAAGATAACCTCATTATAAAAGGTATCCACTAAATACGGCTTAAAAATTGTTCTTGAATTAGACAGTAGTTTTCACATTTTCCTTCCAAGTAAAGTTAATTATTTATTACTGGAGAAGCCAGAGACGCTTCTCAACTTAGAGTTAGAATTAGTTAATAGAGAAGTCTTCGTCAAATCTTTAGGTGGATGCCTTCTAGAATTTATATAATTATAAGTTTTTAGATAATTTTCTCTTTAACTTTAATTTTAAATTTTCAAAGTTATTTGCTAAATTGTAATACTTTTTAATTAAGATGTTCACTAGTTTCTAAATATATTTTTATAGTAAAATTGAAAGATTAATTTGAAACTTTTTATACTCGTCGATTAAGATGTATTCTACTATGTATTACATTTAAGCTTTTTTAAATAAATATGAAAAAGCTTTTTTAATAAATATGAAGTAATCTTACATATCTTTTTTATTTTCCCTTAACGTTTCCACATCCCAATGTCCTCTATGAAATATTTATTCTTATAATAGAAAATTTTCCTTAAAAACTAACTTGTTTAAATATTTTAAAGTTTCTTTTGAATTTAAAAATAGTCATTTGATATTGTTAATATAAATTTCATTGAAATGCTCATCATTAACTTTTTAAAATTTCTATGAACTTATAAAATATCTTTGTAGAATCTTATACAATATAAAATATACTGATTGAATATACTAAGATAAAATATACTTATAAAATATAAGACTACTTATAATTAACAAATTTAAACACTATATGAATATTATAATAATATTCTATATTCACTTACAACATAACATCACATGAGGGCCCCATGCCCCCTGCAACATGACATACGTACGCATTTTATCGATGGAGTAAATGTTCAATGCGCCCTCTACAACCGGGCCTCTCGCATGGTGACTTTGCACCCTACCTTACCGACGGACGGTAAGTAGTGCTCGGTGGGTTAGTGGCGCGGGAGCCGCTCTGGCGCGGTAGCCGCGCTGCCCCTACTACTTAGCTTAATAGCCTCAATAAATTTCCAAATTGAAGTATGACTTTCTGCAATTGATGCAGTGAAAGCTCTATGCCAACCTTCAACTGCATTATTAGTTTTTGGCAAATCTTGCATAGTATTTTCATACTGATTCCAATCGTGTAATTCAAATAATGGCACTCTTTTTCATCCGTTTCTGTTTGGTCGTCCAATCCAAGTGTCTTCAAAATAATCTATTAATTCCTGCAATATCTGAACGTTTCCCATAAAAATGGGAATGTCAAAAGTTCCTCAAATTTTTCAATCACTTGTTCTGTGGGAATAAAAGCTAGAGCAAGTAGCTGGCGTAGATTCAATGCAAAATTTGTATTATCACAATACTGCTGTCTCACGTCAGGAATACGTTGTATTTTGCGCCAGATACATTGACTGAAATGAAAAAAACAACCTCTTATACGACGATTATTAAAACTACTTTGGAATGCTCTATACATTGCAATTTCGAAATCTGTCATAATAGTTCTTGGGTTTAATCCTGGTTGTAAATATTTCAACATTTCAATAAAACGATCATATGTTTCCCGAGTTTTATTTGGTAGCAATCCATAAACGAGAACAATTACAGTATGATCTTTAATAGCGTGAATCGTAACTAATTAACAAAATAATGTTGGAACCAATGATAACACTGAGCTAAATATTGTAAATTACCATAAGTAGAAAAAATTAAAATTCTTTGAGTATCTGCAGTTCCGCTATCGAAAAGTAAAAACTCCTCATTATTTGCAGTAATGTTATAAGGACGGACAATCTCCAATTCTGCAAAACTTGTAGGATTTACTAATGGAGCATTTCTACGATTTTTTACTCTTTGCGCAATCTTTTTCATGGCAGATGCTGATGGAAGAGTGCCTAATACACATTGAGGTACGTCGGAAATTGCATCAGCTATAATCTGTCGTGGAGCTGTTACAACTAATTCTATTGCATTTCGATGAACTGTTGCTACTACTTCTTTTACTTCAGCTACTATAGCTTCTGATACATGATTGTAATCGCCAGAATGTCGAAGAAAATTATCACCTTCAGTATGCGCCCTTCCACGACAATTATTACTAACATAATAAATACATTTCCAGTATTTCTTTCCATTTTTCTCATAATCGAGGTGGTAAAGATAATTATCTTGACGCAAAATGTTTTGACTTTTGGAACTAAATATAAACTGTAAAGGCATTTTGCTATCTAATTTATTGACTACAACAAAGAAAAGAAATCAAATTAGTTACTGTCGCTGACAAAATTATCAATTTACTATGAAAAAATTTTTTTCTTTTTTTTTCGTTGTCACTTAGGAATCATTATATTTCTCAAATTATGTAATATTTCCTCATAAGACATTTATAAATAGGAATGAACAAGAAATTTGAATAAAGACAACTGAAAATAATCAGAGGAGAGTGGGCAAATATCTACATTATTACATAAAACAATACAAAAACAATACAATTACAGAAATATAAATATAAACGTTAAAGTTATTCTAAACTTTTTATACAAATTTTAACAAAAATATCTAAAATTTTTAGACTTCGATGTTTTAAAATTTTTAGACTTCGATGTTTTAAAATTTTTAAAATTACAAATATCTATTATGTTGTAATTTAGTTTTCTGAAATACAGATTAAGATTTGTTAGTTAAAAATTGTTCAAATTGATTTGGAGACATGCTTAACTATTTGAATTTAATCCCAAAATGTCCTATATATATACATGGAAAACACTGGAAAACACTGCGAAACTAAAAGGGGGCACCGCAGGCGTCGCTGCGAAAGCCAATAACAAGAGGGGGATTATTTCTTTAGTCACTTTTTTATAGTTTATGACTTAACTTGGCAGCGCTATTATAGAAAACGTAGAGGGGTCCTGAATAATAAATTTATACATGTATATATATCCCCGATGGAAATGGAAAATGTATATAAATGTATAAAATATATAGAAATGTAAATAAATGTAGCTAAATGTGGCAATTGGACCATTTTTTACACTTATATACATCCATATACACGTACTTACTTTTTTTTACGTTTTCTCAATTTTGCGCTCTGTAAGACATATAATATCCAAGTTTTAAAAATCTTTATAAATATAAAAAAACATATTTATATTTATTAAAATAAATCATTTAAGTCATCAAAATAAGATATATATTTTTATAACTCTCAAAAAGTCACATAATTCAATATTCTACTGCAAATACGAAGTGAACGATCGCTTTTTCGATGCCCATCCTGCAGTACCATATGCCGAACTAAAAAACGTCTATAGTTCACTGCAATTTTAAAGTGAATCGTCTAAACTTTGTACCCCCTGACAATTTTATCAGGTATCCATTTAACCGTATATCTAGTCGATGAAGTGTTTATCTAACGAACTGCTCATTCGATGAAATGTTCATTCGACGAAGTGTCAGATCAGTGAAATACCTGTTCAATTAAATGTCCATTCGATAACTGGTAATCAGTGCAGTGTCTCTTCGATGATGTGTCATTTGATGAAGTGTCGTATGTTAAACTGCTTTTCAGTGTACGGTCCTGTAATGAGAGGGTCAAGAGCCTTTGATAAAGTGCCCTAGGAAAAATAGTGTCCCAGAAAATAAAGTGCCCCGGAAGGATAGCTGCCGCAGACGATAACGTGTCCTAGACAGGGAAGTGTCCTGGACAGTAAAGTGTCCCAGATGGGAAAGTGTACCGGAAGATCAAGTGTCCCTGACGATAAAATATCCTAGATGGGAAAGTATCCCTGAAGGTAAAGTGTCCTAGACGAGGAAGTGTCCAAACGAGATAGTGGAAGACGTTAAAATGGGTGACGAGATAGTGGCTGACGAGAAAATGTCCATGAGCCAACTCACCGGATACACTACGGCATCATCCTCGCGTTCTGGCGTTTCTCTGCAGGACAGCGCGCCACGCTGGCTTCATTACCACGGAAGATTGGAAGCGAATCATTCTACACATCCGTTTCGGGCAGTTGTCATCATTCCAGTGTCTTCCATGGCAGCAGGATCAGAGGGTATATATGCAGAATTCGGTAAATAAATTTTAAAGTTACTAAGTAACGGAAATAATGTACACAAGATAACTCTACAAATACGTGAAGTGAATGAGATTCTTTCCATTTGAAGATTCAAGCCCTTATCAGACTGTATTTTTTTTTTCATTGACTTTCTTACCGCCAAATTTAACTCAACGTAATATCTATTCGAATATTCCCAGTTTTCAGCTCTTAGAGATACAACAATCTTCAGATTTGTCTTGAGCCTGCCGTTGTTTAAAGTTATTTTCGTAGTTTGAATTCCAGAGAGTATATTTTTTTGCAAAATGTTAGATAAATTCGAAAAAACTGAAGGTAAAAATAAATAAAAATTTCTAAAACCAGTTATTTGGAAAAAACCATTGGACAAAAATGTCTGTTACTTTTGCATGACAAATGTAAGTGGGATAAACAAGGTACGTTCAGAAAAATATTGTGTGCAACAGTAACTAGTGTCGTTCGTCCACAGAAGCATGTAGTCGAAAGTTTGAGAGATGAGGCTTCACGAGATAGCTTTATACAAGGAATGGATGGTATGCAAGTTGATGGTGGTACAGAAGAAGAAGTAGAAAATCTCAATGTTCACAGAGAAGATGATACTGACGAAAGTGAATCATTGACAAAAGCAGAAAGTGAAACCGACGAGAGTCAAGAAGAACTTTCTTCGGACAGTGATGAGGAGTGCGTTCCCGTCGGTAAAAAGAAAAACCAAAAAAAGATCTCTCAAGCTCAACTGAATGATATGTTTATGATTGCAGGATTAGCGAAAGATGCAGCTGAATTAATGGCCTCACAATTGAAGTCTTATAACGTATTAGACAGGGAATAAACGTCATATTTTATCGAAACCGAAAAGAAGCACTTCGGAAATACTTCACTGTCGAATCTGATCTAGTGCACTGTACGGATATACAAGGACTTATTGATGAGTTCCAACCAAATTTATACAAGCCAGAAGAATGGACGTTATTCATCGATTCATCCAAGCGAAGCCTAAAGGCAGTTCTTATTCACAACACGAACGTGCTGGATCAGTTGCCATTGGCCCATTCAACTGAACTCAAAGAAGAATACTGTAACATCGGAAAGGTTTTAAATAAAATAAACTATAGTGAACACGAATGGTTAATCTGCGGAGACCTGAAAATATTGACCATGATACTAGGTCAACAATCAGGTTTTACCAAGTATCCATGCTATTTATGCATGTTTGACAGTCGAGAATAGAGCAAAACACTATAATGTAAAAGTATAGCCAGAGAGGCCATCACTCACCCCAGGTTCCAGCAATGTCATCAAGCATTCTCTTGCGGATCCTAGCAAAATTCTTTTACCTCCTCTACAAATTAGGACTGATGAAACAATTTGTTATAGCTCTCGATAAAGAAGGGCACTGCTTCAGATACTTAGAAAGCATCTTTAAAAATGTAACTCTGGTTAAATTGAAGGAAGCTATCTTTGATGGAACTCAAATTCGCAAAATGTTCATGGACGAAGAGTTTGTTAAAAGTATGAATGGTATCGAGAAGGCAGCATGGTTGAGCTTCAAAGATGTTGCAACCAAATTTCTTGGTAATAATAAAGATGAGAACTATAAGAGCATCGTAGAAACTATGGTAGAAAACTTCAAAAGTTTAGGTTGCTTAATGAATTTGAAACTCCACTTTCTCGATTCGCACACTGATGGATTTCTACTAAACCTTGGGGACTTCAGTAAAGAGCAAGGTGAAAGAACGTAATTGGCAAGGAAAATGGAGCGTGAACATGATGGCGGACTATTGCTGGATGCTAAAAAAAGATGTACAATCTAATAACAAAAAGCGGCGTAGAAATCCTTTGCATAGGTCGTTCGATGACAAACGTATACGCAAGCGTAAGCCAATTTAGTTCTTGTGCATGAGATTTTTAAGCAGTTTTTTGAGGTTATCTCCGAAACCCGTCGGTCAAACCTCTTTTTCCATAGCAAATTCGGATTCAGCAGACCAAAGTACTTAAAAACAAAGTGTTTTTGATGTGAAGGAAATAATGTTTTTGTTCTTCTCAAGTTCTTACCACAGAAACACTGCTTTTAGACAGTTTTTTGAGGTTATCTTAAAAACTTACGAGCGAACCCCTATTTTTAATGACGAATTCGGATTCAGCGGAAAAAATACATAAGAAAAAAGTAGTCTCCATCCCAGAACCAGACACATTTTTTTTCGTGGGCCTGTGTAATTTTTCTTGATTGAACACGTCGCAGTGAAGATGGCCAATCATGTCTACTGATTTTGTTGCCGACAGTAATTTGCGACGTTGTACAAGGCCTGGATTTGCATCTTGATTATCGTCCATTTTTCCAGCAGTATCTTTGTACCACAGCTCACTCGTCAAATACGAATTTTTTGCAGCAGGTCCATAATTTAATAAAGTTTCGAGGAATGCTCTGTAAGCATACGCGTTTGTAGGCGGTGATACAGGTTTTTGATTAAAAAATAATCCATTTGATTAAATAAAGAGTGCATAAAATTATTGACAGGACCGACTTTGGGTACCTGGGCTGTAGCGGCTTGTGATACGTCAACCGTAGTTTGTAGACTTACACGCAGACTAAGCATCATGTGAGCAAGATCAATATATTCTTCACCATTGCCCGGTAACACAAATTCTATAGGTTAGTCATCAGTTAAAGACGATATTGGTTTATATTGTACCCAGTGTGAATTTTCTATAGTTGTTGAGTAGGAGGAATTTCAAACAGAAACAACTCCGACTTGAGACACTCGCACGAATGGGTGTCAAAAAATGCCATCTTATCTATCCAAAAATATCTCTCGTAGTTCTCTTCTTCTTTTGTTTCGTTTGTTTTCTCTTAGTCTTGCCTTTTTCGAACTATTAGACTTGCGTTTTATTGTTTTCCTTTTTCTAGAACTGCTTTTCTTCTTTTTACCTCTGTGATTTTTATCAGAGCCAGCGCCCATTCGCAACTGAAGTGGTAAGCCGTAGCGTGATAATTTATATCTAGACCCCTCCATTGTCTTATCCAATTTCTGCTCTGCTTTTCGTTTGAGTACTTCGCCAAATTCTTTAAATCGTTTGCGAATCGACTCTTTATACGGAGTGTTTCGCTCGGTAACATCAGACATAATCTTCATACCAGTACGCACAGCCTCCTTCCCAACAGCCTTGGCTCCACGAGTGAAAAGTGGGAGAACGCGACGGAAAATTCCAGCCAAAAATGAACCAATACCACCGTGCCCACTTTGGTAGGGGGATCCAACGTAAATATGTCCGGCCCCACCATTAATCCTTTGACCCCCACCAAACACCTCCCCTTCGCTATATCCACCGCCAACTTGCATGTTGAAGTATTCTTGGTAACGCTCCATCACTGTATTAAAAATGAGCTCTAGTCAAGTTTCTTGAAATGAATTGTCACCGTCAGAGTACCGTAATCGAATGGGATTGCACGGCCATTTTGGTCCCTTATATCGATTTCGATTGTCTGAAATGAGTTGAATAAAAAGGTATGTACATTGGTGGGGAGAAACTTTTGATTCTCGTACTACCATACGTGTAATCGTCGTCGATATTTAACGATACTGCTCGCAACAATCGCGATTGAACGTCACCTATTACGTAAGGTTCGCAAATATCACTATAAATCATAAGCATGGATGAAAGCCCATTAGAAAGATGAGCAGGTCTATCACTTTCTACTGATTCATCATCCCTTACAAAAATACTATTCGTGCTTTCGAATCCCAAAATTTTTCTCAACTTCTTGGATAAATAATGCTGGTGATTCAATTTAGCGCAAGATATCTTTGTACAAACTCTGTAGACTGCCACGTAGCCACCGGGATCAACACCGAATTCCAAATGGTCCTCTATACAGTTTAAATTATTTAGCTCGCTTACTATAACATTTACATCTCTGTAAATTCCTGGCCGAAGCAACGAGACTGTAGTACTAACATTTTTTGCCGTTGTCTCTAGAGTCACGTGTGGAATGAGATTAAGCGAAACTGTTCTATCCGCTTGCTCGGAAGACACGTGTTGAAACATCAGCGGAATTTGAACCTCCGTAAGCGCGACTGATCATGAACCTTGAAGACGTATCTGCTGAGGGAGCTGCGTGATCGAACGTGTCGTATTATTTTCCGCAAAATAATTCATGCTGCTGTTGCTCGGCAACACAATATAAAACTGATCTTTCATTTTAAAAATATTTTTTTTATATTCGTCAATTTATTCGCTCTAATCCAGAAAATGAACTTATCGCCATATCCTTTCCACTTTACAAAATATTCTTTAGACGAACCTTTGCCTCTAGTTTTCAAAATTTCATCAATTTCAAAAACATCTGTAGTTAAATTTTTACGTACTCTGCACAATTCTTCGGCGTAGAAAAAACCGTCAATTTTCTCACCTGCCAAGTCTTCTAAATAATAAACTGCAGGCGGACGCGTCGTTGAGACGCGTGTAATTTTAAAAATCTCCAGTGTCCAGCCACTCTCATATCCTTTAGCGAAAAGGTTCTTTGCACGACTGACGCGCACGAAGTCACCGACGCAGTATTTAAGAGTTTTACAAACACGATTACCATATCGACGTTGTAAATTTTTACGAGCTTTGGCTGCATTGTACAGTGTTACGACTGCTGGCACCATTTTTGTGGCCGAATGTTTGGTATGATTGTATGCCTCTACGATATTCTGCGAAACATCAACATACCTTCGAGTATTTTTATGAGTAAAATATCGCCATGTTCTTTCTTTTATAGTTCTTATGAATCTTTCCACAATGGCAGCTTTTACATCTGGACTGGGTGCCACTCTAAACGCTATACCGTGCTTTGAGAGAGCTCTCTGCAGCGGCCCGCCGATAAATTCTTTACCTTTATCAGTTTGAAGACATATTGGTTTCCGTCCGTTACTTCTTGACAAAATACGCATAAAAGCATCAGCGACGTTTCTCGAAATTTTGTCCTTCACAGGTTCAGCCCATCCGTATTTGCTGAGAACATCGATAACAGTTAAAACGTAGCTGTAGCCGTCGTTGTAAGATTTTATATATCTCATGTCCATCAAATCAGCTTCCCACACGTCGTCAAAATTGCGCACATTATAATTACGGCTAGGAAAACAATCTCGAACAGGTCTATGCAAGTTATAAGCGTCTTGACTCTCAAGCCATTCAATAACACTTTGACGATCGTAGTTTTTACGCGTAGCTCGCAAAAGTTTATCACCATCAGCGTACGCCAAAGGTCGATGTGCTTCGTAATAAAGTTTATCAAACGTTTTATTCATTGTTCGAGATTATTATTTTGTCTAATTTCTTCTTATCCTTTGGTTTCTGTTCCTTCTTCTTCTTATCGTTTTGATTTGGATTTTTATTTTTCTTGTTTCGTTTTCTGATAGCATTCTTGATACGCGAAAAAAATTTTTCAAAAGTTATCATGCTAACCATGCAGTAAGCTGTCATCATCGCGACTGTTCTTTCGTCAGACGGCGTTTCCTCGGCGAGCATGCGAGAGAAGGCATATCGCGCTAAAACTTGGTCGGCTTGACGACGGTCACTGTTCGAGTCAGCATAAGCTAGATCATGCTGTCGGCTAGCCTCATCCAACGGATTGATTCCAACGTCGCCACGTTCAATATGCTCTGCTAGCTTAGTTCCAGGTCCGCAAAATTTGTAATGTGGTACATGCATTTCAAATGGTAATAAATCAACGAGTGCATCTAGAACGCTGTTTTTCTCCTGTTCTTCTTCTTGAGAATTTATTAGCGCAGCCCGAATGTCTTGCTCATTACGCGCCATGACAGTATTTCAGAGTGTGGTGGTGAGACCTTCTTTTTTTCAGCTGACTTCTTTTTTCTTCTTTTTTCGGGTTGCGTTGAATCTGTTTCATCAGCGGTGCTGTCGCCGCTACTCTGAACTCTCAAAATAGGAACGGAAGGCGGTGTAGTAAAAGCACTGTTTTCTAAATGCTCACTGGTCGATGAGGGTCTTGTAAAGTCGTTCCAAACACGCTTGTTACCTATAAACTCTCGAGGCACAGTTGTTTGGTGAAGAGGGACAGCGAACTGAAGATCACCAGGCGGAGCGCTCCTTTTTCTATCTCTCATTGCGTCATTCACCAAGTCGACAATGTTGATTCCGGGCACAATCATGCCATCTATCGTTACAGCCCTGTTGGCATCCCAAATTACTTTTCCACCAGCTCGCAAGCATCGCACGAGCTGTTTGGATTTCGTTTTGTACTTTTTCGGATGTTATAGATAATGTTTGCGTCAATGAGCTCATCGGTTTCCTCCTCCCCCTCCTCCTCCTCCTGCTCATTATTGTCCACCGTATTAGATTCGCTGACACTGTCATTCTTTTGTTCTTTTTTTTTATACTTATCTGCTCCTTCGGATCCTTTAAAGTGAAGATATCGCTGTAAAACTTGATGGTAGAGAGTCCACTTTTCACGCTCGTCTTTGTATGTTGGCGAGTTTAATATTTCGTTCATTTCAGCTTCGAGTCTACTCGTCACCGATCCCGGTGTTTGCACAGACTTTATCTAATATTTTCCAAGCGTGGTCTGCAAAGGTTCAACGCTCTCTTGCGGTACGAGAATCATCTTTCTCGCGTGTTCCATCTTTATTTATTCACGAGATTAGCAAGAAGCGTGCCAATCAGAGGTGCCAGCCAGGGGCGGATTAGACATTTACGAGGCCCGGGACTAATATGAAGATGGGGCCCACTTAAGTGTAGCACAAAATTATCATGTTCGAAGCAGGGGCGGATTAGACATTTACGAGGCACGGGACTAATATGAAGATGGGGCCCACTTAAGTGTAGCACAAAATTATCATGTTGGAAGTATAAATAAAAATTACATTATTATTTTTATAATTTATTATTATAAATATTTTTCTTTTAATGCTTGTGTATTAAAAACTATAAATGGTTAATATATAATTAAAAATATTTTTTTCTCGACTTTGCTCTGGCAAAGTCACTTAACAAGTCATCAAAGTCAATCGATCGAAGTAATTCAACCTCGTCAAAGCAGATAAACTTTCATCTAACAGAGTTGACCTATACATATTTGTTATCCTCTTTAAAACTGGATAACCTTTCAGATTCACAGTTTGCTATTGGAATTATTGTAAACATTTGGAAATACTTCAATAATATTCATATTTAGAATCCAATTGAGAACTTGCAAAGGGCACAAGGTTTGGTCATTTTCACTAGTTGTTTTATCCGATCGATTAGAAAAAAAACCTTTTGGTTGTAGTTTCAAGCAAGGTATAAATTCTTTTAATTCTAATAATAATAATTCATTCTATAAATCATCTGAATATACCTTAAGGGGGCTACACACCTTTTTTCTCTGAAATAAGAAGTCACATTTTAATACATAAATGTAAACTAATTATTTCATACTTTTTACATATAAAAGTGGGTATATTTACCTTACCTTAAAACTTTCTCCGATGGGCCTTTTATATGGTCCAGAACCATAGTCATCGATGAAACAAGTTTTTTCACTAACCGTAAGCTTTAAAAGTTTCCTATGGATGGATTGACTCCAGATTTGAACTAAATTATTCCTGAATAGTATAATTTTCATATGAGTGTAGGGATTTTTGATCTAATGAGAAAAAAAAAATTGGGCTGTTTTTCAAGAGTTTTTTTTTAATTTTTTAAAATTTTTTATATTTTTTCATAATTTTTCTGATGTAAAAATTTTTTCCGACATTTAATCCTAAATCCCTACACTCATATGAGAATTATACTATTCAGGAGTAATTTAGTTTAAATTTGGAGTCAATCCATCCACAGGAAAATTTCAAAGCTTACGGTTAGTGAAAAAACTTGTTTCATCGATGTTTGGGAAATATCAAGTTTTGAATTTCCCGCGGTTGCGCGACTGAGGGATAACTCAGCAGGCGGCCGCGCGACGGCAGCACTCAGCAGCTGTTCTCTGCGGAACAGCTGAATCGCTATACTGATTAGCCGAGTATGGCAAAACTCATGCTGTCTCTCTCATGCTTACACATGTAAATGAGAGAGACGGTGATTTGACTCACTCCTCGGTAACAACGAGACGAGTAAGAAGACGGAAGTGCTCTCTTAATTCTCACACTCAGTTAGTATCCATGTAATGGTTCGCCTCGTGGAAAAACTCACGGTACTTTGGCTCTCAGTAGATACACTCAAACCTCTCACTAAAAGTCTCTCTCAGTAATGGTCTACCACGAGGGAAATCTACTGTGCCGGCGATTCTCAAGTGAAAAATTCAAGTGTAGTGTTTCTCACTCTCTCAACATGGACTACTGCTCGGCAACATCTCATACGGCGTCGTCTATCGCGGCATGTTTTCACGCAGCAGTGTCTCTCACACGGAAACTTCTCACACGGCGGTGATATTCAAGCGGCATCTTCTCACCGGCGCTCGATGCTTCGAGCGCGCCACGAGGCAATATCTCACACGGCATATTCATAGTGCAGTGCGTCTCACAAGGCAGCTTCTCACGCGGCTTCTCCTCACATGGCATATACTCACTCAGCAACTTTGCACGGATTCTCGCTCACACCTGCACTTTCACCAATGCAACCCCAGCATTAAACTCATGATCACCGTGATCAATAATATCAACGGGATTTGGACATGGTTTTTTCAAGCAGGGAAATTACACTGGCAGTTCTCAATCGGCTTTGCTCAACTGGCTTCTCTCATCGGCTGCTTCGCATCCTCATACTCATCTCACCGGCTTATCTCATCTTTCGTTATCATGCTCAACATACGGTTCTTCTCCACTGCTCAGCTTCGTTGCGGAATCACCATCACGGGACCAACTCGTCGGCGTAAAGATTAATATAACCTCTACGTATGATAAGGTAACAACTCAAATACATGCGGCCATTTTATACGAAGGTGCGCTGCTACACGGAAAGCATAACCAAGCTGTACAGCGGGAAATACTCAGGCACGATTAGGTCAGTAATACCTAATCGTGTCATCTCATTGAAAACTCAACCACAATTAATTCAATAATAATTGATTGTGTTGCTTATTGTATGGTTAGTACACTCATCAGTGATTCGCAACGTCACACAGAAAACTCATACACTCAAACAGCAAACTCACCAATACTCACAGAATTTTGTAACACTCATACACTCAGAATTATGTAACAGTCATACACTCAACTATTTACTTGTAACATCTCACACATTTTATACTTATTCTTGAAACAACTTTTATATCGGCAAATTTGTAATAGTAATTTATAATTTTATAGTTATTGTGAATATATTATAGTTTAATTTACCAAAGTGTTTGGCTCAATTTATTTTGTAAACACCCACAGCATGTCCTCATTATAATTTATGGAATTCTCAAACATTTGGTCCTTCGAGCCGGATTAAACATGCTGTGGTGTGTATTATAGTCATTGCATTTTACTCATTGCTGAACTGTTTATATGCATTGGATCATGGCTGAGGATGCTGAGGCCAAGGAGATTGACATACTCATGGATGCTATTCTCACCAGTGACTTGGACACTCTCAACTCTCAAACGGACAACCTCAAGGAATTAACGGACAAATTCTTCACTACATGTGGATCACTGTGTGGACGTACAAACTCAGCGCTGCCTTAGCAGTGAACTCAGAAAGGAGCCTCAGAGGAATTCTACAAGGGCATCTCAACCGAAAGTGATACACTGAATATGCACTACTCACCACACTTGCGCCTATTGGAAGTAATTTCACTCGTATATTGTGTCGGTCACAATAATCAACGTTGCATCGAGATGGAGAGATGCAATTACACTCTTCTTACTTTTCTTACAATTGCAATGTCCTTCAGATTTTGGATTTATGCAGCAATACTGCATATCAACTATAGGTGCAAGATGAAGTAACTCTCACTATATATGGATCATATTCAAAAATACTCAACAATTGGATTTTGGTGCAATCATTTACACTCAAGGTCAACTCACCTCCAACACTCAGTTACTTAGTCGTCAATAATTGCAACTGCATTGAAATGATACGACACACCGGTGACACCTCACAAACTTGGATTATTAATCCATTCAATGTCAGAATTGTGATTTATCTCAAAGGATGTGATTTGAATCCTCAACGCTTCATGGCACCGCTCATCTATCAATTATTGGAATTTGGGGTTAGGATTACTGCTCATCATACGCCAAGTCTCATCTACAGTGCCATCGGAACTATCTTAACATTTTATTTGGAATTATACGAAAGAAAACTTTATTGGCTCAGCGCATATTTTGGTAGCCTCAACTTGTGGATGTACTCATTGACACTGATGATTATTGTTGGATCATCAAACTTAACTTTAAAAGGGATGGCAAACTCACTCGAATTGGCATCCAGCGTGAATTATTCTTAATTGACATTCTTAAGATGTAATTTACAACGCATATCATAGATAAATGAACCGGATCAACTCACGCACTTCGGTTTAGCAAATTTACATATGGAGTTGCATCAACGGACACATTCATTTACAGCGTATACGGACACACACACACAGACACACACACACACACACACACACACATCCATACGGACATTTTCTAAAAATAGTGTATTTCGATTCCCAATTTGCTAAATAACATTTCTAACACATTATCTCATAAACTTTTTTTTTACTATCACAAAGCTTCCTCTATGAGGAAGCAAAAGTCCATGTATCTAGCAAAAATTGAATCATGATTTTGTGATGAAAAATATTATGTAAAAATTAAAAAGAACCCGTTGCCCAGTCTTGAAAGGAAAACGAATGAGTTAATTAAATGGCTAAATAAAATAGATTTTATTCGTAATGAAAAAACGTTACATCCAGTAACGACACACATAAGAGAAAATAGTATATTACGATACGTGGGCCGGAAATTTGATTTCCGGGCCGGGCGTGGTATGACGCCCGAGGCGAAGCCGAGGGCGTCATAACGCACGGCCAGGGCATCCAATTTCCGGTCCAAGTATTGTATACTATTTTTCTTACTCCCCGGCCGAAAGTACGTTCTGTAATTGTTAAATAATTGATAAAATTGCGTTGTCGTCTGCTAGCTGTGTTTGAGACGTTTGAGTGTTAGTTTTTCTTTCGACCCGCTCGATAGTACTGCCTCTGTCGGCCGCTTTGGGTAGCTCAGTCGATATTACCGACCGTTTTTTCTTTCGACCCGGCGTGGAGAGCTGGTTTTTTGGCCGTCTGCTACTTTCGCTATTGTACGGATGGTCTGATGCCCGCCCGACATTTGCAAGACCGAGGCGAAGCCGAGGTTTTGCTGGTCGGGGCGGGCATCAGAAACACATTCATTAAAAAAAGACAACACCACTTTTTATTTCAATTAACTCTTTTTTCTCGTCACACGTGCACTTTCCTCTGTCTATTTCGTACGTGTCTAACCTTCACACCGCACAAACATATTTTTCTCGGACGCTCCCGTCCATACGTTTAAAAAACAATAACCACGATCAAACAAAACCACTTTTTATTTCAACTAACTTTTTTCTCGTCACCCGTGCACTTTCCTCTGTTTATTTCGTACGTGTCTAACCTTCACACCGCACAAACATCTTTCCTCGGGCATGCACGCGGGCGCTGAAGCGCCGCGGGTCAGGAAATTTCGGCAGCCAATCAGAGCGCGCGGTTGGTCTAAAATAGGATGCGAAAGTTTCTCTTTCGGCCCGGAGATGCGGGCCGAAAGTACGTACTTTCGGGTGGGCGAGTAAGAAAAAATTTTTTATAAAATGAATAACTATTAATTTCGGAATAATATATAATATCGGGGAGTTTCGTGCTTGTCGTACTTGGTGGACTCGTCAGGAAGACCCAAGTAGACATATCTTCGACTCCAAAATACTGAAATTACTGTGAATTCTTATAGTGTGTAAGTTGTAATTTTATATGTGGATTTGAAAAATTGGTTGCCATCTAGTGTTAAAAGGTTGGAACTAAGATTATACAAGGAAAGGCATTTTAGTGTCCGAATGCCATTTGATTCTAAATATGTTGTAAGCGCTCATGGTGCTATCTTAATAGTTTTGAATTTTTAATCGGACTTCAACGAGCAAAGCTCTTATGCGTTAGTCGAATGTCTATTCTCAAATCGAGAAAGTTAGCTTTTGTTTAAGCTTCCTCCTCTCTCGATAAGAATTTTTTGACAAACGGCGACACACATAAGAGAAACAAATTTTTTATAAAATGAATAACTATTAATTTCGGAATAAAATATAATATCGGGGAGTTCGTCCTTGTCGTACTCGGTGGACTCGTCAGGAAGACCCAAGTAGACATATCTTCGACTCCAAAATAATGAAATTACTGTGAATTCTTATAGTGTGTAAGTTGTAATTTTATATGTGGATTTGAAAAATTGGTTGCCATCTAGTGTTAAAAGGTTGGAACTAAGATTATACAAGGAAAGGCATTTTAGTGTCCGAATGCCATTTGATTCTAAATATGTTGTAAGCGCTCGTGGTGCTATCTTAATAGTTTTGAATTTTTAATCGGACTTCAACGAGCAAAGCTCTTATGCTTTAGTCGAATGTCTATTGATTTGAGAATAGACATTCGACTAACGCATAAGAGATTTGCTCGTTGAAGTCCGATTAAAAATTCAAAACTATTAAGATAGCACCACGAGCGCTTACAACATATTTAGAATCAAAGGGCATTCGGACACTAAAATGCCTTTCCTTGTATAATCTTAGTTCCAACCTTTTAACACTAGATGGCAATCAATTTTTCAAATCCACATATAAAATTACAACTTACACACTATAAGAATTCACAGTAATTCCATTATTTTGGAGTCGAAGATATGTCTACTTGGGTCTTCCTGACGAGCCCACCAAGTACAACAAGGACGAAACTCCCCGATATTATATTTTATTCTGAAATTAATAGTTATTCATTTTATAAAAATTTTTTTTCTCTTATGTGTGTCGCCGTTTGTCAAAAAATTCTTATCGAGAGAGGAGGAAGCTTAAACAAAAGCTACCTTTCTCGATTTGAGAATAGACATTCGACTAACGATTTGCTCGTTGAAGTCCGATTAAAAATTCAAAACTATTAAGATAGCACCACGAGCTCTTACAACATATTTAGAATAAAATGTATTTATTCTAAAATGATCAGACGCACTTAACTATCAATTTGTACTTCCTTGTCTGCAAGCTTACGAGTGATTTTTCTTTTATTTGAATTCGAATATTCTTGGTTCACATAAGTACTTAATTCCCTAGCTTCTTTTTCAATATCAGAAAATTTATCACGCAATTCCTTAACAAGATCTACTAATGAAAGCAGCATATTATTAGCAGAAATTAAATCTACATTTATGTTTTGAAGATATTGACTAGTTGCGTTAAATCGTTGGAAAATGAAATTCCATAAAACCGCCATAAAAACATTTTCAATCGTAACTATATGACTCAATGAAGCTAAAGCTTCTTGACGTGTATCACACTTTTGATCAATATCATTAGCTAATATTTGTAGAGCCTCATAAATGCCATCGTAATCCCTGACTATAAGTTTTGTGGCATCTCCGCGACATGACCATCTCGTTTGTGATAAGCTGGTTAATCTAGATTTTTTAGTCAATAGAACGTCCCATCGTGTTGGTGCACTAAAAAAACATATAAGTATTGCGCGATCCCAAAGAAATTCGTGGCATCAAGACATTTGTCGACGCTACACTCTCTTACCAAGTTCAGTGAATGACCGACGCAAGGAACGTAGCTTGCTAATTTATTTTTTCTTTAATACGAGCTTGAAGGCCGGATTATATCCCGAACATAGTAGAAGCGTTGTCATAGGTCCGAGCTCGGCAATTTTCAATATCAATACCATTTTTTGGTAATAAGTCTAACACAACATTGCTAAGCGTTCATAAACATGACCATTTAATTAGTATCGAAAAATGATTGGCAACTGATCAATATGAGATACATCGGGAGTAGAATCTACCACAATGTCCCAATGTTTTGCACTCTTTATTTCACTTATAATATGATTTAATACTTTTGTAGCCATTAACTCTACGAATTCTTCAGAAACGTTTTTTAATAAGTATGATACTGTTCCATGACCTTTATGAGAATACAATTTAATGTGCTCTTCCATAAAGGAATCAAATTCAGCAATCAATTCCATGCTACCGAGGAAATTCCCATTATTAGGGGATCCTATTACTTCATTTTTTCCACGTAGCGGAAGCCCCCGTTCTGTCAGATACCGAATCCCTGCTACAACTCTTTTCAAAACTTTAATCCATATTGCACTTCATTTTCCATGTCTCTTATAATACTTGTGTAACGTCCGTGATACAATGTCGCGATGACGGTAAAGTCGGCGCGATAAATGTTCCTCTTTCGGTCTACGCCTACACGTAATAACCACGGGAGTAGGAACGTACAAAAGTAGCAGTTCGGACTTTAAATAATAATATAAACACTCGCGAAACTAATAAGCGACAAGCGGAAGCAGCAATTGGAATAGATAAGAGAAAGGACAGCAATCTGAAAAGTTACTTACTTTCTGACTGACGTGTGTAGCTCGTTGTCTCAGACAATCCCAATGGCAGTGGAAGATTCAATGGCAGAAGGACAGGCTCGGCGAAATAATGTTAAGTCCAAATGTAATTTAATAATGTTTATTAAATAGATCAAAGTTACGTACAACTGGTTAAATACTGATTGTAGTGGAGATATAATATCAACAATTATTCGCGACACTACAATCAGAGAAGCGTTGCAATAAAGTTTCTAAGTTAATTCTGCTAGAAAATATTCTAAGTCAGAATTTACAATGATCGAAAATATTCTAAGTCCCGATACAATATAAATTGCCGAAATTATTCTAAGTCCACGATTATGATTTGAATATTCGTCGGACAAGGGCTTCGCCCTACGAAAGAAAATGAAGAAAAATCCCTTCTTTTCCATCGGTCTTACAGTCTTACAAATTAAATTAAAATAATTAATATTTATGGCAGTCAGATTGCCCTTGTTTATAATCACCCCCGCAGAATCTGAAATAAAAACTTAATTAAAATCTGGAAAAAACTTTGTTAGCAAAGGACGATCTGACTGCCCACCACCACCACATTGTCCGACGTTTCGAGCCTGCTCCGGCTCCTCCTCAGGGACTGAAATAAAACCCGCGATACACCTCCTTATATACCATGCACCCATACCCCCTTCTTTTCTCTTACCCCACCACCCTCCACATTCCCCTCTCCAACTTGCCATTCTCACTTAAATTAATAAAGAATGATAAATGTTATCTAATTTACTTGACTCTATCATTAAATTTACATTATTCCGATTTCTTAGAATGTGAATACTTTCAAGGCTTTCCCTCTTATATTTATTCTTAATCCCCTGTTCCAAAATATCCACACTCCCAAAATCGAAAGAATGCAAACTATTTAAACAATGTTCTTTCAAACCCGATGTACAACTTGAGCTGCGTAAACTATATTGATGTTCATATATTCTCTTTTCAAATATCTACCCGTTTGACCAATATAACAACCATTACAATCCCTACAATTAATTTTATAAACAACTCCCGATTTCAAACATTTATCATCCTTGTCTTTACAATTACTAAATAACCTTTCTAAATTATTATCATTTCTAAAGAAAACTTGAATATTATGTTTACTAAAAACCCTTCTAATCCTTTCCGACAAACCTCTAACATATGGTAAACTAAAATATGCATTCTTTCCATTTCTATTCCTTGTTTGATTATCTACCCGCTGCTTCAATCCACCATTATAAATTTTCCACACTCTCTCATCAATCATTTTATCAATAAATTTTACGGGATAACTATTTTTAATAAATGTTTCTCTAACTAAATTTAAATTCTTTTTCCTAAAATCTTTATGTGACAATTTAATCGCTCTGTCAATGACACCTTTGATCGCACCTGTCTTGTTTCCGAATTGGTGGTGAGAATCAAAATTTAAAAATCTACCTGACCATGTAGGTTTTCTATACCAATCTAATTTCACTCTATTATTATTACCTCTAATGACTCTAATATCTAAAAAACTCAATTGATAATCTTTCTCAACTTCTTTTGTGAATTTAATTCTATCATGGATAGAATTAAACACATCCACCATTTCATCCACAAAACATTCTGGTACAACTGCAAAAATGTCATCAACATATCTTTTAAAAATAATTGGCTGAAAAACCAACTTAGACAAAGCAATACTTTCCAATTTTTCCATTACTAAATTGGCTATAACAGGTGACAAAGGTGATCCCATTGGACAACCATATCTTTGTTCATATAGACTATTATCAAAAGAAAAAATTGTGTTTTTAAAAACCAAATTAAGTGCCTTTATAAATTCATCTTTTGTTAAACTAGTATGTACTTTAATTTCAGACCATTTATCTTGTATAATATCATTCAACAACTCTAAAGGTATATTTGTAAACAAAGATACTACATCCAATGAAACCATCCTATGATCATTCGGAATAATAATATCTTTCATTATACCATAAAAACTCCAACTATCTTTAATATATGAATTTGTTTTACCCACTATCTTGAACAATATATTAGACAAAAATCTAGCAAGTCTATACGTCGGAAAATTTATCGATGATATTATTATTCTATATGTCAACTGTTCTTTGTGAATCTTAGGAAGCCCATAACATTTAGCTACAGTGCCATTTTCACATTTTAAATATTTAAACATACTATCTTTAATATAGGCTTTTGTTTTCCAATGCATCAATAATTCTTTCAATTTATCTTGTAGTCTATTGATATGTGGATTCCTAATTTTCACATAAGTGGTATCATCCTCCAACATAAGTTGAATTTTATTAATATAATCCCTTTTATCCGAAACTACAGTTACATTTCCTTTATCTGCTTTTTGAAGATCATATTCGGATTCTCTCTCAAGAATTTCTTCGTTATTTTTAATTCATGGAATAAATTACTATTCAAATAATTATCAAATCTATGTTCTCTTTTAAAATTATCAACAACTTTAACTAAAGAACGCCTACATTCTTTTTTAAACTCCAGATTAAAACTACTCATACTACTTTCTACCTCAGCGATGATATTCTTGATCGGAAGAGATTTACTTGAATATGATATTCCAAATTTAGCACCCTTTGACATGATATTTACCACTTCTTCTGGTATTACTTTGTCAGTTAAATTTCTAAACCAATCCTTATTAACATTGTTAGTTTGATTGACCTGAGAGTGTTTTCTATGCTTTAAATATTCAAATTTTCTTTTAATTTACTCCTATGGTTATATTTTACTTTTTCAAAGTGCCTCTTTTGACCACGAAAAAATTCTTGCAAATCATTCTGTTCTATTTTATTATATAAATATCTTTCAAGCTCTAATAAATATTTATTCAAACGATTAATTTCAAAATTCAAATCTCTAATTTCTAAGTTAAGTAATTTATTTTTGAAAAAGAAAATATTTTCCGTAGATCATAAGAAACTCTTTTATTGTAATCCCGATAAAAACCCTTATCATCAAATTTTTTTCCAATATGTTTAGGAAAAATATTTGATTTTTACACTTTAGAAGAAAAGTGAGTTGCTCCTTTAAAATTACAATCCTTAAAACCATTTTTACCCATTTTGAGCAATAATCTTTTACCACCTTCCCATAAATCCCATATATATCTCTAAAAAACATTTTACCCCACCTTTAATAGACCTTAGTTTTATCATTAAAAATATTACTTATGTCGACTGCAATTTAATATCAACTGATAAGAATTTTTCCATCGGTCTTACAGTCTTACAAATTAAATTAAAATAATTAATATTTATGGCAGTCAGATTGCCCTTGTTTATAATCACCCCGCAGAATCTGAAATAAAAACTTAATTAAAATCTGGAAAAAACTTTGTTAGCAAAGGACGATCTGACTGCCCACCACCACCACATTGTCCGACGTTTCGAGCCTGCTCCGGCTCCTCCTCAGGGACTGAAATAAAACCCGCGATACACCTCCTTATATACCATGCACCCATACCCCCTTCTTTTCTCTTACCCCACCACCCTCCACATTCACCTCTCCAACTTGCCATTCTCACTTAAATTAATAAAGAATGATAAATGTTATCTAATTTACTTGACTCTATCATTAAATTTACATTATTCCGATTTCTTAGAATGTGAATACTTTCAAGGCTTTCCCTCTTATATTTATTCTTAATCCCTGTTCCAAAATATCCACACTCCCAAAATCGAAAGAATGCAAACTATTTAAACAATGTTCTTTCAAACCCGATGTACAACTTGAGCTGCGTAAACTATATTGATGTTCATATATTCTCTTTTTCAAATATCTACCCGTTTGACCAATATAACAACCATTACAATCCCTACAATTAATTTTATAAACAACTCCCGATTTCAAACATTTATCATCCTTGTCTTTACAATTACTAAATAACCTTTCTAAATTATTATCATTTCTAAAGAAAACTTGAATATTATGTTTACTAAAAACCCTTCTAATCCTTTCCGACAAACCTCTAACATATGGTAAACTAAAATATGCATTCTTTCCATTTCTATTCCTTGTTTGATTATCTACCCGCTCCTTCAATCCACCATTATAAATTTCCCACACTCTCTCATCAATCATTTTATCAATAAATTTTACGGGATAACTATTTTTAATAAATGTTTCTCTAACTAAATTTAAATTCTTTTTCCTAAAATCTTTATGTGACAATTTAATCGCTCTGTCAATGACACCTTTGATCGCACCTGTCTTGTTTCCGAATTGGTGGTGAGAATCAAAATTTAAAAATCTACCTGACCATGTAGGTTTTCTATACCAATCTAATTTCACTCTATTATTATTACCTCTAATGACTCTAATATCTAAAAAACTCAATTGATAATCTTTCTCAACTTCTTTTGTGAATTTAATTCTATCATGGATAGAATTAAACACATCCACCATTTCATCCACAATTCCATTTTGCAGTTGTACCAGAATGTTTTGTGGATGAAATGGTGGATGTGTTTAATTCTATCCATGATAGAATTAAATTCACAAAAGAAGTTGAGAAAGATTATCAATTGAGTTTTTTAGATATTAGAGTCATTAGAGGTAATAATAATAGAGTGAAATTAGATTGGTATAGAAAACCTACATGGTCAGGTAGATTTTTAAATTTTGATTCTCACCACCAATTCGGAAACAAGACAGGTGCGATCAAAGGTGTCATTGACAGAGCGATTAAATTGTCACATAAAGATTTTAGGAAAAAGAATTTAAATTTAGTTAGAGAAACATTTATTAAAAATAGTTATCCCGTAAAATTTATTGATAAAATGATTGATGAGAGAGTGTGGGAAATTTATAATGGTGGATTGAAGCAGCGGGTAGATAATCAAACAAGGAATAGAAATGGAAAGAATGCATATTTTAGTTTACCATATGTTAGAGGTTTGTCGGAAAGGATTAGAAGGGTTTTTAGTAAACATAATATTCAAGTTTTCTTTAGAAATGATAATAATTTAGAAAGGTTATTTAGTAATTGTAAAGACAAGGATGATAAAAATGTTTGAAATCGGGAGTTGTTTATAAAATTAATTGTAGGGATTGTAATGGTTGTTATATTGGTCAAACGGGTAGATATTTGAAAAAGAGAATATATGAACATCAATATAGTTTACGCAGCTCAAGTTGTACATCGGGTTTGAAAGAACATTGTTTAAATAGTTTGCATTCTTTCGATTTTGGGAGTGTGGATATTTTGGAACAGGGGATTAAGAATAAATATAAGAGGGAAAGCCTTGAAAGTATTCACATTCTAAGAAATCGGAATAATGTAAATTTAATGATAGAGTCAAGTAAATTAGATAACATTTATCATTCTTTATTAATTTAAGTGAGAATGGCAAGTTGGAGAGGTGAATGTGGAGGGTGGTGGGGTAAGAGAAAAGAAGGGGTATGGGTGCATGGTATATAAGGAGGTGTATCGCGGGTTTTATTTCAGTCCCTGAGGAGGAGCCGGAGCAGGCTCGAAACGTCGGACAATGTGGTGGTGGTGGGCAGTCAGATCGTCCTTTGCTAACAAAGTTTTTTCCAGATTTTAATTAAGTTTTTATTTCAGATTCTGCGGGGGTGATTATAAACAAGGGCAATCTGACTGCCATAAATATTAATTATTTTAATTTAATTTGTAAGACTGTAAGACCGATGGAAAAATTCTTATCAGTTGATATTAAATTGCAGTCGACATAAGTAATATTTTTAATGATAAAACTAAGGTCTATTAAAGGTGGGGTAAAATGTTTTTTAGAGATATATATGGGATTTATGGGAAGGTGGTAAAAGATTATTGCTCAAAATGGGTAAAAATGGTTTTAAGGATTGTAATTTTAAAGGAGCAACTCACTTTTCTTCTAAGGTGTAAAAAATCAAATATTTTTCCTAAACATATTGGAAAAAAATTTGATGATAAGGGTTTTTATCGGGATTACAATAAAAGAGTTTCTTATGATCTACGGAAAAATATTTTCTTTTTCAAAAATAAATTACTTAACTTAGAAATTAGAGATTTGAATTTTGAAATTAATCGTTTGAATAAATATTTATTAGAGCTTGAAAGATATTTATATAATAAAATAGAACAGAATGATTTGCAAGAATTTTTTCGTGGTCAAAAGAGGCACTTTGAAAAAGTAAAATATAACCATAGGAGTAAATTAAAAGAAAATTTGAATATTTAAAGCATAGAAAACACTCTCAGGTCAATCAAACTAACAATGTTAATAAGGATTGGTTTAGAAATTTAACTGACAAAGTAATACCAGAAGAAGTGGTAAATATCATGTCAAAGGGTGCTAAATTTGGAATATCATATTCAAGTAAATCTCTTCCGATCAAGAATATCATCGCTGAGGTAGAAAGTAGTATGAGTAGTTTTAATCTGGAGTTTAAAAAAGAATGTAGGCGTTCTTTAGTTAAAGTTGTTGATAATTTTAAAAGAGAACATAGATTTGATAATTATTTGAATAGTAATTTATTCCATGAATTAAAAATAACGAAGAAATTCTTGAGAGAGAATCCGAATATGATCTTCCAAAAAGCAGATAAAGGAAATGTAACTGTAGTTTCGGATAAAAGGGATTATATTAATAAAATTCAACTTATGTTGGAGGATGATACCACTTATGTGAAAATTAGGAATCCACATATCAATAGACTACAAGATAAATTGAAAGAATTATTGATGCATTGGAAAACAAAAGCCTATATTAAAGATAGTATGTTTAAATATTTAAAATGTGAAAATGGCACTGTAGCTAAATGTTATGGGCTTCCTAAGATTCACAAAGAACAGTTGACATATAGAATAATAATATCATCGATAAATTTTCCGACGTATAGACTTGCTAGATTTTTGTCTAATATATTGTTCAAGATAGTGCGTAAAACAAATTCATATATTAAAGATAGTTGGAGTTTTTATGGTATAATGAAAGATATTATTATTCCGAATGATCATAGGATGGTTTCATTGGATGTAGTATCTTTGTTTACAAATATACCTTTAGAGTTGTTGAATGATATTATACAAGATAAATGGTCTGAAATTAAAGTACATACTAGTTTAACAAAAGATGAATTTATAAAGGCACTTAATTTGGTTTTTAAAAACACAATTTTTTCTTTTGATAATAGTCTATATGAACAAAGATATGGTTGTCCAATGGGATCACCTTTGTCACCTGTTATAGCCAATTTAGTAATGGAAAAATTGGAAAGTATTGCTTTGTCTAAGTTGGTTTTTCAGCCAATTATTTTTAAAAGATATGTTGATGACATTTTTGCAGTTGTACCAGAATGTTTTGTGGATGAAATGGTGGATGTGTTTAATTCTATCCATGATAGAATTAAATTCACAAAAGAAGTTGAGAAAGATTATCAATTGAGTTTTTTAGATATTAGAGTCATTAGAGGTAATAATAATAGAGTGAAATTAGATTGGTATAGAAAACCTACATGGTCAGGTAGATTTTTAAATTTTGATTCTCACCACCAATTCGGAAACAAGACAGGTGCGATCAAAGGTGTCATTGACAGAGCGATTAAATTGTCACATAAAGATTTTAGGAAAAAGAATTTAAATTTAGTTAGAGAAACATTTATTAAAAATAGTTATCCCGTAAAATTTATTGATAAAATGATTGATGAGAGAGTGTGGGAAATTTATAATGGTGGATTGAAGCAGCGGGTAGATAATCAAACAAGGAATAGAAATGGAAAGAATGCATATTTTAGTTTACCATATGTTAGAGGTTTGTCGGAAAGGATTAGAAGGGTTTTTAGTAAACATAATATTCAAGTTTTCTTTAGAAATGATAATAATTTAGAAAGGTTATTTAGTAATTGTAAAGACAAGGATGATAAATGTTTGAAATCGGGAGTTGTTTATAAAATTAATTGTAGGGATTGTAATGGTTGTTATATTGGTCAAACGGGTAGATATTTGAAAAAGAAAATATATGAACATCAATATAGTTTACGCAGCTCAAGTTGTACATCGGGTTTGAAAGAACATTGTTTAAATAGTTTGCATTCTTTCGATTTTGGGAGTGTGGATATTTTGGAACAGGGGATTAAGAATAAATATAAGAGGGAAAGCCTTGAAAGTATTCACATTCTAAGAAATCGGAATAATGTAAATTTAATGATAGAGTCAAGTAAATTAGATAACATTTATCATTCTTTATTAATTTAAGTGAGAATGGCAAGTTGGAGAGGGGAATGTGGAGGGTGGTGGGGTAAGAGGAAAGAAGGGGGTATGGGTGCATGGTATATAAGGAGGTGTATCGCGGGTTTTATTTCAGTCCCTGAGAAGGAGCCGGAGCAGGCTCGAAACGTCGGACAATGTGGTGGTGGTGGGCAGTCAGATCGTCCTTTGCTAACAAAGTTTTTTCCAGATTTTAATTAAGTTTTTATTTCAGATTCTGCGGGGGTGATTATAAACAAGGGCAATCTGACTGCCATAAATATTAATTATTTTAATTTAATTTGTAAGACTGTAAGACCGATGGAAAAATTCTTATCAGTTGATATTAAATTGCAGTCGACATAAGTAATATTTTTAATGAAAAATGAAGAAAAGCTTCTGCATCGAGTGGAGGCGTGCGGTCGCTTTTATACCCGCGCTCCTAATTAGGACATTGTCAAAAGGCGGAGATTTGGGCTTAAATCAATACGTGGGAGAGATATGTGGGAGAGGTTTACCAGGAATTATAATATTGAGGCTATGAGGGGTTTGTGGGGGAGGTCTCAGGAAAAATGTTGGGACATGTGCGCGAGCGAGACAAACAACCTCTGCTCGGTGAACGATCAATACGGCACGTTCAACAGTGAGGCAAACAAATTTTGGAGCATGTGCGAGAGTGAGACAAACAACCTCTGCTCGGTGAACGATCAATACGGCACGTGCAAAGGTGAGATAAACAGCCTCCCCTAATACGGCACGTGCAGAGGTGAGATCAACAGCCTCCGCTAATACGGTACGTGCAAGGGTGAAATGAACAGCCCCTGCTCGGTGAGTAATCAATACGAGCGCCAGGTTACTCTATGGTATGAGCTGTCGTTCAGGCTCTTACGGGCAGTAAGCAATTTACCGACCACCGGCGCTGTATCGACGGGGTACAAGGAGGAGGGCTAGAGGTGTGTGGAGGTTCCACTAACTATAAGGGCGGTGGCGATCAGCCGTACGCGACGTGACACTTGCTTCTATATTCGAATCTTTTTGTAAATACTCGATATAACTCATCACACAGCTGTTATGTTCTTTACTACTTTCGTGAGACCTAATGCCTTCATCTATTTTCTTCCAACTTGAAAAGCCTTCTTTAACCAATTTGTTATCGTGGTCTTTCGAAAATAGTTTGCAAACATAGCAAAAAATTGAGCTTTCGATTCTGAATACGTAAGCCATTTTCTTTCATACGTCTCTCCATTCTGCAAATTTCGCTGAAAATAAGTTGGTGAGAAATATCTACTCTACTTATTATACTCTCGTTTAGATAGCTTAAAATTAGAATTCTTGTTTTGAAAAAAGCCTTATCCCTTTCGTAAATATTTTTCACGTTCGTAGCCATTTTCGTTTAATTTTAAAATATTACTTGTCATGCGCAGAATCTCTGTGCACATCTATCAACAAAATATTACTTATCATGCATTAATTTATTACTCGAATGTATATATGAGTAACCTCATATCTGTAATAATGTCACTTGCTAATTCAAATTTTCTCGAGCTACTAATATCGAAAGATAAATCGTCATCAAATCGCCTATTATATAAACTATTTTCTTCTAATAAAGATTCTGCAACGTTTTGGTGTAACGCATCTAAAAAAGGGAAAATATAATTTGTTTTTTAAAAAAAAAGAAACTTCAAGGAATATTATATTTAGACTATATATTATGCACACGAATTAACATTTTATCGAACTATTTATTTCGAATTTTCTTATAGTAAAATTTTAATTAAATATAATATAAATACGAGTGAAAACAATTAATTATTTTTTAGTCTGAAAGCTAATTAGAGTAAGAGTGAAAATGTAATTTTATATAAAGGCTTGCGTCACAAATTAGAAAAGACAATAAATATGTATCAAAATATCTCAAAAATTATATTTTCTTTCAACACTGTTTAAAATACCTCTTTTGCTATTGTTAAGTGCACAAATTGTGCTCCTTTCGGCAACAGAATCGCTTTCTGCGCACACTAGCACTTGACTTAATTGATCTTTATCTGTATCTTTAGTTTGTGTGATAAATGGTGTGATAGATGGTTTTGAATTGCCAATACCACGTATATCAATCACACTGTCATCCTTAACCGAGTCGCTCTTTGTGCCAACTTCTATTTGGTTTGATTGATCTTCAGTTTCTACGATAGATCGTTTATAGAGATCAGCCACAGTAGGTTGTTTCTTCACTGATTCCTCCTTTACTTTTTTTGCTTTGCACTTTTCTGCCCCGCTTGGATACTTTCGTTTCAACATTTTGGTAGTGTAAACTTTCTGGACCACAGTCAGAAGCATGCACACTGCCGCCACAAGAACGGCAAAGCCCGTATGAACTTTGTCTTCATTGTTTTTCTGTGTATCGAGTGATGCCCGCAACGATCCGCGCATCGGCGCCGTCACTACGACGTTTTCCGCGAAATGAAAAACACATCAAGTGGCTTCTGCTATAAGCGTCGAAGCATAAGCGATAGTGAGACATGATGGTGCCGTTGCTACAGCCTCTTCCAAACTAATTTCGATACGTTCGGTATTTTTTCATGATGTTTCACTCTATACTGATTGCTCAAATAATTAGTTCAAGTTTTTCAAAATCTATTTTCCGATTGTAGCGCGAATCAGAGAAAACGTTAAGCAAATAGTCTTTGAATCATTTATTTTTTTCAGTATACAAATATGTATCCGTATAATACTCAGCTATAAGAGGATCGTTTTCTGCTCCAGTAAAGCGCTTTTAGCTAAAACAATATAAGGTAATCTGAACGCATTTACTTTAGTAATTATATTTTAAAAAAGTATGTAACTTTTTTATATTTATATTTCATATATAAATTTTAATTTCGTGTACGGTTAGATGAGCAAAATTAAATTACGTATGTTTTGCTTTCTCAAAGAGAAAGCATGGTAACGGTGAAATTTTTCGACCTCGAGATTTCGATGATTTTCGATATTTCTGAACTCCCTGAGTCGAGATATACATTTTCTAGAAACTGTGTGTGTGTGCGTGTGTGTGTGTGTGTGTGTGGGTGGATGGGTGGGTGGGTGTGGGCGTGTGCGTGCATGCGTGCGTGCGTGCGTGCGTGCATGTGTGTGCGTATGTGTGTGTGTGTGTGGGGGGGGGGGCGAGCGTGTGCATGTGTGTGTGTTATAAATTTGTCCGTTGCATAACTGGAAACTGGCCAAAAATATCAAGTTTATCTGTACCAGGTAGCTTATTTTGAAGTTGTGCAAGTTCAATTATATAGTTGATCAGAAAATATTAAGTCGGTTAAAAAAAATAGAGGAAAATATCGAAAAATAGAAACTTTTTTTTTCGTCGTCGAATTTGGGTATCTGTGGGAAGTAGTCCCACCGAAAAGACCTTGAAATTATCTATCAATCCATATTTTTGTCGGCCCATTCGGATATTAAGTCGGTTAAAAAAATAAAGAAAACTAGGGGGGCTGCGCCCCCCAGCGTGCCTTCGGCACCCCCCCTCCCCGCCCCCACACACACCTGCTCCTTGCTTCGCTCGTCGCCCGCCCCCTCCCTATGTAAAAACTTCGTTTTTACATAATAGGCACGACCGCAATACTCAGGAGAACCTTGTATTTTTATAAAAGCGAAAATTGATTAATAATGTCATTACGAAGGACAATGCACTCATGATTTTGCATACTATTAAAAAAAAAAAAAAATAGTTTTTGTTACCATATGACAAACAGTAAGGGTGCGATCCCACACACACACATGCGTTCCGTAAAATTAAATGGAACGACAAAATCGGAGTGAACTTGCAATTCGAGTAATGGCACGCGGATTTCCGTTACGTTTTTACAAATCCCTATTCCCATGAGAGTGAGAAAAAACGCCGGAATGAGGATTGTAGTACTTCAAGAAATTAATTTGATAATAATTTTAAGGAAACATAATTTTATTTTGTTCAGTATTTATTAAATTGTTGTTTTTTAATTTATTCTAATACAATTTTAGCATTACATCAACAAATTTTGATAAGTTTTAATCGAAAGTGAGGTTAGAAAACCATTCCGCTAAAAAAAAAGTACTCCATGGGACTAGGGTGTTGAAATTTTCGTACGGAATAGGCCCGCTCATTATGAATTATTACCATGTACATACTGTTAAACAACATTGTTTGTTGTTTATGAACAATGTTTTTAATAAGAAAAAGAAGATAAATATCAATTAGATTGTGCAAAGAGTGAATATTAAAAAATTATAAATATGTAATGTTATTAATTAATTGCGAGTGACTTTTATGGAATTAATTATTTTATTGTTATTAAGACTATTATTGTTTTTATTTATTAATATGATAATATAACTAATCAGACTCACATTTACTACGTATTATTTAATCATGTAGTTAACACATTTTAAATTTCGCATCACCGCCATTACGATTTTACCATTCCGTAAGTTTTTCCGTAACGCATGGGAGCGCACCCTAAAGCTAATAAGCGAAAAATTTACGGTCTAAAAAACATTAGTGACCGTCTCTTACAGATATGTTACTGCGCAATGATTATCAAGTCATGTCATATTGTTCGTGTATAACGTATTGCGTATAATATATAGATGTTTATGCAAAGTGATGACAATGCGAGCTTGATTTTACGCAATTCGCAATAATTGCAATAAACGATATAAAAATTACAACATCATATATTCACATGGGTAACGTGTATAGCATCGCCAATCACGTGATGGCGGTGACACTGCTGGCTTGTTGGCTTTACCCATGTGAGTGTGCGCGCATGCGCATGCGCTGCACCTCACCTGCTCGTCTTGTCTGGCTCGTCAGCTGATAGCTCGTAGCTTCTTTGCGTAAGCGACACGGCGCCGCGGATGATGCGAGAAAAAGGCCGGGCCGAACTTCTAGTGAAAAAGTTTCAGTGCGGAGTGAACATAAGAAAGCTGCCTACTACGTACGTATTATGGCACAGTGCTTCGCTTCCTATCTGGCTCTCACCCGCATCATGTCAACCATGTGCGCACGGCAGTCCGGCAGACGGCAGTCATCAATGTTTACATCTGCAGTCACTGTGTTTCCTAAATTGCTGTATGGATCGATATTGATGTTTGTCGAGTTCTCTGCTAATTGAGTTGTGGTCTAATCTTGCAGGGTTTTCATCTTTTTTTCACAAGGACATTTTGTTAAAATTTGAGCAAGGTTCAAGGTAGTCTTAGTTGGAAGTGCACATGACCTTTTTCGACTTTCAAGTATACAAATACCTTTCCTTTCTCTGAAAATATTTTCAGCTTTACACACGTCACCATATCATGCATGCTGAGGGATTATATACCATGTTTCAGATCTAAATAATCAGCAAGTATGGAGTTACAGCATTTTCTGTGTGCTTTTTGAGGAAATTTTTAAGAAAGAAAAGTAATTTCCTCCAATTTGTCTGATTAAGTATATCTGAAACTTAATGTACAATGCCTCAGCATGCATTGCATTATGTATGAACATTCTTGTAAACCTTGAGAAAGGATGAGGAGGTCTTAGTTGAGAATACACATGCGCTTTCTCGACTTTTGAGTGCAAAGATCCCTTTCCATTCCCTACAAGTATCTTCAACTTTCTATACATGATGGAATACATGCTGAGGGACAGTATATCAAGATTTAGATATGCATAATCAGCAAGTCTGGAGATATTGCATTTTCTGTGTCTTTTTCAAGAAATTTTTGAGAAAAATGTCATTTTCTCCGTACCGGCTGATTGAGTCGATCTGAAATTGCATACACAATCCCTCTGTATGTATTGTATTGTGTGTGAACATTCTGGTAAACTTTAAGTAAGGGTGAAGAGATCTTAGTTGAGAATACACACGCGCTTTCTCGACTTTTGAGTGCGAAGATCCCTTTCCATTCCCTACAAGTATCTTCAACTTTCCATACATGATGGAATACATGCTGAGGGACAGTATGTCAAGATTTAGATATGCATAATCAGCAAGTCTCGAGATATTGCAATTTCTGTGTCTTTTTGAAGAAATTTTTGAGAAAAATGTCATTTTCTCCGTACCGGCTGATTGAGTCGATCTGAAATTGCATATACAATCCCTCTGTATGTATTGTATTGTGTGTGAACATTCTGGTAAACTTTAAGTGAGGGTGAGGAGGTCTTAGTTGAGAATACACATACGCTTTCTCGACTTTTCAGTGCAAAGATCCCTTTCAATTCTCTCAACATATCTTGGTAAATATATAGTGCTATGAATGATCTTATCGACACGCTAACACTATATTGTGAGTAGTTTGCTGTGAGAATGTTTTCTCGTTTACTTTACAGCTAGCATCTATCCTGCAATGATGTTCTACCCCTTTGACAGGAGTGTGGCTTCTCTGTACTCCTTCCGTTGCCAAGTTATTCTTGTTGTAATTATGTTTTTGGCCTAGGGTGAAGAGCTCCTGCAGACGACATCACGGCGTCCTAAACACCTGCAGCTAGCGTTTTTTATTGGGACTATATGTTGGATTGATTGACATATTTTATGTGGACATCGACAACCTCTGAACTCGTTGAAAAAATTATCTGGTGAGTAGCTTACTGTAAGAAAGTTTATTGGTTTATACTTTTAAGCTAGTATCTATCCTGCAATAATTTCCTACACCTTTGACAGGAGTGTGGCTTCTCTGTACTCCCTCTGTTGCCAAGTTATTCTTGTTGTAATTATGTTTTTGGCCTAGGGCGAAGAGCTCCTGCAGACGACATCACGGCGTCCTAAACACCTGCAGTTACCGTTTTTTATTGGGAGTTTATGTTGGATTGATTGACATATTTTATGTGGACATTGACAACCTCTGAACTCGTTGAAAAAATTATCTGGTGAGTAGCTTACTGTAAGAAAGTTTATTGGCTTATATTTTTCAACTAGTATCTATCCTGCAATAATTTCCTACCCCTTTGACAGGAGTGTGGCTTCTCTGTACTCCCTCCGTTGCTAAGTTATTCTTGTTGTAATTATGTTTTTGGCCTAGGGCGAAGAGCTCCTGCAGAAGACAACACGTCTTCATATAATTGTTCTTTCCTCGAGAGCGTCATTATATGGCCATCATAAAGCAGGAGACTTTCAAAAAAATAGGACCAAATTGGGAACGGCAACTTTGAGAAACTCAACAATGGCATTACAGTGCGTAACCTTGAGTGAAGGGCTTCCTGATGCACACATCTTGGCAGCTTCATCTTTCTATAGATTATCAATGGAAGTTGATCTAGTCTGTATTTATTTCAATTCACTGTGACCACTTTGTGGTCTCTTCTTTGAATAATTATTATTTCAGTAATCTACTGCTTTCAACCATTACTATAGCTTCATTTTTTGTTTTAGGGTTTTTATTATCCTTTCAGAAATGCAGCAACTGTAAGAGGCGACCGGTCAAATTTAACAGATCTATTCCTCATTCATTGATGTCGTTGATATTTACTTTGAGGATGTCTTTTCAAACTTCATTTAGAATAACATAGGAATGATAGAAATCTGCTTTTATAGTGCATTTCAGGCATCTTATGTATTTTTAAGCTGATTTTATCTTTTTCTTTGTAGGTATAATTTAATAAAAAGAAAAAAATAAGTCATGCAATTTCTCAGATTTAATTCAGGCACTGCTTGTGTATTTTTTATAGAACTGTATTTTTATTTTTTTTATTAAATTACATGTACTTTCAAAAAGATAGAGTCAACTCAAAAATACATGGAATGTCTGAAATGCATTACTGAAGCCGGTTTCTATCATTCTTAGTCTTTTGGATTAAGTACGGACACATCACCTCAAAGTAAATATCGATAACATTGAATCCTCAATACACGTGCTAAATCTGACAAGTGGCTTTTATATTGTTGGAGCCGGATGAATTTTCTTATTAAGTTTTTAATTTTGTTCCATATACTGTAGTGTAGTGTAGTGTGAGTGTGTCTGAAACTTCTATACATTTATAGCTTGTCCGGCCATAACAATAAATCTGAATACGTGTAAAAATTGTGAAAAAAGTTATTTTAATCTGTAAAATTCAGTCGAATTGTAGTAGTTAATGAACAATGAGCTTATCCATTAACTACCAGTATTAATTGACTTTTCGAGGTTATAGTGAACTTTTCATAATTCTGACAGGTTTCTAGAATATTTATTTAAGCATACTCTATAAATCTTTCGGACAGGCTCACACTACATGACCCTTCAGATTTCACAAGAGAAAACCTATTTAATTAATTAGGCTGAAATTTACAACATGAAAAGATAAATTAATCCTGCTCCTGTAATATTATAAAAGCCACCAGTCAGATTTAGCAGGTGTACTCATCATTCAGTGTTGGCGTAAATGTGCTTAAGTATAAAAATAATAGAACTCTGCTTCTATAATGTATTTCAGGCATCGTATGTTTTTTTAAGCAAATTTCATCTTTCTAGAAGTAGGTATAATTTAATAAAAATAATATCCGTGCAATATGTAGTCCATTATTTCACCGTGTTTATTGCACTTGCTACGCTCGTGCGCTAACAACGCGGTGCGATAATGAACTGCTTAGTGCACGGATAGATGTGACAGCGGACTTAAGGCAGACAATGTTATAAAAAATTGTACGATACTAATGCGTTAAGTAACACATTACACGTCGTGAAAGGATCCTCGCTACGCTCGGGCCTTAACTTTACGCCATGAAATAATGGGCCACTTATCGCACTTGTATCGTAATGTATTAGTACGATAAATTTTTTATCGATATTTATTCATTAATTAAAAAAACCTCTTTCAATTCATTGGCCCGTAGTTTCCTCAACCTTAATATGTTGATTCTTGTAATTAATATTTAATAATGAAATTTATAAATCTACGACTAAAAAGAATTTTGAAGCGATTAAGTCATTGTTACTCCTGTAATCGTTGGATATACAAAAATCAATTTTCATTTTTCAATTTTTTTCTAAAAAACTAACCAACAAAATGAATTAAAACATTACAGATTATATTTATTTATTTTATCCATTATCATGATTTTTCTCAAAAAAAATTGATCGTTTAGTTTGGGAGTTATAAGTATCTGAAAAAAAAAACACGTTATTGTTAATAATTTTTTTAGAAAATATAGGTATTTTAATTCTCTTTCGAACGCTACCAATCCGATTCGAATAACTCGATCCTATCATTAAAAAAAAAATCAAAAAGCAGTTTTGAGAAAAATCGAAAATTTGAAAAACAACAAAAACACATCGCCCCAATAAAAAAAAACGAATTTTGACCGGAAAACGAGACCTGCCCGGTCAAAATTGACCGAGTAGAAATTGAGATCTAGGCATACACACACACACACACACACACACACACACACACACACACACACACACACACACACACACGCACACACACGCAAACACACGCACGCACGCACGCACGCACGCACGCACGCACACACACACACACACACACACACACACACACACACACACACACACACATTTTTCAAAAACCATGTATTTTGATTCCTAACATCTCGGAACACAATTATAACATGTTTTTACAACAACTCAAAAATTTAATGATACAAAGCTTCCTCTAGGAGGAAGCAAAATGTTTAATTGAGAAATAAATGAAATCTATGAATTCGTTTTTGAATTCGAATTGTCTACTTTAGTAGCAAGCAGGGTCAAACCTTTCTTATTATAATAATTGTTGTAAAATTATATATATTAAGGAAGTCCATACCAACAAATTGTCAATTTCTGTACCAAGATTAATGCCTCGATTTTTTTCTTCCATCTATTTTATAGCTACAATTTTATTAAAGTAAAATTTCTTTTTTTTTAGTTGGATTAAATAAAGTGTAAATAAGTTAAAATAAAATAATTAACTTCTTTAGTAAGGTCGTATTTCAGAAAGAAGTTTATATATATCGCTGTTGATATATATATATATATTTTTTTTTTAATATATCAGTAATTTTATTTCAGGTGGGGGGGCTTCGCCCCCTACGCCCCCACCAGGGGCTCTGCCCCTGGATCCCGCCCTGCGCCCCACACCAAACCCGCCATACCTCATTACCTACCAACAACAAACTTTATTGTTTCTTTTATTTTGTTTTAGTTAGATGGGACATTTCAAAATGATAACTATATCCTCAAGGATTTTCATTCATGGTCACAAAATGATTTCGTAGATTCATTCGTCATCGAATATCATTTAATGTGTGATATCAGGAATATGGTTACGAGTCGTGAGGATGGAATTATATTTGCTTATTCTTTGGCACAATTTTATATTTAATCAAAAATTTAATCTTTGTTTTTTAATTTTATTTTTAAGGTTTAAACTTGAAGAACTTCTATTAATCACATTGTTAATAGAAGATTAGATTATATACAATATTAGCTGCCTGTCTACGACCAAGTTTTAGAAAAAAATAATTTGTTTCTTGGGCCAACTTAGAATAATTTTAAGTAAAAAAACATTTAGGGATTTAATCTTTTAATTTTTGTTACTTCAACATCAATTTATATTTCTTATTATATATTATTAGTGTTTTAGTTTACATAATATTTGGCAGTTTGTAAACAATAGATATTTCTTTTTTTTAAATTATGTTTTCAATGTGTTTATCTCATTTTATAGCACAGTGTGACCTAAGTCCGCACTTAAGTCACGCCTACCCGTGACTTAAGTAGTCGATTATTGCACCGTGAGGTTAGCGCGCGAGCGTAGCGAGTGGACTGATTAAGGTACGGATAGGCGTGACAGCGGACTTAGGTAAACGTGCTATAAAATATCGTACGATACATGTGATTTCAGTGGCAGTATCGTAATGTACTATTTTAACATTGTAATTAAATGTAATTTTATATCTTATGATTATATTTTTATAATTATATGATCTTTCGAATGTTATATTGATTTTTCCGATATTATTTAAAGCTATTGCATTGAATAATTCTTTGTCAAATCGAATCATGTTAAATGAGCGAAAATTGAATATGTAAAGTGTCGTATTTATAGGTTTAGATAATCAGGATTGATTGTACATTAAAATATTAATTGGGGAAAAGTTTTGTTTAGATGTTATCCATACTTATATCTTTTGCATTTAATATTTTTGTGTAAAGCCAAATCGTTGAAATAAGCGAAAATCGTCCATTTTATGTATGTTTTGGCGTTAAAAATTGTTTGTTTGGTTTTAACTCGTCGGGAATTGATTGTACAAAAAAATTGTTAATAGGAAAAAGTTTTGTTTTAATTATCTATAACTTTTACATTACATTCAACATTTTTGTGTAAAATCAAATCCTGTCAAGTTATAGCCGAAAATCGTCCATTTTATGTATATTTAGGCGTTAAAAATCGTTTTTATGAGTTCAACTCGTCAGGAATTGATTGTACAAAAAAATGTTTAACAAAAAAAAGTTTTGTTTTAATATTATCTATAACTTTTATATTTAACGTTATTGTGTAAAATCAAATCCTGTAAAGAAATAGCAAAAAAACGACTATTTTAGATGATTTTAGTTTTAGTTTTTTCGTTATTACATTGTTAAATATTGTTCATAGAAAACAATTTTCCATGTAAAAAAGACGTGTTTTAATTAGTTTTAACAGATGCATTTGTTGTTTTTTGACGTAAAATTAATTTTGTTCACATTATGTTCTGATGTTTTAAGGACGTGGATAGATGGTGAACAATAAAGATGTATCAATGCGTACGGTTGAAGAATACTTTTATTATAATAGGCGAGATAAAATAGCGGCGTATATAAGGTGAGCAGGTTCAGTACGGAATGAGTGATTGAGAGAGCCAGGGTACAAATATATACGTCTATATAACAATATACAGTGTTGCCATGTTTACTTATTCTATACTTGTACTCCTACGTTTACAATAACGCGCGCAATTTAAAATTGCTCCACTAATTCCATCACGCCCACTCAATTTAAATTTCGCGCGCAAAGATAAAAGAAAAAATTTATATTACACATAAACATTAGTTTGTTTGAGAATTTACATATTTGCATATAAAACTTATAATAAAAACTTATTTTTGAATATCACTGTAGTAATGCACTATTAGTCCAACTTCCTCGATGAACTTTTGTAGACTCGAACTAGGCGTTGCTTTGGTGAGTGGGTCAGCTGTCATCTTTTCGGTTGGGATGAACTGAATTTCGATTTCATTGTTGTCGATGTTCTCTTTTAGAAAATTGTGTCGTACATTGATGTGTTTTGTGCGATGACTAAATTTAGCATTTTTGCATAAATCAATTGATCCCTTATTATCTGTATATATGAGACAGGGTCTTTTTGGTTGTATTTCCAGTTCCATTGTAATATTTTTTAGCCATATGGCCTCTTGGCTTGCAGCGGAGAGCGCAAGATACTCTGCTTCCGTGCTAGACAGAGCTAATGTTTTTTGTCTTCTGCTGTTCCAGCTTATTGCGCCACCTTGTAAAATGAACACGTAGCCAGATACTGATCTTGGATCGGTTGGATCAGATGCCCAACTTGCATCACCATATCCTACTAGGCGTCCTTCAGCGACCTTTGAGTACTGTATGCAAAGGTCTTTGGTTTTCTGCAAGTACCTGATAATTCGCTTCACAGCATCCCAATGACAGATGTCATAACAATTATTGAAGCGGCTCACATTACTGACTGCATGAGCGAGGTCAGGTCGAGTGGCTTGAGTCAAGTACATTAGTGCTCCTACTGCACTTTGGTAGGGTATTTTGCTTAATCTATGAACATCTGACTCTCTTGGTGGTCCAGCTGATGTTAGAATGGTAGACACTTCCGTTGGGGTCGACACTTCTTTGCAGTTCTCCATGCCAAATCTTTTCATGATCTCATCTACGTAGCTAGCTTGGGATAGCTTAATAGTGCCTTGCCTTCTGTCACGTATTATATCTATACCTAAAGATCTTCTTACGGGTCCAAGGTCTTTTACTACAAATACTCTTTGTATCTGCTCCTTGAAGTTGGCGATGAAGTTAACGCTGTTGGAGAATACCAGAAAGTCATCAACAAATATAGCTACGATTATAAATTTCATTTGGTTAAAATAATAGTATACACATGCATCAAACTCTGATTGGGTTAAATTGAATTTCTTGAGGGCTTCGTCGAGTTCCTGATTCCATTCTCTGCCTCCTTGTTTTAATCCATATAAGGCCTTGTGGAGCTGACATACCAAGTTTTCTTCGCCTTCGTTTACAAATCCTTCTGGCTGCTGCATATAAACCATCTCCTTGAGTTTACCATGTAGATAAGCTGTCGCTGCATCCAAATGCCATACATCCAAATCGAGCTTAGCAGCATATGCAAATAGTAGTCGAAGTGAGGTGAAACGTACCACAGGAGAGAACGTGTCAACAAAATCAATGCCCTTGACTTGCTCGTAGCCCTTTGCTACTAATCTTGCTTTGTAACGGGTAGAGCCATCACGGTTTACCTTTTTCTTATATACCCATTTACATCCTACCACCTTGCGATCACTTGGTGGTGGACATAGTGTCCATGTGTTATTCTTGATGATGGATCGGTACTCACTTTGCATGGCACTGTACCACTGATTGCTTTCACTTCCATTGATGGCTTCAGTAAAGCTCTGTGGTTCACTTATTCCACTTGTTGTAGAGTATAGCACATAATCGTCCAGGTGCTTAGGTTTCTTTCTTGGTCTCTGTGATCTTTTCTGTGGTTTGGATGAGTCTTCGTCTGAGTCTCGAGGGCTATCTAGTGATGATTCTGTATCGGTGGCTGTAGATTACTGTGAGTTATCTTGGGCCGGTGTATTGATGAGTTCTACATTGCGTTCAACATTTAGCTGTTGCTCTTCCGTGTCATCTATCGGTTGACCTAAAGGGAGGCTGTCGGTATCAATGGGTGTCTCCAATGGTAAGTATACCTTTCTGCTTTGGGCCTTTTCAGCGATAGATTCTTCTTGGAATATGACGTCTCGTGAGGCTATAATTTTTTGTGTATGTGGATCATAAACACGATACCCTTTTTGATCTGAACAGTAGCCTACCATGATGCATTCTGTAGCCTTTGCATCGAGCTTGTTTCTCAAATGTGCAGGTACGTGGACGAATGCTTTGCAGCCGAAAATTTTTAGGTGAGAGATATCCGGTTTATTTCCTATCCAGATGTGCTCGGGTGTCAGACCATCCAAGCATTTTTTGGGTGAGCGATTGCACAGATAAGCAGCTGTGTCTATAGCTTCAGCCCAAAAATTTCTTCGGCAATCCAGATTCGAGAAGCATACATCTTACTTTGTCGAGAAGAGTGCGATTGATCCGTTCGGCTCTGCCGTTTTGTTGAGGGGTGTAGGGAATGGAGGTCTCGTGTCGGATGCCTCTTTTTTGTAATGTGTCCTTCATTTGGTCATTTACATATTCTTTACCATTATCTGACCTAAGCGCTTTAATCTTCTCCTGGCACTGGTTTTCGACGAGGTTGACGTAGTGTAGCAGGCATTTGTGCACTTCGTCTTTAGTTTTTAGAAAGTAAACGGTGATCTTTCTTGAGTGATCGTCTAAAAAGGTCAAAAAATATCTTGCACCGCCTATTGAGTAGTCTGGTACATAACACAGGTCACTGTGTACCAATTCGAGTTTCTTTTTCGACCTTTTATCGTTTAGGTTGAATGGCATCTTGGATAGTTTGCCAAGTGCACACGTATCGCATGATGAAGAAATAATCTCACCTGTGAAGTTTATCCCAGTGGCAGCATGATCTCTCAACAGCTTGAGATACGTGGGGTTGAGGTGCGCCATCCTTCTGTGCCATGTATCGATGCTTGTTGAGGTAGTACCTCCAAATGCGGATGCGATGTGCTTGCGTGTGTTATCGGGCTTTGGTATTGCTTTGAGGTTAGCTGTAAATACATCGTTGGCGTTTAGTTGTCCATCGAAAATGACTACGCCTTTTTCTGATACTACTTGACAAGCAGAGTCTCGAAATGTCACTCTGTGACCAGTCTTTATAATTGCACTAATAGATATTAAGTTTGCACTTAATTGGGGGACATAAAGAAGACGTTGCAGTTTTATTTTGTTTGCATTTCGTGAGCTAGTGCTCGATAATACTACTTCACCTTCGCCCTGAACTGTTGTTTGGCTATGATTTGCGGCGATCACTACGTTGGTGTTTGAATTGCGCAGGCTGTCGATAAAAGTTTTATTATTGCACATATGTTTCGAGGCTCCGGAATCTAGGATCCATTCGCTGTTCGCAATCTATATTTGGCGGTCAGTAGTGGCCGCGAGGGAAAGGAAGGCACATACGACTTCGCTTTCGTCGATTTCGTCTTGCGGAGATTCAGTTTCTGTGCTGACAGCATTTGCTTGTTCCCTTTTTCGTCTTGGAGCTCTGCATTCGCGTGAGTAGTGGCCGAATTTATTGCAGTTAAGGCAACGTGGCCGAGACGAACTCGGTTGATTGTCGCCATTGTCGGGCGATCGGTTCTGCCGCCTCTGGTTGGCGTGGGTGCGGCTGTATGATGTATATTGGTAAGCTAGAAAACTGTCGGTAACGCGTCCATCGTTTAAATTTGAAAATCGAGCTTCCTACAGTAGTTATGTTTTTACGAAATCTGCGGAAATCGGCTTGCCCGCGCTGCCCATTGCCATTATCATAGGCTTGTAAGTATCGGGTAGCCCGGCGAGCAAGAGCATACCTGTCCAATCGTCCGGTACTGCCATGCCGATGCCGGAAAGTTGGTGCGCGGCCGTTATTATTCGGTTGACGTAGTCCTCCATCGATGAGCACTGTTCGAGTTGCGTCGTCGCAACTTCTCGTAGCAAACCAACTCTTCTTTCCAGGCCATTATCGTCAAAGGCATTTTGAAGGTTTTCCCATACTTGTTTCGCAGTGGTTGCTTGAGTCACATGTACATACATTAATGGGTCTCGTGCTAGGGTTAGCTTGGATTTAGCTTTCGTAACGTTCTTTGCGTCCGTGCTCACGGTTCCACCTTCAGGTGCTTTGATTGTGTCCCATAATTCCTCCAGCTCCAATTGTGCCTGCATGGCGATTGCCCATGAGTGGTAGTTGTCACGGCCCGTGAGTTTCTCAACTGGGATGTAGGAGTTGGGGTTCCGGCTCGCCATTCCTTTTTTTTAGTTTGACTTGTGTCGAGTTGTAACGGCTTTATTGATTCACCTGATGTTGCGTTGTCCCTGGGCCCATAACCTGATGTTTTAAGGACGTGGATAGATGGTGAACAATAAAGATGTATCAATGCGTACGGTTGAAGAATACTTTTATTATAATAGGCGAGATAAAATAGCGGCGTATATAAGGTGAGCAGGTTCAGTACGGAATGAGTGATTGAGAGAGCCAGGGTACAAATATATACGTTTATATAACAATATACAGTGTTGCCATGTTTACTTATTCTATACTTGTACTCCTACGTTTACAATAACGCGCGCAATTTAAAATTGCTCCACTAATTCCATCATGTTCAAAAATTTTTATTTGTTCTGGCGTTTTTTTATTTGTTGATCGATTCGGCTCGGTATAAGACTGGACTTACTTATAATTAGACGAGTATCTGGGCCAAAATTCGTTAAGATCTATTGGAAATTCGCTGAGATATTCCATAAACTTGACTACATACGAACGGACATACACACATACACCATAAAAAACGCCTAAAATGAACTAATTCTGGGTGAAAAATAGTTTCTATGCAACAAATTGTTCGTTTTTGAAGTGAAAATATAAGGCTCTCCCGAGAAGCGGTCGTGTCTAAAAAATCGTTTTTATAAGTTTAGTTCGTCTGGATCTGATTGTACATGAAAATGCTAAATGGGACAAATATTATCTATAACTTTTGTTTGTATAAAATCAAATCCTGCTACGTTATAAACGAAAATCGGCGATTTTAGGTATATTTAGGCGTTAAAAATCGTTTCTTTGGATTTAACTCGTCAGGAATTGGTCGTAGCAAAAAATGTTCAATATAAAAAAGTTTTGTTTTAATATTATCTATAACTTTTACACTTAAAATTTTTGTGTAAAATCAAATTCTGCTCAGTTATAAACGAAAATCAGCCATTTTATGTACATTTAGGCGTTAAAAACCGTTTTTTTGGATTTAACTGATCAGGAATTGATCGTACAAAAAAATGTCGAATAGGAAAAAGTTTTGTTTCAATATTATCTATAACTTTTGTATTTAACATTTTTGTGTAAATTCAAATCCTGTAAAGTAATAGCAAAAAAACGACTATTTTTGATGATTTTAGCGATTTTTTCGCTATTACATTGTTAAATATTGTTCATAGAAAAAAATGTTCAATCTAAAAAAGACGTCTTTTAATTAGTTTTAGCAGATGCATTTGTTGTTTTTGACTTAAATTTAATTTTGTTCACCGTATGCTCAAAAATCGATTTTTTCAAATTTTTATTTGCTCTGGCGTTTTTTTATTTGTCGATCGATTTGGCTCGGTAGAGAACTGTCAGTTACTTATAATTAAAAGAGTATATTCCCCAAAGCCCGTTTGGATCTGTCGAAATTTCGCTGAGATAATCGGATTACTTGATCACATACATACGTAGAGACATACATTCATCTCTGAAAACGCTTAAAATGTACTTCTTTTGGGTGGAAAATAGTTTTTATGTTATAAGTTTTCAGAATTTGAAGTGTTACAATTTTCGCCCTGACGAAAATATACGGCTCTCCCGAGAAGCGGTCGTGCCTAAATATGGAAAAATGGAAAATAATTTTTTTTGGCTCTAAGTTTGGATATCGGTCGGAAGTAGGACCATTATCTGAAAGGTCTTGAAATTACCTATTAACCCATATTTTTGCCGGTCCGATCGGATATTATTAAGTCGATTAAAAAAAATAAAGAAAAATTTGGAAAAATCGCAAATAATTTTTTTTGGCTCTGGGTTTGGATATCGGTCGGAAGTAGGACCATTTTCTGAAAGGTCTTGAAATTTCCTATCTATCCATATTTTTTATTGACCCGATCGGATATTATTAAGTAAGTTAAAAAAATAAAGAAAAATATGGAAAAATCGAAAATGATTTTTTTTGGCTCTGGGTTTGGATATCGGTCGGAAGTAGGCCAATTTTCTGAAAGGTCTTGAAATTTCCTATCTATCCATATTTTTTTTTTTGACCCGATCGAATATTATTAAGTCGGTTAAAAAAATAAAGAAAAATATGGAAAAATCGAAAATGATTTTTTTGGCTCTGGGTTTGGATATCGGTCGGAAGTAGGCACATTTTCTGAAAGTTCTTGAAATTTCCTATCTACTCATATTTTTGGGGGCCCGATCGGATATTATTAAGTCGGTTAAAAAGAAAAAGGAAAATATGGAAAAATCGAAAATAATTTTTTTCATCACTTATACAGAAATTGTACTTTAACATCCTAGAGCTACCACTATAAAATTAAGGAAAAAAAATGCACTTGTGTTAGAGGACATTTGAAACCTTCGCCGAGTTATATGGTTTTTGAAACCACTCTATGAGTTGGTGGATTTACGAAGTCTTCGCTGAGTTGGCGGAGTTTTGAAGCAAACGCCGAAGAAATTTCGAGGAAATGCAATTAATTTATAAATTCAATAAATAGCATGTGATAATACCTTAAACTTTTTGATTTGCAATTTAATAATTACTACATAACTATTTTAAATATAATTTTCTTGATTATTTTGAATAATTGTATTTATGGAAAATCAGATATTTATTTATTTATTTATTTATTTATTAGACGGGCTAAAACCCTTTGTACAAAAGGTCAAAGATAAATACAGGAGGTTGGATTACAAACTTGCTTATCATAAAGTAATAAATATGTAATATTTTAATATTTAATAGAGAGAGATCGGACGGCACTCTTAAAAAGCGAAATATTAAGAATCGCTGTAATGTGAGAAGGGAGGGTGTTCCATGAGCGTTTTAAATGATTAATAGTCCCTTCTTAAAAAAGTGATGAGCGGCCATATTGAAGAATCTGAAAGCTTGATTTTGATTGGTCGATAAGAAGAAGGCGCGAGAAGTTTATTGTTGGGAATTTAATGTTTGAATATTTTAATGGAATTTTTATGTTTAAAGTAGTATAAAAATGATTAAGTTCTGACTTTGAAAAAATACTTAAATAAGTTAAAAGTAAAACGTAATGAATGTAGCATACGTAACCTAAAAAACAGAAAAGTATGCGCGAAGCGCGTTTAAATATCGCTTGTAGAGTACAAACCGGTATTCGAGCTACAGGTTTGTTCACATAATGGTCTGAAATGACGTAAGTTGTACGCGAGTTCACGTTCGGTAAACAAATCACCAATTGAAACATAATTTATTAAGTCATCTAAAACTTTAAATGTAAAAACACAATCATGCTAATAATACAATGAACTGATAGTTTGAATGTTGACGGATAAGGCTGTTTCAGTGTAATCATGATTGAATCTATGCATAGGCTTATTAATTTTGTAACAGATATAACGGAGAAATTTATGCTGAATTGATTCTAATTTATTTGCTGAAACTGAAACATGTGATGACCAGATGGGAGAACAGTATATTAAATTAGGTAAAACTAACATATTATAAATATGAATAATCGCTTGTGTATCTTAAAAAATTAAATGTTGTGCGCTTAATAAAACCAACGAGGCTTAGCGACTTCGAGACAATCGTATCGATATGGTATGAGAACGATAGTGTCGCATCTAAGTAAACTCCAAGATCCTTAATAACATTCACTCTATCCAGTTTTACATTATTTATGAAATAATCAGGTAGTAATGAGTTTTGACATTTGTAAAAAGAGATAGTGTGAAATTTTTTTATATTAAGGTCAAGCTCGTTTTCGATAGACCAGACATACAGCGCGTCAATGTCGCATTGGAGATTTATAATATCATTTGGTGAATTAATCGTAAAAAAAAGTTTGACATCGTCAGCATACAACAAAATATTAACATTCTTAATTCTACTGACACTAAATCATTTATAAATATACAAAACAATAAAGGACCTAAGTATGATTCCTGCGGAACACCGGATGTAATAGGAATGGAACTCGATACACTATTTCCAATTTTTACAGCTTGTGACCTACCCGATAAATATGACACAATAACATTAAAAATATTTCCTCGCACACCAACATTCCAAAGTTTGAATAACAGATGATAATGTCTCACCTTATCAAAAGCCTTTGAGAAATCTGTATAAATTGTTAGATAAAGCCTCAGATACAAAATCATTAAAAATCACTAAGTTAGTTATATGCAGAAGAATGAAATTTGATATTAAAATATACATTTAAAAAAATTATTTGATGTAATTTATCAATTCTCTTTGAGAAAGCATTCTGCTAACGCAGTTAGCAGCGGTTTTTATTTCTGAGGTAAGGGCCCAAAACTCGATTTTCTATTTCTGTCTGACGTGCGTAAGGGATATGTTTCTCGTATTTTTAGCTTGCAGTGTGCACAGTTTTTACTTTGTACAAAGTAAACACTTTGCTCTCGACAAACTAAAAATACAAGAAACGTACCTTTGCGCATACATTTAGAACAATAGTACATGATACCCGTGCGCTGCATAGGTGTAGCCGCACTCGCTTTTTTGTTGCCCGAGCTTCTCTAGACTATGTTCGTGCGGGAATCACTTACTTTGGATACTTGTATCGTAATTTATTATTCAATCGCGTGGGGCCCCTTGGAAGTTGGGGCCCGGGGCAATAGCCCCTGCTACCCCCCCCCCCCCCCCCCCCTCCCCCTTTAATCCGCCCCTGTTTATAATAAAGTTGATAATGAGAAAATTAGAGATAAAGCCTTAATAGCTAATAACATGAACAAGTATTTTTGTGAAATAGGTCAAAAATTAAGAATGAGAATTGATAAATATGCAAATGCTAATTTAGAACTACCAGATATGAACACAAATTCCATCTTTTTAAAACCAACTAATGAACATGAGGTAACAAATATTATTAATACTTTGAAATTAAAAAATGTAGGAGTTGACAAAATAAATGCCAGAACTCTAAAAATAATTTGCAACAACATTGCTGAACCTTTAGCGCATATTTTTAATTCTTGTATAGAAAAAGCTGTCTGGCCTGATGCATTAAAAAAGGCCGAAGTGGTTCCCATATATAAGTCTGGAGAGAAGCATAATCTATCAAATTTTAGACCAATTTCATTAATATCGAATGTAGCTAAAATTTTTGAAAGAATTATATATAAGAGAATTTTTGGTTTTATTGAAAAGAGCAATATAATATCTGAACATCAATTTGGTTTCATGAAAAAAGTAGGTAAAAATAATGCTCTAAATTATATAACAAACATACTATATAATAACTTAGATCAAAGTAAACCGACACTTATAACTTTTTTAGATTTAGCGAAAGCTTTTGACACAGTAGACCACAAAATATTGATAGACAAGCTTTATTGTTTTGGAATAAGAGGAAAGGCGTTGGATCACATTTCAAGCTATCTTAATAATAGATATCAAGTATGTAAAATAAATGATTTTAAAAGTGACAACGTGTTAGTAAATATGGGTGTTCCACAAGGTACAATATTAGGACCCCTATTTTTTATGCTATATATTAATGATATCTTGAAAGGGATTCCCCTAGATGCAATACTGTCATATGCAGTTGACACTGCAATAATAGCAACTGGTGATACTTGGAGCGAAGCCCAAAAAACTATGAATACGTATTTAATAAAAATTGATAAGTGGTTAGCAGTAAATAAGTTATCTATAAATGTTAACAAGACTGTCTTTATGATTTATGGAAACTATAGAGATAGTGTTCCACCCAAAATAAATATAAAAATTAAGGATAAAAATATAGCTAGAGTAGAAAACTGTAAATATTTGGGAATAGTATTTGACTTCAATCTAAAGTGGGATAAACATGTCCAATACATAATACAAAAAACCGCTACCAATACATTGGCACTTAGCTTCCTCAAAATAATGTATTTATTCATTTTTTTTTTAATTTTTTATAACAATAATTAATTGTATCATACCCAATTTTCTTTATGAATATTCGTAATAAATTAATATATATTTTTCGAAAATTCATTCTTGTTACTCTTTTTCTCGTGCGACAACCCGATATTTTTATAAATCAATTTTTTCAAAATATTATCACATTTTCAATTAGTTTTATTTTAAACCTCAAATATCTTTCGTCGTAATAGTTCGATTTTATTGGGCAACGAATTCAGTTTGAAGATATAAAAAAAATATATCTCTCCCAAATTTTAGGACTATTGGCTGATTTTCTTAATATTATTATCGCGTGACAACAAAACTCCTACTTTTTTATAAAACATTGTTTTTTTAAAAAACAAATAAAGATAATCTTTTGAAATTTGAACCAAATATATTCTTCAATGAGTATAATAAGTGGTTAAGGGGATGCCTTAGTGGAAAAAAACGACTAATTGAGGTTAGGTCAATCTGTTTTACCGACCGATATATATATATGATATAAAAAATAGAATTGATGTTTAGCGCCCCTTCCGTCATAAGTCATAACTATCAAAAAGTAGTATAAAATTTGACTGACAGATGGCGCAGAAGCTCATGAAAGTATCATGATACTTTTTTAACATAACTGATGATGTTATGAATTTTCCTTGAATAAATATTCAAATTTGAATAAATATATTGCGAATTCTTGTTACATATACAGCATGAGGTATACAAATATATGCTAGCACTGCAACATCTCTGCAATACGTGATATGCTCAAAATTATCTCTATTACGTACAATAAACTTATAGTTTAGTAATATTTTATACTTGATAATTATATATTTTTTATAGACATAATTATATCACAAAATAAAGAGGAATTGGTACGCCCATTAGATAGCACTTTGACTATTCTGGTTACGTATACTATATTACGTATACAAATACATATTAGCATTGCAATATGCGTGCAGTATACGATAGATTCAAAACTATCGCTATTACGTGCATTAAATATATAGTTTAATAATAATACTTTATAATTCGCTTATGCTATTTGTCGTCAGATTTGTACATACAAAGTATATACATATATAACAGATATGATTTCTCTATGTCAGATGTCAAAATAAAACAAACATCACTGCGAGATGTTTCTAAACTTATTCTCTGAATCAATATACGTTACATCTGACGTACGAATAGCAAGAGCCATATTTATAATTCAATATTTTCATAGACATAGAACAAAACAAAGAGCAATAAATACGCTCACTAAATAGCACTTTGACTATTCTGATTACGTATACTATATTACGTATACATATATTGTACGGGATGGCTAGTGGGGGGAAAATCCCAACAAGCCACAGGCCAGCGATGCCCTAGAACACGGTGCCGCGGGTGTCAGACTAAAATGACTTGCCCGGGGATCTGCTCCTGGAATCCCGAAAACAACGCGAAGATCGCACACGAACTTCGCTTTCCAACTAATTGGATCGCTGAGTAAAAAGCGCGCGCTCGAAGAGTAAAGCGCGCGGCCGCTATGCTCAGATATGAAAACGACCGGCGGAGTCGTTTTCCCGCGGAGGCGGCGGTATCCGGGAGAAGGACGGGTTATATAAATAATAACGCGCTGAGTACGAGAAATAACAATGTATTAGAAAACACTTAGAACTTACATGCACTACGCAAGTGTTATTCAAAATTACAGTTAAATCACGCGCGGCAGTTACTATTCAAACGCGCGAACGTTACGGCGCGCGCGAAGCTGCTATGCTCGAGCGCAGTGTTAAGTACGGCGAGCTGACACACACTCGCACGTACACGGCACAGAAAGCTTGCACGGGGCGATTTCCGTGCAAGCCTTTTACATGAAATACGCGAGAGGAGAATATAACTTACCGATTTAAGGAGCAGCCGGTGCACTCGACTCTCTCTCTCTCGCTATCTCGGCAGTTGCGCGCTCGCTCTCTCTCTCTCCTCGCTCTCGCTTACAAGGGTGGCAGTCTGGCTCGCTGCCGTCTCTCGCTCGTGGCACAAGCTGCACGGACTTGCACTCTCTCTTGCTCTCTCGCACGCTTGCAGGTCGGCGCCTCCACTCTACACTCGCGGTAATAAAAATAAATAGCACGGCGCGGACACTAAAATATGAGAGATGGCAAGCTGACGATGTGCACAGCACGAGAGTATACACGAAGATGGCTCCCTTTTCTCGCGGGAACCAGTTAGCAGCTTCGCGACGGATGACGGGCATTTTACGCGTCGCGAGACCGATTCGCTACGCGCGGCGCGCCTCGATTCGGCTGCGCAGGAGTTGCGCGCGCGCGCTCACTACCTTCGCGCGGTAGATTAGAATCGCGGCTAGACACGCGTTACAATATACATTAGCAATAAATAGGGTATTATTATTTATTATTATTTTTAATACAGCTGCCAAGCTATAACTAAAAGTGGAAATAAGGCTTATAATTAAATTATTGGTTGTTGGTGAAAATGAGATACCACCACAATTAGTATATTTACAATTATTATCAATTATCATGTTTAATAATAATATTACTAGGTCAAACACGCGTTGCGCGCGCGGAGATGACCTACTATGCTTTAAATACAATATTCGAAAATGGAGAAATAACCTTATAATAAAAATATAAACAAACAATTTTACGTTGCCAAGCACATAGCTACAACATGGCAACGCTTTTGAACAATCAGATTACGAATAAAACGTGAAATAACATACCGATCAATTTTAATAAAGGGGATTATTATTATAATTATTATTGTCTACCTGCCATACATGCAATTATCTTTCCGAAAAATTGTATACTGTTTGCATCATACACCGGAGCAGAGCAGGATGGCGGAGCGAAAAAATCGCACGCTCGTTGAATATGCACAAACATATGCCGAAACATTTTTACATGTGTTGGAGCAGTCAATCACAAACTCCACGAATACATCGGTTCCCCATTCCGGGTTTACAACACTGATGTAAAAATATTTTGCAAACAAGTTAAAAATACTATAAATACAAATTTTTTTAAGGCGGTCTTACACCTAAAACTTTTGAAAAAATCAAATTTTTCTTTATTGAATTTTTTAATTATATATGTTATTCTAAATCTAAAAAATCTGGTTTGAATAAAATATTTTAAAAATTCAAAATGATATCGTTAAAAGATCATACTATCTTTAAAATAACGAACACATTAATTTTCCTTTTGTTGGCCTTTTCTATAGGTATCTTATATATACTAGCCAAATCCATGCGTGCTGTGCGCGCTCTACGTACGTTCAATTTATTCCTTATAACTTCCAAGCCAGAAATCTTTTCCTTTTAATTTTTATGCATCTTTAACAATTGGTATAATACTGTAGTATATTTACTCTTAACGAATATAAAATTTTATAATTATTGACATAATTTATTCTAATATTAACATAATTAATTCTTCTAAGATTAAAACATTTCTTATTGTTTTGAATTTTACCGTTCAATTCAATAAGTAATTGTATTGTGTTTTGAAATACTTTTCTACTTCTGGCCATCACTTTAACAAATAATTAAAACATGTTATTTATTTTAAGCAACCAACATTACTTTGATTATTATTTATTTAATACTTTTAACTTTGATCATTTGCATTCCAATAACTATTCCAATAAATAATACCTAATTATCAAATAAAAATGCATCGGATATTCACTAAAAATCATGTTTTATACTACTTTAGATGAATTTAAAATTTAAAATTACTACTTACCGATAATGAATTAACTCGTATTGGAATTATGAAACTGGTGATTAGAATGCGATAGTACAGGTATTTAATTCAGTTATAAGATATCAAAATGGATAATTTTTCATATGGTTCTTTTGTATGAAATATATGAAGTGTTTTTGTACAATTATTTTTTTTTTAATCTCAAAAGTTCATATCAATCACATAAATTACACAGCTATTTTAATGTAAGCTTTCAATGTTCTGTTTTGTTACATTATTTTGGCCGGCTGCAATTAACAATTATTTTTCAATAGTCTATTTTTCAATAGAATTTATGCAAAGGCTTATCCGCAACATGTCTGACTTTCAGTATTAAATAATTTGAATCATTATAAAAACTACTTATATAGTATTACTGTAGTATATTATAGAAATACTTAGATACTATTAAGAAAGTAGTGATTCAAGTTTAGAATGAATTCTTGATCCAGGTACCGGTAACTCTGATGTCAATCAGTTATAATATCTATTCAGAAAATTCAAAGTAAGTGAGGTTTGAGCACATTGCTAAATATATTGTATGAAGTATTCGACAAATCAAATTAGTTTTTTAATGTACATTTACTGCTAATACAAAATTTTGTAGTAAGATAAGTGACATGAAGTCTTCAAATGATACTCAAGCACAGAATAGCTTACGGTTACATAATTTAACATTTTTATGGTTTTTATTAACTTTCAATGTGCTGTAGATTTTTTTCCTTAGCTCTAGCCATAAACGTTTTTTTTTAAATTAAAGTATTTTGTCCAAAGAATTGAAAAAACTTTGGTGGAGAAATTTGGTACTGGCATAGTCCTTACTTTTGCTCGATGAAGGTATACCAAAAACCAACCAATCAGAGACTTTCAAAAAGGGTCATAAGAAAAATACTGGTGTATTCTACAAATAAAATGCAAATTTTTTCCCAATTAATGTACTATGCAAAAAGTTTCAAGATTTTGAGTTAAAAAATGAATAAACTTGGATTTTAACCAAAAATTGCAAAAAAATTGAATTTTCAATGTTGCATAGCTTTTTTATTTTTGCAAATATCGACCTAAAATTTGAGGAACATTTTTTGTTCATAAAAACTAAAAGAAAACGAGTTTTGAGCGATTTTAAAATTTTGAGCTGCTGACTTCACGTGAAATATCCCACATACCTGAAACAACAGGAAGGTGTAACAAAATTTGAGACCAAGGGTTGAACTTCAAATGAACCTGAGTATGGTATTTAAGTTGATCGGAATTTTAAAATATATACCTACCATCATATAAACGCCTAACTGCAAATTGGACATTTTAACAAAATTTGTATTTTTAGAAGAATTGTCATTAATAATCACTTTGCATTATACTTGTCATCCCTACTGAAAAATCTCAGGTGACTTCTCAGGTGAAATCTCAGGTGAGATCTCATGTGAAATCTCACGCCAAAATCTCATATGACTATTAGAAAAAAATTACTTTAGTTGAGATCTCAGGTGAGATCTCATTCAGTTGAAAAGAGTTACAATAGTTATTTTCGATACAAGTGCGTGTGCGAAATCAAGCTTTGCTTACGGAGTGTTGAAAAATTATTTTACACAAAATCTCAGGTGAGATCTCAGGTGAGATCTCATCCAGATAATATTGTAGCGAAGAAATAAAATTACCTGAAATTTCATTCAGATAATATTGTTGCAAAAATAAATTGTTTGATAAGATCTCAGGTGAGATCTCATCTAAAAAATAGCTTTTTTTGACACATGCATGAAAAAGGCCCTTTTTCTGCGTAGACAAGTGAATCGAAAATGAAGTACTTTTTCGCCATACCCTGGCCGAAAGTACCACTTTCGCTCCCGGCTCAAAAACGCGAATGTGGTATTTTCGGTCCGGGTATAACGAAAAATAGTGTACGCTCCACGGGAGTAAAATTGGACAGTCCACAGGTCGTGTAAATTGACACCCGAGCCGAAGAGTGGAGCGTATACTATTTTTCGTCATACCCTGACCGAAAATACTACATTCGCGTTTCCCTACTAAAAAATCTCAGGTGAGATCTCATGTCAAAATCTAATGTGACCAATACCAAGATTTTGTAGTGAGAACTCAGGTGAGAATCTCACCTGAGTTTTCACCAAAAATCTAATTTTTCTTTTTCATGAGATTTTGTATGTGTCTTATGAAAACATTCCATAAAGCTCAGTTGGGAATCTCACGTGAGTTTTCACGAAAATATTTAATTTTATTTTTTGCCACAAAATTTTTTCAACGAAAATAAATGGTATTTAACATTCAGACTATAAATTCAGATGAGAACTTATGTGAGAATCTCAGCGGAGTTTTCACTAAAAATTGAATTTCTTCTACGAGATTTTGCACGTTATGAAAATGTTATATGCCCTAATGAAAATTTATGGCGAAAACTCAGCTGAGAATCTCACCTGAGTTCTCATGTAAAATTTAATTCTTTAATTTGTTTTACTAAGTTTTTATAATTAGAAAAGAAATTGTATGTAACATCAATATTCAAAATTAAGATGAGATCTCAGGTAAGAATCTCACCTGAGTTTTCACCAACAATTTAATTTTTCTTTTTCATGACATTTTGTATGTGTGTTATAATAACTTTCCATAAAACTCAGTTGAGAATCTCACGTGAGGTCTCACGAAAATATTTATTTCTTTTTTATTTTCTGCCACAAAATTTTGTTAACGAAAATATATTCTATTTAACATTCAGACTATAAATTCAGATGAGAACTTATGTGAGAATCTCAGCTGAGTTTTCACAAAAATTTGAATTTCTTCTACAAGATTTTGCATGTCATGAAAATGTTTTGCCCTATTGAAAATTTATGGCGAAAACGCATCTGAGAATCTCACCTGAGTTCTTATGTAAAATTTAATTCTTTAATTTATTTCCACTAAGTTTTAATAATTAGAAAAAAAATTGTATGTAACATCAATATTCAAAATTAAGATAAGATCTCAGGTGAGAATCTTACCTGAGTTTTAGGAACTTGTATTATTTGAACTTGCCTAAAAGTTTATATTTAAAAAAAATCGTATACGGAACGTTTATAATCAAATCAAAGAGAGAAAGAGGAAGAAAGAGAAAGAGAGAGAGAGAGAGAGCGAGAGAGAGAGAGAGAGAGGGAGAGAGAGAGAGAGCCGAGGCACCGAGCTTACAGGACGAAAGCGAAGGCGAGTGTTATCACCCAGGGAGCGACGAGAGTACTCACTCCGTCGGCGACAGCGGGATGACCGGCGCGATCTGGCAGCCGGCGAGCCTCCAATCGCCTCTACCAAGGACCAAGTCGGCAGCGGACTCGTAATACTCCACCTCAGAGCAGAGCTGCATAGATCGGGAATACCGGTTATTTCAATATCTGAAAAAGAAGAATTGAAAAATCACAAAGTATTTGTCGGAAAATTACGTTATTTGAACTGCTTTTGAGTACGTATAGTTTTTATCATGTGAAAACAATGAGAGTAAAAGGTAAAAAAAGTAAAATGGTTAGAAGATTAAGTTTCATGTACGTATTTTTAAGTACCTAAGAAGAGAGCCTTATCTGAAAAGGATGTCTGCGGCTCCAGAAATCTTCAATCTTTGTTGTACTACCCATGTTATTGACTTTGGCTGCTATAATGATGGAGTTAAAGTGTAAAAATTACAACTAGATCGAAAATACAGTCAAACAAATAATGTTGTCATTTGAAACTGCTCAGCAATATACGCGTTCGTTACCATAACAACGACTATTGATTGATAGTCTTTCTATAGATATAGAATCTTGATGTTTGTTTACAATAAAATTTTCTCGTTGTTAAATAGTGAAGTTCATTAGTATGAAAGAATCAGCTGAATTAATAAAAATCGTCTTCATTAAAAATGTTAACATTGCTGATTTTCGGAGTCACTGGCATTCGTTTCGGATAAGTTTTTCTTCTTACTTAAAAATAAGTACATGAACTTAACGTTCTAATCATTCTACTTTTCTCACCTTTTACTTTCATCGTTTTTACATGATAAAACTATACATGCTCAAAAGCAGTTCAAATAACGTGATTTTCGGACAAATACTTTGTGATTTTTCAATTCTTCTTTTTCAGATATTGAAATCACCGGTATTCCCATTCTGTGCAGCTCTGCTCTAAGGCGGGAAATTACGAGTCCGCTACCGAGTTGGTCCTTAGTGAAGGCAATTGGCGGCTCGCTGGCTGCCAGGTCGTGCCGGTCATCCCGCTGTTGCCGATGTAGTGGGTACTCTCGTCGCTTCCTGGGTGATGACGCTCACCTTCACTTCGGCTGGATTTTCGTCGCGCGCTTTCATCCTGTAAGCTCGGCGCCTTCTCTCTCTCTCTCTCTCTCTCTCTCTCTGTCTCTCTCTCTCTCTCTCCCTCTCTCTCTCTCTCTCTCTCTCTTTCTCTCTTTAATTTGATTATAAACGTTGTGTATACGATTTTCTTACCTGGCGAGGCAGAAAATACAACCTTCACGATCGGCCGCCGGGAGCGAAAGTGGTACTTTCGGTCTGCTAGGCAAAAATACTATATTACGCAACTAGGGAGGAAAAAACTTGGGCAGGCAATATCTCGTCTAAATTGCCACACAAGCCGAAGGCGGGGGTGACAAACACGAGATATGGGTTGACCAATTATCTAATTATAAACACATAGTGAAAATAAATTAAAGAATTAAATTTTGCATGAGAACTCAGGTGAGATTCTCAGCTGCGTTTTCGCCATAAATTTTCAATAGGGCAAAACATTTTCATGACATGCAAAATCTCGTAGAAGAAATTCAATTTTTTGTGAAAACTCAGCTGAGATTCTCACATAAGTTCTCATCTGAATTTATAGTCTGAATGTTAAATACCATTTATTTTCGTTAAAAAATTTGGTGGCAGAAAATAAAAAAAAAATAAATATTTTCGTGAGAACTCACCTGAGATTCTCAACTGAGTTTTATGGAAAGTTATCATAACAGACATACAAAATGGCATGAAAAAGAAAAATTAAATTGTTGGTGAAAACTCAGGTGAGATTCTCACCTGAGATCTCATCTTCATTTTGAATATTGACGTTACATACAATTTTTTTTCTAATTATAAAAACTTAGTGGATATAAATTAAAGAATTAAATTTTACATAAGAACTCAGGTGAGATTCTCAGCTGAGTTTTCGCCATAAATTTTCATTAGGGCAAAACATTTTCATAACATGCAAAATCTAGTAGAAGAAACTACATTTTTATTAAAAACTCAGCTGATATTCTCACGTAAGTTCTCATCTGAATTTATAGTCTGAATGTTAAATAGAATTTATTTTCGTTAACAAAATTTTGTGGCAGAAAATAAAAAAAAAATAAATATTTTCGTGAGAACTCACGTGAGATTCTCAACTGAGTTTTATGGAAAGTTTTCATAAGACATACAAAATCTCATGAAAAAGAAAAATTAAATTTTTGGTGGAAACTCAGGTGAGAATCTCACCTGAGTTCTCACCACAAAACTTTGACATAGGTCACATGAGATTTTGTGTAAAATAATTTTTTAACACTCCATGAGCAAACGATTTCGCACACGCACTTGTATCGAAAATAACTATTGTAACTTTTTTAACTGAATGAGATCTCACCTGAGATCTCATCTAAAGTAATTTTTTTCTAATGGTCACATGAGATTTTGGCGTGAGATTTTACATGAGATCTCACCTGCGATTTCACCTGAGAAGTCACCTGAGATTTTTCAGTAGGGATGCTACTGAATGATTGGCAAAAGTAGAGCTACTATAATTTCATTGAGCTAGGCTCATAAGTTTCTTTAGCTTCTTTTCAAATTTTATGAGTTTTGTTGAAAAAAAACGGAAAAGAATTAATTTTGTGTCAAGACATCTAGTTTCTTATAAATAGATAACTAAATAAACTCATGTAATTGTAATTCTTTTCTGTTATAATTAAATATGTTCGCCCATACACCTTTCTTTATAACTAATAATTGTGCGTATTTCGTCTATATGCATTTTTGCATTATAAACAACTGTGCGTCTTTCGCTTATACAAATTTTTGATATTGTAAATAATTGTGCGTATTTCGCTTGTACGCATTTTTTATTATAAATAATTATGCGTATTTCGCCTATACGCATTTTTTTATTTACTATTTTTTTTTATTACAAACACATGTTAATTTGAACGTAATTACGTTCGAGTATTTATTTACAATCACGATTTTTACTTATAGTATAAAATTACGTGATTAGTAATACTTTAAGTTTTGACATGTCCAACACCTATTAGCCAAAAGCTACGGAGCGCACCACCTAAATATCGTCATCGGCTTCCCCGAAGACCTGGACCACGTATTAGATGCGCCCTGATATCCAAACGTAAAAGACTACGAAGCGCACCACCTAGACCTCGACATCGACTACCCTGAACACCTGCACTGCGTATTAGATGCGCCCTGATATTTTAATGCAAAAAACTACGGAGCGAACCACCTAGAATCCATCATTGACCACCCCAAAGACCTAGACGACGCATTCGATGCTTTCAATTATCGATAAGTAACACTTCCTTGTAATAGTTGTGATTTCCGTATTAGCAGGTAGCAACCGTTATCGATATAGTATTTCTCCCTTACAATTGAAGGTGGAAGCAATGTATACTAAAATCGTGTGACGCTGTTACGTCGGTATGCTGCTGATCCAACGATCGTATAATTGTGTAACTGTTGTAGTATGAAAAGCAACATACTTTAAAAGTAAGCGACCCATACCATAGAAGTATGGGTCCCTTACCAAGATTGCTAAAACCAACTTACTTATATAGTAAAGGAACTCCTATACTCCACGAGTAAGCCGTTTTAACTGTAGCAGTAAGAGTTTTCTTTCCGTGTGCACCCGCAGAAAACTGTTATTTTTTGGGGAGGTATAATTCGTACCTAAAAATCAGGTATGCCCTAAATACTGACATTAGTCTAGGCGCCAGAGGGGTTTCCGTGGCCGATGGATTTGCACGCCTCCACCAAAGCTTTTCTTACGTATTTTTGTCTGCTGATTCTGAATTTCGAAGGTGGACAGTCGCCAGACTGTTAGTTTTTTTGTTAATAACAATTTAATTGTTTAAATTGCTGCCAAATCAATATGATTAATTATAACTGAATGCCAACTGTCTAAAACTGTAGTAAATTGATCTAGAATTATGCATGATTGCGCTCCAATTCGCGAGTTTTTGTACTAAATTGGCAATAATTCGGGTCCTAATCAACATTTTTCAATTCTGAAAAAATGAGCATATTTCTAGATCAATTTACTACAGTTTTAGGCAGTTAGGATTCAGTTATAATTAATCATATTGATTCGGCAGCAATTTAAACAATTAATTGTTAATAACAAAAAACTAACAGACTGGCGACTGTCCACCTTCAGAATCAGCAGACAAAAATACGTAAGAAAAGCTTTGGTGGAAGTGCGGACATCCATCGGCCACGGAAACCCCCCTGGCGCCTAGACTACATCTCGAGTCTGTCGTGGGAGCGCAGACATTCAAATATACCTTCGCCATCCCTTCTCCGTCGTGTCTGCCTAGGTGATGTCCTCGGGAAGTGATAGTTGCGTTAGCTGCCGTCGAGGAGAGTACAATTATATGAAGACGTGTTATCTTCTGCAGGAACTCTTCGCCTAGAGCAAAACAAATTATATTAATAATGTGTTAAGCAGTGGGGATGAGGAGAGCAGATCGAACTACCAGCAACAGAGGAGTAGACAGATGGAAAGTTGGAGGCTTGTTTCGGCTATACTACATGATAAAGTCCAAATCCAAAGTGAAGTACTTACTCGAGCCTGTCACGGGAGGAAACTACATTCAACTACACCTTCGCTCTCACTTCTACGATATGTTTGTCTAGCTGATGTCTTCAGGACTTGGTAGTTGCGTTGGCTGCCCTGGAGGAGAGTAGAATTATATGAAGACGTGTTGTCTTCTGCAGGAGCTCTTCGCCTAGGACAAAACAAAATATATTAATAAAGTGTTAAGCAGTATAGGAATGAGGATAGCAGTATCGACCTGCTAGGAACAGAGGGAGTAGATAGATGTAAAGTTAAGATATTTGTAGAGAATGGAAAGGGATCTTTGGAATGAAACGTCGAAAAAGCGCATGTGCATTTCCAACTAAGACCTCCCGACCCTCGCTTAAAGTTTACCAGAATGTCCACACACAACACTGCACATACAGAGGGATTGTATATCCAATTTCAGATATACTCAATTAGCCAGTATGGAGAAAATAACTTTTTTTCTTGTAAACTCCTCGAAAAACACACAAAAAATGCAATATCTCCACTCTTGCTGATTATTTAGAACTAAAACCTGGTAAATAATCCCTCAGTATGTACAACATAGTGTGTGTAAAGTTTAAGATATTTGTAGAGATGGAAAGGGATCTTTGGAATGACAAGTCGAAAAAGCGCATGTGCATTTCCAACTAAGACCTCCCGACCCTCGCTTAAAGTTTACCAAAATTACATACACACTATGCAATACATGCTGAGGGATTGTATATCCAATATCAGATATACTTAATTAGACAGTATGGAGAAAATAAATTTTTTTCTTGAAAACTCCTTCAAAAACACACAAAAAATGCAGTATCTCCACTCTTGCTGATTATTTAGAACTAAAACCTGGTATATAATCCCTCAGTATGTACAACATAGTGTGTGTAAAGTTTAAGATATTTGTAGAGAATGGAAAGGGATCTTTAGAATGACAAGTCGAAAAAGCACATGTGCATTTCCAACTAAGACCTCCTCCTATGAGTTTGAAGTTCTGAACGTTCGCCGTGAACGAAATATCGAAAATTTCCAAATTCGGTTTTTTTGATATTATCCCTTACAGATATAAATAAAATATGTACAAATTACAAAAGAAGTTATTTCCAAAGTGATTATCCCCCCCAAATCATCCCTAAAACCACCGCGACTAGACAATAAATGACAAAAAAAAATTGGTACCATGAGAGTTTATTAATTTAAGACAAAATTTATGGCTGATATTTCCTCTAGATACTGTCCCAGCATTGAAAAAAAATTGTCGATATGAAATCCGAACAGGATCCTTTAGCTTGGGAGGTGCAAAGGGGCTAAAAAATCGGAAAATACGCGAAAAATACCGATAAAAAATCATGTCTCGTGAGTTTATTAATTTAAGACAAATTTTATCGCTGATATTTCACCCAGATACTGCTCTAGCATTAAATAAAAATTGGCGATATGAAATTCAAACGAGATCCTTTCGCTTAGGGGGTGCAAAGGGGCTAAAATAGCGGAAAATCTACGAAAAATAGCGATAAAAAATCATGTCTCGTGAGTTTATTAATTTAAGACAAATTTTTTGGCTGATATTTCTTCGAGATACTGCTCTAGCATGGTAAAAAATTGGCGATACGAAATTGGATCTGGAACCTTTCGCTTGGGGGGTGCAAATGGGCTAAAATAGAGAAAAATATACGAAAAATGCGGCAACAAAATCATATTTCTTGAGTTTATTTATTTAAGACAAATTTTATGGCTGATATTTCTTCAACATGCTTCCCTAGCATTGTAGAAAAATTGGCGATATAAAATTCTAACCGGACCCTTTCGCTTAGGGGGTGTAAATGGGCTAAAATAGCGGAAAATACACAAAAAATAGCGCGAAAAAATCATGTCTCGTTAGTTTATTAATTTAAGACAAATATTATGGCTGATATTTCTTCCAGATACTGCCCTAGCATTGAAAAAAAATTGGGGATATGAAATTCGAACCGGATCCTTTCGCTTGGCGGGTCCAAAGGGGCTAAAATAGCGTAAAATACACGTAAAATAACGAGGAAAAATCATGTCTCGTGAGTTTATTAATTTAAGACAAATTTTATCGCTGATATTTCTTCCAGATACTGCCCCAGCATTAAATAAAAATTGGCGATATGAAATTCGAACCGGATCCTTTCGCTTAGGGGGTGCAAAGGGGCTAAAATAGCGGAAAATTTACGAAAAATAGCGATAAAAAATCATGTCTCGTGAGTTTATTAATTTAAGACAAATTTTTTGACTGATATTTCTTCGAGATACTGCTCTAGCATGGTAAGAAATTGGCGATACGAAATTGGATCCGGAACCTTTCGCTTGGGGGGTGCAAATGGGCTAAAATAGAGAAAAATACACAAAAAATACCGAAAAAAATCAGTTCTAGAGAGTTTATTAACTCGATACAAATTTTGTGGATGAAAATAATTCATCATGTTGCTATAAAAATTGTACTATTACAAAGCTTGCTCTAGGAGGAAGCAATTGGTTGGTTAGAAATTTAACTGAAATCAGAACAGTATTCATAGTCCTTCATTGTTAACTACAGATAACTTTTAATATTTTTATACCACTCTAACCTCAAAATCACAACTTTGATATGATTTTTCGGCGCTTGTGGTATAAAATACCGTTCGAAACTAGTGCGTAAGTCGATTATTTAGGTGGTGTGGCTTTTTCGCACTCGCTTCGCTCGTGCAAAAAGTCACACCAGCTAAATAATCGACTTCCCCACACGTGTCGAAATATACTATTTTGTCATACAAAAACACATTCCAAATGTTTAATACTATTATACTTATATTTTTTATTTAAATATTTTATTATTCCAAACTTTGCGGGTTTTATTCGGTCCAATCAGTCAAGACCGTAAGCGAAAAACTGAAGTCACCGTCGACCAATCGGGCGCTCCTTTTAAACTGACTTGGCCAATCGGAATGGTTTTATTTCGGCTTCACATTTCCTCCATCATTCTTTTAAGAGAGAAATATATTCGTAATAATAGACTAATGTAAAATGTATGTGACAAAAATGATTTTTTCTCTAGTATGCCAAAACTTATTCCATCGCCATAATACTTTATTTGTAAGAAATTAATTGAAAAACAAAAATTGTTTTGGTTTTTGTATTTTTTCATACCTCCATTACGTCCTCGAAAATGTTCTTCAGAAAACTCTAAGGCAAATTAGTTTTTGATATACGTGTCCATAATATACCCGATTTTGTACGTTGGAAACGAGACCATAAAATCGAATGATGGACAAGCCCATTCAAATAGCATATTGTGCAACAAGGAGAGAAAATGAGCTGAAAACTCCTCACCTGAGTCTGAAATAGCTCTACTTTCCGTGATGAGTACACACCTTTTTTTTAACGAATCCATGAGAGGTCCGTTTTGTAGGCATAAAAGTTATGTAGGCATAGGGGATCGCGCATTTTGAGTCATGTACTATGCAGTTACAAATCATTGCATTTTCTGTTTTTATTTGCATAGCTTATTACAAATATATGCGTCTTTCTTATATTTATTTTAAATCGAAATGTAATTTTTTTTCAATTGTTTGTATAAGTGGTAATAACTCTTGTTATTTTACGATTGAAACTTTAAAAATTATCTTATATCATCTAAACAAGCCAAAAAAGTATATAATATATAAATTTGACACTAAGAGAACAATTTTACAAAATTACGTTGAAGTTAGCGGGGAAAGAATTTTTTTTCCCGGTAAACTTTGAAAAAACGCTCGGAATGCGCTATTTCCTAAGCGACTTTTAGTCGTGAAAAAATGCATGTTTCAACAACTGTCAAAAAAAAACTATTTTGACGCGAACAAGTATAAGACCATGGTACCATGTAAAGTAACACCAATCCTTCTGTTAGGGGCGCCTAATGTAATTTTTTTTCTCATTTAATTAAAGTTTACAAAATATAGTTTCTTCTTATACTTAATAGTATATTTCGATACAAGTGGGAAAGTATTGATTCTAGCACACGAGTGTAGAACAATCTTTCGCACGTGTATCGAACGATATATCTATACAGGGGAAGTAAAAGCGATTTTAAAAGTTTATGTATATGTAAAATCGCATTTTAGGCATGCTAAATCGAAAAAATATGATTATGCATGTACTGATTACATCCATTAGATTTATGGCCTACGAGATGCATTTCGCATACGTTACGGAATTTAGCGTACGTTACTCAAGCAGAGAAAATCATTTACATCGGCAAAAAATTTTCCTGTTAGTTTTTCTAAAAAAGAAAAAATGCTCGTGCATAAAGATCAGAATTTCGTGTCAATGACTGGAGGTTTTTCGAAAAATCCAATATTATAGAAACGAAAAATTACAATTGAAAATCAGATTTGACAATATAACGGTGTTATTCTTAATAATGTATGCAACAGCAGAAACAATAAGTTCTGTCTGATTCAAATTTCTTTGAAATCCTGAAATCTACTCATCACATACTAATGATTTTACAGTCACTTTTATTTTAAATAATATGAAAACTCAATTGTTGCCGAATCTTAATGCGATTATACACACGTATATCGTATATATAATATCACCACGGAAAATTGTGATTTGAAAAAAACAATAGAACAATTCACATCTGAAATATCTGTAGGATTTATGAACCAATCTTTGCAGCGAACAAACTAGTGCGATAGATGTGTAAACTCTCCCACTTAACAAAATTGATATTACATTTGAATCTCATTTACTCCACCTATCTATACAAAAAGAAATTCGACTATTTTCACAAATGGATTTTCTCTCTAAGAAAAAATAAGATCAACAGTATTTAACAAATTATAAATCTTTTCATAATATACATTAAAAATATTTTAATACCATATATCTCTTTCTATTTTTTAGATTAATCTATTACATAACATCACGTTTTAGTCTATACCAGAATATAACTATCAACGCCGCTTTTCTCACACTATGAAGCATTTCACTTGGCTTTAATTACGTTAATTATTTAACGTATAACTAACATTAGTTTTAATGTACAAAAAAAGAAATAAACAAAATTTGAAAAATTACTCTTAAACGAAAAAACAAATTTTTACCATTAATTATAATTTCTTTTATTGAAAAGTTGATTTTAGCGTTTTTTTTACTCATCTATTAAATTACGAGCTATAAGTGCGCCAAATTGCAGCGAAGTGGGAAAATCGGGAAGAGATGGCCTGTGCCCGGCTGGCGTTGGCTCGCGCGACTCCGCTACGCCCGAACACATAATATAGATATCCATTCATATACACACGATCCGTGCGACTTGAGTCGAGACGGAGTGGGGGAAGCAGTAGAAGGTGATTCGACTGACGCAGCTCACGAGAGTCGGCGGCGCTCGAACAAAACTGTATACAGCGCGCGATCAGTTCTGGGAATCGCTGCGGAGCGGGGGAAATCGGAGAGAGTCGGTACGGCCGTACGGCCGCCGCTGGCTCGCGTGAGTCCGCTACGCTCGAACCTAACCTCGAACATGTGAGAGCGTCCGCCGCAGAAGCGGGCCAGCAGGCGCACGCGGCGCATTTTTGGGCGTAAAATACGCCCTGTTTAACTCGCTTATAATCGCATGCGGAATCTCTAAAAGAAAAACAAAAGACATATATCGATAGACTTTTTCCTGCTCTTTCCAATGGTGCTATGTTTGTTACTCCAAAACGCTTTCTTCTGGTCGGAAATTCAAGTTGAAAGTTCAAAGTCATTTTTCTCACAGTAAATCATGTTCTTTTTCCAAAATGCATTTTACCATTGGAAAGTACAACTCTTAAGCTTCAAGACCCTAATTTTTCGAGTTGGAGAAATGAAGGATTCAAAAGTAATAAGATTAAAAACGAGGCGAGCGGCCGCGGGTGCTCTTCGCGCTGCACCCCAGCGGGCTCTCAATCGTCATTTTTATTAATATAGGTTATATATTTCACTTTTTTAGAATTTTTAATTTCTCTAGGTTTTTCAGAAAACTATGCTTTCATTGGATAATATGTGGCGCAATAATTTTACTATAATAATAATAATAAATGTAGTTTGACGACAATAATCATTTACCATAAAAGATCGGATTCTAAAATTGAACACAAAAGAATGATAATTTGTTCAGACAATTTAATTCACGATGCCGTAGCACTTTACCTAATCCAAGAAATAATAATTAATTACATTAAAAAATCTTTTGATTTCGTTAAAGAAGTAAATGTTTAAAAAATATACACAACTTCTAGAATCTTCTTCATCACTATGAAGATTTTTCTGTTAAAGTGGTATTGTCATCGGACTGCTCACGGAGAAAATGGATGTGATAGAATTGGTGCTTTATGAAGTATCTGATAATTATATACCAAAGCCACAAGATCTTTACGAGAGGGTAACAATATTTTGAAAATATTGTTTGCTTCTTTTCATCAAAAGATGAATATTTAAAAACTATACATAAATGATATTTTTCAGTATGAAAAACCGAAATGGTTCACTACATTTATTAGTATAGAGCTCGCTCGGGCGCAGCGTAAAGAGCGCGTGCGGCCGCTCGTCGCTGTCTTTGTTACTGTTGAACCCTTCATTTTTCGAACTCAAAAAATGAGGGTTTTGTAGCTTAAGAATTGTACTTTCGAATGGTAAAATGCATTTTCAAACAAAAACATGATATACTTTGAGAAAAATGACTCTGAACTGACAACTTAAATTTTTAACCAGAAAGAAGTATTGTTTCGGAGTAAAAGCAATAGGAACATTGGAAAGAGCAGGAAAAATCTATCGATAAATGTCTTTCGTTTTTTTTCTTAGAGACTTAGTATACGATTATATGCGAATTGAACAAAGTGTATTTTACGCTAAATATGCGCCTCCCATTATAGATACTATATGATCGCGATCAGTATGACGTGTGACACTGCCTCTGGCTGGTGAAGGCTGGGGGAAACGTCAGCTCAGCAAGTGTTCTATTTGCATAGCATTTATATAGTTTCTATTTGCCGAGCGTCGCTAAGTACATGACGCGCGTGATTCCTATTTATTTATTTTCTTTAACAGACTGATTACATTATCGATATTTACGGATTTATTTACCTATTCCTTGATGTGAGAGTTTAATTTTCAAACAAGTTATTTACGTTTTGTCATTTTTTTCATTTACGTACAATATTATAGTCAAATTATAAATTTGTATACGCTGTAACAGACCAAATTTTAAATTGAAAGCATGTGTTGCTACTGCCAACAAAGAAAATATGGAAATATTATATTATTGACGCTTTAAAATATAATCATAATTTTAAATAGTTTTATACCACTCTAACCTCAAAATCACAACTTTGGTATGATTTTTCGGCGCTCATGGTATAAAATACCGTTCGAAACGAGTGCGGAAGTTGATTATTTATTTTATGTGACGTTTTTCGCACGAGCGAAGCGAGTGATTACATTATCGTGATTAAATCATCACCTTCCGCACCAGTGTCGAAATGTACTATTATTTAAACATCAATTTAAATCTTAAGGTAGTTCTGCAATGTATCAAAAAGTGGGTTTCGAAAGTAACAAAATTCTAGGGAGTTTTTTTTTTATTTTTTAAAATATATGTAGCCAACCTATTTTTTGAGATAAAAATTATTGAAATTAGTCATTTTTACTCGACAGTTAATATGAATCATATCAATTGTGATGAAAAGTAATAAAGTTTGTTACTTTAAAAGTTGGTTTTAAAAAATAAAAAAGTATGTTATTAAACAAGAAATTCTGCACTTTCTTATAAGTACAATAAAATCTATTACGATGACCTTTTTAAAACGGTATTTATTGTTGAGAATAAAAAATCGATGTTTTCCTAACCTATTTTGCGTTAGTACGGTAATCACGTGTTTGTGCAATTAGAAATTATTTATTTTCTACTCTATGCTTAAGTTATCCCTTAACTTAAAAAATCATATAAGTTCATAAATAATTTTTTCACACATGATTTGTCTAATTAAAATGTTAAATAATACTTATTGTTTCATGATCGCTGCATTGACTCACGAGTCCTTACAGTACTACCTTACCTATAAACTGGAAATGCCTCCATTTGATTAACATGCTAACCAAGAGAGTTGTTCTATTCAAAATAGTTTAATTTTATTAAGATATCTCTTTATGTTTTTTCAAACATGAACTATGGACAGCAAATCACTTATTAATCAATAATCGCTATGGACAAATTATAGCTATCAAAATTGTTTTCTTTTTTTATTAAATAGTGAAAAACATAATACTACTAGAAAGTTTATTAATAGTACATAAATAATATGAGCTTTGATAGTATATAAAATGGAAAAATAATGTATTAAAAATCGAAAAGTCGATATTTGTGATACAAACTGTTTACGGAAAAAACGATTTCAGTAATAACTAAAAATTAACTAAGAAAGGAAGCAGTACTGGGACAAAGACATTTTTCGGACCAGTAGTAGGGCAGCAATAAAAAATCTACAATAAACACTTAAGACGATAATGTCATTAATTTATTAGCATTATTTATGGTATTTACTATGTAATCACTTCGTTATTTTGTTGATTTCGCAGATGAAAATGGAGCATAACATGGTACCAACTTTTCGAGGCTAATTTTCCGAATGCATATAGCAAAATCCTTGTCCCACTTGATTTCCATATCACAGCAGTGGGGCAGTCCGAACCACGTTAAAAAGTATAGTTCCATTATTGCATCCGGACGGACGTCCTACTACAGCTCCCAAGTAAATTAGTGTAACCCACTCATCAGACAATAGTTAATTTCTTTGAATGCGATTATTTCAAAACACCAGCAACGAAAAAAACTTGTTTTTTTAAATAAATCTCCAAACACGAACTATCTGCTGAGGTGGTGACATTTCATGTATTATGCTTAGATATGGTACTACAAAAGATTACAAAAAAATATGCTCGAAACTGTCCCACATCTGCATACTTTACCTTATATCAATAAGCCATATTTTCAAAATCTTATTTGGCTTTTATAACATTAATAAAACCGAAGCAATATTGCCATTAAAAAAAAAGATAAAAATATAATAACAAAAATCGAAAAATTAATGAGGTGCAATATACAATATCTCCTATGAATTATAAAGTTTCACATGAAACCGTTCTTGAGTAACTGCAGATTGAAAAACTATGAAAAAATGTACATTTCAAATATCTTTGCACTCATCTCCCCTCCAGAAAATATAATGAAAAAAAAAACAAAAATTTTCGAATTAATAAACTCCCGAGAGCTGATTTTTTTTCAGTCGTAATGGATTATCCCCCCCCCCCCCCCCCCGCCGCACAGTGATGCTTATCTACTCAAAAGTGATGAAAATTCGTGCTTTAGCACAATAAGGCTCAAAAAATTTTTATAAAATACGTTTGGGACTCCTGAAGTAATTTCCTACGATAAATCGTTTCCCTCATGACTGTAGCATTGCTAATTTTTTTTGTAATGAATACATTAAATGCCGTTTTTTGGAGTTTATTTTTTTTCTTTTTGTTTTTAAGTAGGATTGATTTTTTTTTTGTTTTATAATAAGCGCCCATTTTTTATAAATATAATTTTTTTCAAAATTCTAGGATTTATGCAGTTATTTGAAAAAAATTATATTTATGAAAAATGGGCGCTTATTATAAAAAAAAAAAAATTAATCCTACTTAAAAACAAAAAAAAAATAAATAAACTCCAAAAAAACGGCATTTAACGTATTCCTTACTAAAAAAAGAGCAATGCTACAGCCATGAGGGAAACGATTTATCGTAGCAAATTACTTCACGAATCCAAAACGTATTTTATAAAAATTTTTTGAGCCTTATTGTACTAAAGCACGAATTTTCATCACTTTTGCATCGATCGGCACCACTGTGCGCCGCAAAGCGAAAGGTTCCGGATCGATTTTCGTAAACGTAATTTTTTCAAAAAGCTATCGCAATATCTTGAAGTAATTTCAGCCATAAAATTTGTCTTAAATTAATAAACTAACGAGACATGATTTTTTTTCGGTACGTTTCGTGTATTTTCCGCTATTTTTTAGCCCCTTTGCACCCCCCAAGCGAAAGGATCCGGTTCGAATTTCATATCGCCAATTATTTTGTAATGCTAGGGCAGCATCTCAAAGAAATATTAGCCATAAAATTTTATCTTAAATTAATAAACTCACGAGATATGATTTCTTCGCAGTATTTTTCGTGTATTTTCCGATGTTTTAACCCCTTGTCACTGTTAGAATATAAGGTACATTTATGTCGGCGCATGAGAGAGAATGAATACGCAGCGCCATCTCGCGTAAAGGGAGTAGCAAGCTAGCGAGAGCGAGCGGCCGAAGCGGGAGCTCACTTGTCCGCCGTCCTCCGCCTGTAGTGGTTGTAACTTGAGAGAAAGAAGTCGGGAGCATTTGGAATAAAGAGTTTATTATACACGTTAGTAGTTGTGTGCTCATTGAAGGAGCCCTGTGTCCCATCCACACATCCAAACTCCTAAATTAACATGGTAGCAGAGTGCTTGGTTTGCGATTTTTCCTTATCTTCTACATCGACTTTCGAGTCGTGTAGAGATAATCTATAGTGCGAGAAAACAAGAAGAAAGTGTTTTGAGTTGAGCGCGTGGTAAACGCAAGAACAAAGGAAAACGCATGAGTGCAAAGACAGAGCCTCGGGAAGTAAAAAGTGAAAAGTTAAATGAAACTGAAAGTGAAGAAGAGTTTTTTGAAGTAGAAAATAAAGAAGGTATAAAGGAAGTCAAAATGCAGGAAGCAAAATCAAACGAGATAAGGTTACCGATTTTTGATGGACAAGATTACAATATTTGGAAGAAAAGAATATTAATTTATTTAAAAATGAAAAAGTGTGATATCGTAGTTACACGTGCAAAAGTGGAAGCGGACCAACATGATTTGGACGAGAAAGACTTACAGGCCATACATTATATATATAGTGCTATTACAAACAAACAAATGGAACTAATAAGTGACAAAGAAACAGCTTTTGAAATAATGAAAAAGTTTGATAGTACGTATTTAAAAGAATCGACAACTCTACAAATAATTTGCAGAAATAAATTGGAAAGAATGAAATTGAAAGATTTTAGTGACTCGATGGAATTCTTTAACGAGTTTAAAAATCAGTGAATGGGTTGAAAGAAGCTGGTGCAAATGTGACGGAGAAAGAAAAAATGAACTACATGTTAAGGACATTACCGGATTCGATGAGTCACATTGGGGACTTAATCGATGTACTGAAAGAAGAGGAACAAACTGTAGAATATGTGAAAAACAAAATTAAAATGGTTGAACTAAAAGGAAAAAGTGTAAGTGAAAATTCGAGATCAAACGCGTTTACGTTTGAGAAAAGAAGGGAGGATAAAAGGACATGTTATGTATGTGGAAATACAGGGCATATACAGTACGATTGCCCGAAGAATAACAATTCGTGGAATCAAGGAACGCCGCAGCAAGGAGGCGGCAGAGGAAGCCGTGCGCCACAGCGAGGAACGAGTGCCAACCGGCGTGGAAGGAGCGGCTACCGACAACGCGACCGAGGCGCGAGAGGCAGTGATGACAACAGCGGAGGTCATCAGAGCGCGGAAAATAAGGAAGCGTTTAGCACTTCAGTAGAAATAAGATCTGCGAATATAGGAAACGGTAATGTACATGAAAACAAAGTAGAGTGGATTTTAGATAGTGGTTGCTCCGACCACGTGATTAATAATGAAAATTATTTTAGTGATGCGATTATATTAAAAGAACCGATTAATGTTAAAGTAGGTGATGGCAGAATTTTGAAAGCAACAAAAGTTGGTCATGTAAATAGTAAATTCAAAACGTTTAATGAAGAGATAGAAATTGAATTGAAAAATGTATTTTACGTGAAAGATATGGAACGAAATTTAATAAGCTTTGCTAAAGTAACTGATAATTGTAAAGTAGTATCTATCGGAGATAGTTCCAAAATCTATAATAGAAATAATAAATTGATTGCTATAGCTTGGAAAAAAATAGAATTTATAGAATGACTAGTTTTATCGAAAGAAGTAAAGAAGCTAATCTGACAGTTAAAAATGTAAAAATGACTTTAAAAGAACAGTGGCATAGAACGCTAGGACACGTTAACTTTAATTATTTAAATACGATGTGTAAAAATCATGTTTTGGAAGGTTTGCCTAGTGAAATAGAAATAGATTACTATAAATGTGCTACGTGCATTGAAAATAAAATGCATAATATTCCATTTGATAATAATAGAAAAAGAGCGAAAGATATATTAGAAATAGTACATACAGATTTGAATGGGCCACATAATACAGTAGGTTTTAGAGGAGAAAAATATTTTATAACTTTTATTGATGATTATAGTAAAAATTTATACAATTAAGTCTAAAGATGAAGTTTATGATCGTTTCATAGATTATATTAATGGCCGAATCCATCTCAAATCAGACAGCCCGCGTATGCCTATTTCACCTATCATGTTGAAATAAAAATATTTATGTTCTACTCGAAAAAATATTTTACACGTGTTTTTTTATTTTTTTGTTTCATCAAAATTTCATGCGTTCAGCGATACCGAAAAATTCCGAGAAAATTCTTTCATTGAGAAAAAAAATTTTCAATGTGATTTTCAGACTGCTATTGTTTCAGCAGTTTTTCAAGCTTTTAAACGTGTAACACATAATTTCACTCAGTTTTGAGCCCTCTTTAACGGCCTTAATGTCATTTTCAAAAAAAATAAAAAATCCACGAGCTATGCACTTTTTACTGAAAAATTCATTTTTTAGAGAAGTGCCTTTTTCTCGAAAACCCCATGTTTTTTTTGCACAATTTTTGTTGTCGTGATAGAGGACGGTAATGCCTAGCTAGACGTATTTGTGAGATTCGGTACTTTTTTCCTGGGATAGCGATCACTAATGAGATAACACACAAACAAATTTTTCACGCTTAACGCTTATATATAGTCAATGATATTAGAGTCAATGTAAAGGTATTTATCTTTATGCGTATGTAATATACATGTACGTGCGCCTACTTATAGGAGTATATGTACTAGTACATTTGTCCGCTAGATGGATATGGTTTGACTTAACATTTACAAAGAAAAGTTCGGTTTCTGCTATATATCACACATCTCGTCTTATTTAAAACCATCATCTTTTGGAAAATTATTACATATTTACACCTTATCAACTCAACTACGATGTCTCAATATTACTCAACAGAGAGAATCAAATGTGCAGACTTTTTAGACAAACACAAACAAATTATTTACAAATCTAGTTCCGTACGTTTAAAACAACTTGAGAATCTTGCTCATCCATTGAAGCACCTCTATCCTCATTTACCTTTGACACCTTCTACATATCTGTGTCAACATTGTTACAATCGTGCTTTAGAATTGGTGAGTAGTACTGACAATGAATTTATAACGGATAATGAAGTTACCGATAACGTAGTTGATAGAGATGAAGATTTTTTACCAAGTACTCCAGAACGCATTGAAGAATTTAATAATGAAATAAGTACATCTTTCTTAGGTTCTGTATCGCCTCTTAAAAGAAAAAATCTTATACATGAAAAATCAATTGAAAATTACGTAACAAAGAAGAAAAAAAATACTTTCAACATTGTCTAATACCCTTGATGTGAAGTTGAACAATGTTTATGACGTTTCTATAACAGCAAATGAATCAACTGTATGCCATTGTACAGAATGGATACAAAATCTTGGTCTAGCCTTGCAAAAGTGTTCTACGGTATCAGAAAAAATAAAAATTCTGACTTTGCTACCTTCATCCTTTACAAAACATGAAATTTTATCTTTATTTCCAGAAATAACAATGTATATGATCAACAAATCGAGAAATCTTGTTAAAGAAAAAGGAATTTATTCAGAACCAGATGCATATTCAGGCCATCCGATTGATGAAAACATGGAAAAAATTGTTATGGAATATTATTTAAATGATGATTTTAATTGTTCAAGACAAAGTCCTAATAAATGTGACGTTGTTACAATTAAAGTTAACAATAAAAAAGAGAAAAAAGTTAAGCGTTTTCTTACTCGAAGTTTAAAAGAGACGTATAAAGTATTTAAAAATGATTATCCAGAATTGAGAATTGGAAAATCGAAATTTTATAGTTTGCGACCAAAGTATGTCTTACTTAGCCCCATCAAAGAAGTTTGTCTCTGTATCTATTGCGCAAATTATGATTTATTTCTTACGAGCTTAATTAATTTTAGAGGGAGTAACGTCACAGAGTTGGATGAAAGTCGGTCACAAATAATAAATGCAACAATGTGTTCTGAGCCATCTGATTTATGTTATTTACAAGAATGTAAACTATGTCCAGGGATTAAGGGAATTACGTTTCATGTTTTAAAACTGCAAGATGTAGAAGGCACAGAAGAAATTACATATGCTTTGTGGGATAATGGAAACCTGATTAAAAAGACACTATCAATTTCTGCTTTTAAAGATGAACTTTCGGTTTGGACCATGAGGGTTAGTACTCACATGTATGTAAAAATATACAACGCAAAGCTATAAAAACAGAAAGAGAAAGTGCTAAAAAAGACTCACATCATTTAGTTCTTCAAATAGACTTCGCTGAAAACTGGGCTGTGATTCATAATAAAGCTGTTCAAGGAAATCATTGGGTTAATGATCAAATTTCTATTTTCACAGCAGTCTCTTATCAAGGGGATTCGACACAAAGTTTCGCAGTTATAAGTGATGACCGAAAACATGATTCAGCGTATGCTTTGCTAGCAGTACAAAAAATTATAAAATTCTTGAAAGAAAATTGTTGTGATTCAATTAAAAAATTACCATCGTATCAGACGGCGCTGCGAGTCACTTTAAAAATCGCTTTCAATTAGATGAACTAAAACGAGCACCGTGTGATATAAAATGGTTGTTCTCTGCTACTGGGCACGGCAAAGGAGCTGTAGATGGTGTGGGTGGACTTATAAAGCATTATGCTACTTCGCATAATCTTCGAGAGCCCCTTGAAGAAGCTATTCAAAACGCAAATGATTTTGCAATTCATGTTCAAAAATATACTGATGCTATTAAAATAATACATTTACAAGATGCTGAAATAGAACAATTCAGAAAAGAAAAAAATATTGATTGGCTTACAACTCCAAAGTATCCTGGAATTCAAAAAACTCATATATGGGTTAAAAAACATGTGACGATAAAATACATTGTTTGACAGCAAAGACCGCTGATCGTCCGCTTACTGAATTAAGAACAATGAAGCAGAAAAACAAAGGTAGTAAAATAGGTATACAAATGAAAAAAGGTATAAAAATAAAAAATCAAAAAGACGCAAATAACAAATAAATACATAGTTATGTGTACCTGTATATTACATACACACAAAGACAAATACCTTTACATTGACTTTAATATCATTGACTATATATAAGCATTAGGCGTGAAAAATTTGTTTGTGTGTTATCTCATTAGTGATCGCTATCCCAGGGAAAAAGTACCGAATCTCACAAATACGTCTAGCTAGGCATTACCGTCCTCTATCACGACAACAAAAATTGTGCAAAAAAAAACATGGGGTTTTCGAGAAAAAGGCACTTCCCTAAAAAATGAATTTTTCAGTAAAAAGTGCATAGCTCGTGGATTTTTTGTTTGTTTTGAAAATGACATTAAGGCCGTTAAAGAGGGCTCAAAACTGAGTGAAATTGTGTGTTACACGTTTAAAAGCTCGAAAAACTGCTGAAACAATAGCAGTTTGAAAATCACATTGAAAATTTTTTTTCTCAATGAAAGAATTTTCTCGGAATTTTTCGGCATCGCTGAACGCATGAAATTTTGATGAAACAAAAAAATAAAAAAACACGTGTAAAACATTTTTTCGAGTAGAACATAAATATTTTTATTTCAACATGATAGGTGAAATAGGCATACGCGGGCTGTCTGATTTGAGATGGATTCGGCCTAATACAGTTGAAAATAGAACAGGAAAAAGAGTAAAGAAAATAAGATGCGATAATGGTAGCGAGTACTTGAATAAAGATATGTATAGATTATTTAGAGAAAAGGGAATTGAGTTAGAGTCGTGTCCACCTTACGTGCACGAGCTTAATGGTACAGCAGAGAGGTACAATAGGACAATTATGGATAGTGCTAGGTGTTTGTTAGCTGAGTCTAAGGTAGAAAAAAGATACTGGCCAGAAGTAGTCTGTGCCGCAGCATATTTGAAAAATAGAACAATCGCAAACACGTTAGTAAGAAATAAATCTCCTTACGAGATATTTTTTAATGAAAAGCCTGAAATAAAATATTTGAAATTATACGGAAGTAAAGTGTTTGCTAAAGTACCTGAAAGCAAAAGAAATTCAAAATGGGATAGAAAAGCTGATTTAGGGACTTTGATAGGTTATGATGTAACAGGGTACAGAGTTTTGATAGGCAATAGAGTTATTGTAGCTAGACATGTTGATGTTATAGAAGAAGATATAAAGTGTATTGGATTTAATGATATTGATGAAAGAAATGAAAACAATAATAACTTAATCGTTCCACCTACTTCAACTCTCGAGGGGAGTAGGGGAAGTAAAACTGATTTAGAAAATTTAAATGAAAATACAAACAAAAATGTTAACGTTGAAAATGAAGTAGAAGAAGTACCTGATTTAAGAAGATCACAAAGAACGATTAAAAGGCCTAGTAGATTTGATGATAATTATGTATATAGTGGTTGTATTTATGTAAATTATTGTAGTGCAGATAGTCCTGTAAACTTTAAAGAGGCTAGTGAAAGTGATGAGTCAAATTTTTGGATAGATGCTATGAATAAAGAAATGAATAGTTTAAAGAAAAATAAAACTTGGGAATTAGTCGAGAAACCAAAGAATGAAAAGGTGATAGATTTAAAGTGGATTTATACCAAAAAAGGTGAAAATGTATATAAAGCCAGAATTGTTGTAAGAGGTTATCAACAGAAAGTTATGTTGGACGATATTTATTCACCTGTTGCAAAAACACAAACTTTGAAAGTATTATTATCTTATTGTTGTCAGAATAGTTTATTAATACAACAGATGGATGTTGAAACAGCATTTTTAAATGGGAAGGTAAAATCGAAAGTATTTGTTAAACAGCCTGAAGGTTATGAAGATGGAACAGAAAGAGTTTGTAAATTAAATAAAGCGTTGTATGGTTTGCGAGAAAGCCCAAGAGCCTGGTACGAGTGTCTTGATAGTTATTTAAATTTTTTAGGATTTGTAAGAAGCGAACACGATTATTGTTTGTATACTTTGAGAGAAAGAGATAAGATTATATATTTAATTATATTTGTGGATGATTTGTTAATATGTTGTAAGAATAGACAAAAATTGAATTACATAAAAGGTAGGTTAAAAGAAAAATTTTAAATGAAAGATTTAGGTAAAGTGAGTACGTATTTAGGAATAAATATCGAATATGATGAAAATAAAAATGAGATGTCCTTAGATCAGAAAAAGTACATTGAATCGTTAGCTAGAAAATTTCAGATTGAACAAGCGAAATTGTATGAGACTCCAATGGAGCAAAATTTGAAATTAGAACCTGCTCATGAAATGAATGAAAAAATAAAATATAGAAATTTGATAGAAGCACTTTTATACATTAGTTCAGGGACTAGATTAGATGTGAGTTATAGTGTTAATTACTTAAGCAGATTTCAGAACTCTTATGATGAAACGCATTATAAGTATGCTTTAAGAATTTTAAAATATTTGTATTTAACTAAAGATTTAAAATTAAGATATAAGAGAAATGAAAAGGTTGATATTCTTGAATGTTACGTCGATGCGGACTGGGCTGGAGATTGTGTAGATAGAAAATCGACTAGTGGATATATTGTTAAGTTATTTGGAAATCTGATTCATTGGAAATCAAAGAAACAAGGCAGCGTAACAAAGTCTTCGACAGCTGCAGAATATGTAGCACTGTCAGAAGCAGTAAGCTAAATTTTGTTAATTAAGGATTTGTTAGATGATTTTAATATAGAGATTCATAAACCAATGAATATATTTGAGGATAATTCTGGTGCTGTTAGTATTGCAAGATTTGGAAATTTTACTCAGCGATCAAAGTATATCGAAGTACACTATCATTTTGTTAATGAAAATTATGAAAAGGATTTGATTGATATTGTGAAAGTTGATTCAGAACAAAATTTAGCAGATATGTTAACGAAGGATCTTGATAAACTAAGATTTAAAAAGTTGCGAAAATTATTGAATTTAATGTAAAGAATATTGCCAGAAACATAAATCTAAGGAGGCGTGTTAGAATATAAGGTACATTTATGTCGGCGCATAAGAGAGAATGAATACGCAGCGCCATCTCGCGTAAAGGGAGTAGCATGCTAGCGAGAGCGAGCGACCGAATCGGGAGCTCACTTGTCCTCCGTCCTCCGCCTGTAGCGGGTGTAACTTGAGAGAGAGAAGTCGGGAGCATTTGGAATAAAGAGTTTATTATACACGTTAGCAGTTGTGTGCTCATTGAAGGAGCCCTGTGTTCCATCCACACATCCATACTCCTAAATTAACAGGCACCCCCCAAGCGATAGGATCCGGTTTGAATTTCATATCGCCAATTTTTTTTCAATGCTAGGGCAGCATCTCGAAGAAATATCAGCCATAAAATTTGTCTTAAATGAATAAACTCACGAGACTTGATTTTTTTCTCCGTATTTTTCGTGTATTTTCCGATATTTTAGCCCCATTGCACCCCCCAAGCGAAAGGATCCGGTTCGAATTGCGTATCGCCAATTTTTTCTCAATACGAGGGCAGTATCTACAAGAAATATCAGTCATAAAATTTGACTTAAATTCATAAACTCACGAGACATGATTATTTCTCGGTATTTTTCGTGTATTTTACGCTGTTTTAGCCCCTTTGCACACCCCACAGTGAAAGGATCCGGTTCGAATTTCATATCGCCAATTTTTTTACAATGCTAGGGTAGCATCTCGAAGAAATATCAGCAATAAAATTTCTCTTAAATTAATAAACTCACGAGATATGATTTTTTCGCAGTATTTTTCGTGTATTTGCCGATATTTTAGCCCCTTTACACCCCCCAAGCGAAAGGATCCGGTTCGAATTTCATATCGCCAATTTTTTTTTCAATACGAGAGCCGTATCTACAAGAAATATCAGCCATAAAATTTGTCTTAAATGAATAAACTCACGAGACATGATTTTTTTCTCCGTATTTTTCGTATATTTTCCGATATTATAGCCCCATTGCACCCCCCAAGCGAAAGGATCCGGTTCGAATTTCATATCGATAACTTTATTACAGTGCTAGAGCAGCATCTCGAAGAAATATCAGTCATAAATTTGTCTTTAATTAATAAACTCACGAGATATGATTTTTTCGCCGTATTTTTTGTGTATTTTACGCTATTTTAGCCCCTTTCCACCCCCCCCCCCCCCAGTGAAAGGATCCGGTTCGAATTTCATATCGCCAATTTTTTTACAATGCTAGGGCAGCATCTCGAAGAAATATCAGTCATAAATTTGTCTTTAATTAATAAACTCACGAGATATGATTTTTTCGCCGTATTTTTCGTGTATTTTACGCTATTTTAGCTCCTTTGGACCCGCCAAGCGAAAGGATCCGGTTCGAATTTCATATCCCCAATTTTTTTTCAATGCTAGGGCAGTATCTGGAAGAAATATCAGCCATAATATTTGTCTTAAATTAATAAACTAACGAGACATGATTTTTTCGCGCTATTTTTCGTGTATTTTCCGCTATTTTAGCCCATTTACACCCCCTAAGTGAAAGGATCCGGTTCCAATTTCATATCGTCAATTTTTTTACAATGCTAGGGCAGCATCTCGAAGAAATATCAGCCATAAAATTTGTCTTAAATTCACAAACTCTTATTGTACCAATTTTTTTTTGTCATTTATTGTCTAGTCGGGGTTGTTTTAGGGATGATTTGGGGGATAATCACTTTGGAAATAAATTATTTTGCTGTTTCTACATGTTTTATGCATATCTCTAAGAGATAATATCAAAAAAACCGAATTTGGAAATTTTCGATATTTCATTCACCGTGAACGTTCAGAACTTCAAACACATTTATTTGTACAGTCATGAAAAAAGTTATTAACATTTTTAAAGGGGGCTTATTGAATAGATGATTATCTACTCAATCTCCCAGAATGGAGGAAATAACTATTGTCTTGAAAATTTCTTGAAAAACACACAGAATATGCAGTATCTCCACACTTACTGATTAATTTGATCTGAAACCTGATATATAATCCCTCAGCATGTATAACATAGTATGTGTAAAGTTTAAGATATTTGTAGAAAATGGAAAGGTATTTTTAGACTCAAAAGTCGAAAAGTCGCATGTGCATTTCCAACTGAGACCACCTGACCCTCGCTTAAAGTTCACCAGAATGTTCACACACAATACAATGTATGCTTAGGAATTGTATATCTATATTCAAATCTTTTCAATCAGCCAGTGTAGGATAAATTTTTTTCTTGAAAATTTCATGACAATAGCACAAAAATTGCAATATCTCCACACTTGCTGATTATTTAGATCTCAAATTCGATATACAATCCCTCAGCATGTATTGCATGGTGTGTATAAAGTTAGAAATATGTTGAGAGAATAGCAATGTATCTTTTGGACTCAAAAGTCGAAAACGTGCATGTGCATTTACAACTAAAATCACCAGACCCTTGCTCAAAGTTTACCAAAATGTCCTCACACAATGCAATACATGCTGAGGGATTGTATATCCAATTTCAGACCTTTTCGATCAGCCAGTTTTGGGAAATAACTTTTTTTCTTGAAAATTTTATAAAAAACACACAAAAAAGGCATTAACACAACACTTGCTGAATATTTAGATCTCAAATTCGATATACAATCCCTCAGCATGTATTGCATGGTGTGTGTAAAGTTAGAAATATGTTGAGAGAATGGCAATGTATCTTTTGGAGTCAAAAGTCGAAAAGGCGCATGTGCATTTCCAACTAAAACCACCGGACCCTTGCTCAAAGTTTACCAAAATGTCCTCACACAATGCAATACATGCTGAGGGATTGTATATCCAATTTCAGACCGTTTCGATCAGCCAGTTTTGGGAAATAACTTTTTTTCTTGAAAATTTCCTAAAAAAACACAAAAAAGGCATTAACTCAACTCGCTGAATATTTAGATGTCAAATTCGATATACAATCCCTCAGCATACATGCTTGTGCTGTGCATGGAAAAGTGCAATACATTGCATGGTGTGTGTAAAGTTAGAAATATGTTGAGAGAATGGCAATGTATCTTTTGGACTCAAAAGTCGAAAAGGCGCATGTGCATTTCCAACTAAAACCACCAGACCCTTGCTCAAAGTTTACCAAAATGTCCTCATACAATGCAATACATGCTGAGGAATTGTGTATCCAATTTCAGACCTTTTCCATCAGCCAGTGTTGGGGAAATAACTTTTTTTCTTAAAAATTTCCTGAAAAACACACAAAAAAGGCAATAACTCAACACTTGATGATTATTTAGATCTCAAATTCGATATAGAATCCCTCAGCACGTATTGCATGGTGTGTGTAAAGTTAGAAATATGTTGAGAGAATGGCAATATATCTTTTGGACCCAAAAGTCGGAAAGGCGCATGTGCATTTCCAACTAAAACCACCAGACCCTTGCTCAAAGTTTACCAAAATGTCCTCACACAATGCCATACATGCTGAGGGATTGTATATCCAATTTCAGACCTCCTCGATCGGCCAGTTTTGTGAAATAACTTTTTTTCTTGAAAATTTTCTAAAAAACACACAAAAAAGGCAATAACTGAACACTTGCGGAATATTTAGATCTCAAATTCGATATACAATCCCTTAGCATGTATTGCATGGTGTGTATAAAGTTAGAAATATGTTGAGAGAATGGCAATGTATCTTTTGGACTCAAAAGTCAAAAACGCGCATGTGTATTTACAACTAAAACCACCAGACCCTTGCTCAAAGTTTACCAAAATGTCCTCACACAATGCAATACATGCTGAGGGATTGTATATCCAATTTCAGACCTTCTCGATCGGCCAGTTTTGTGAAATAACTTTTTTTCTTGAAAATTTCCTAAAAAACACACAAAAAAGGCAATAACTCAACACTTGCGGAATATTTAGATCTCAAATTCGATATACAATCCCTCAGCATGTATTGCATGGTGTGTATAAAGTTAGAAATATGTTGAGAGAATAGCAATGTATCTTTTGGACTCAAAAGTCGAAAAGGCGCATGTGCATTTCCAACTAAAACCACCAGACCCTTGCTCAAAGTTTACCAAAATGTCCTCACACAATGCAATACATGCCCACATAGCATGAAAGCTTACTAGAAACTTCCTGGAAGCTTTCATGAAAGTTTCGTATGCTTCAGGAAAGCTTCCACGAAAGCTTCCTGAAAGTACCTAATGTCTGGGTCAAATTCATGACAAAAAGCTTCCTCGGAAGATTGCAGGAACTGTTTCAGACACTTTTCAGGAAGCTTTCGGAAACTTTCTAGGAACTTTTCAGGAAGTTTTCAAAAAGTTCCTGGAAGCTTCATGTAGGCTGTGGGAATCTTCCAGTAGTCTTCCCCGAAAGATTACAGAAAGCTTTAAAAAATACTTTTTACAAGACTTCAGAATCGATTTATGTCAGTTTGAGAATGGAAGCTTCCAGAAAGGTTCCATGAAAGCTTCCCGGCAGTACATAATGTCTAGGTCAAATTCAGGACGAGAAGATTCATTGAAAGATTTCAGGAACTGTGTAAGAATCCTTTCAGGTTCCTTTCAGGAATTTAAGGGAGCCTCCGAAAAAATGACTGTACGTTTCATGTATGATGTAGGAATCTTCCAGGAAACTTTCAGGAATCTTTCGAAAAAGTTACTGAAAGTTTCAAGTAGACTATCGGAATCCTCCAGTAAGCTTTCAGTTAGCTTTCAAATAAGTTACTGGAAGCTTCAGATAGTCTGTGGGAACCTTCCAGGACACTTTCAGGAATCTTTCGAAAAAGTTACCGAAAGTTTCAAGTAGACTTTATGAACTTTCCAGTAAGCTTTCAGTTAGCTTTCAAATATGGTTCTGGAAGTTTCAGGTAGTCTGTGGGAACCTTCCAGTAAGCTTTTAGGAAGCTTTTTCCAAGTTCTTGAAAGAGTAACTTAAAGCTATAAATATTAGAAATTCTCTATAAGTATTAACAATTCGCACATATTCTTTAGAACTTATTTCTACCTATATTAATTGCCATTTTATAATCGCAGAAAAAATTTCACATAAAATTTTTTTACCTGACCGGGAATCGAACCCACGATCCTTGGGTTACTACGCACGCATGCTATCCGTTACGCTATCGCTCGCTTGAAGGAGTTCGGACATTTTCATCTAAATAAGTTACACTTTTCACGATTATTTAATTGTTATTATTTTGATTATTTTATTTAAAATATTAATGCATTTCAAAAATTATATATTTAATGCGGTAAATTAAAAAATTATAGTGTCGGAATTATTACTCTGAATAAACATGTTTTTATATTTGGCATTTCATTATATTGATTAAATAATTTATGAAAATTCTAATTGAATGGTTTAAAAAAATTCTTAGTATAGTATTTATATATACGGTGGGCCTAATAATTGTGTTTTTCCAAAAAATTGTTTAGAAATTTTTTAATTAAAAAAAAATTGTAATGTCGATAAGTAGGAATCTGCTTTTTGTCATTTTGATGCAATTTTTCAGCGAGTATATCTTATGATAGTACGAATAGAATCGCTCAAAAAATTCTGAGTATAGTATTTATATATAGGAAGGACGTCAAAATTGTGTTTTTCTAAATGAATGTTTGAAAGTTAATTTATCAAATAATGAAATTGGGTTGATTTTAGACTCCAGGTAGACCATTCAAGTTGAAGATTTGATAAGCTATAATAAAAAAAAATGTTACTGTATATTTTTCATTATATTCCTTTTTTGGCCAGGTGGAGTCCAAAATTAACCCAATTTAATTATTTAATAATTTAACTTTCAAACATTACTTTCGAAGAACACAATTTTCACGTCCTCTCTATACATAAATACTATATTCAGAATTTTCTTAGCAATTCTATTAGTACTATCATGAAATATGGGGATATCTCCAGAACTTTTCATTTTCACGTTACGGCAACTTTCTAGATCTTTTTAATAAGAAATATATACTTTCAGCAAAGTAAATAGGTAAAAATAAATGTTTTTTAAATATTCCATGCATGAAACAATCGTTCCAGTTACGTATAAAGCGTAAGTAGAAAAACCTAATTTCAGAGATGTGCCTACAATACATTTGAAATCTAGAATCAAGAAAGTTGTATCAGTCATTTCTCAAAAATAAAAATTTTCATAGTAATTCTATTCCATACCTTTAACATAAAGAATTTTCTTAATATGGATATCAGATTTCATTCTTTATTAAAAATACAATCATTTGATTTGTTGCACGTGGGTATGCCACGCATTGTTTAAAAGTCACGCGTCTTCAAAAAATTACTTCTCAAGCGTTAACTCATTAAGAAAAAAAAAATAGATTTTTGATAATCACACGCTGAATTTTGAATTTTATATTCCAAAAGTCATTTTAATCACTAACTTAATATTTTAGAAAAACGTAGATAAATTGTCAAAATGATATATTTCAAATTTAATACAATTTTGATAGGATTAAGCCAAATAAGTTCGTCATTTATATTATAAAAAAAAATTTTTCGATATACTCGTAAAATGGAATTATGTTGCTTTCATTTAAAAAAAAAAACTAAAAAACGAGTAAAGCGAGCTTTGAATAGATAAGTAAGTGCTCGAACAAAAAAATTGTTTTTTTTAAACACTGAACATTAAAAGTTCTAGAGATGTTCTCATATACTCGGCGAAAAATTGCATGAATATGACAAAAATGAAGATTCCTACTTATCGATATTACAATTCAAGAAACGTTTGTGAAACATTTGTGAAATATTCCGAGAATGGATAAGGCGATACATTACGGAAATATTGCAGAGACATTCGCCAAGATGGCGTCGGAAGGCGGGCTGTCTTCCGGAGAGCCTCCTGATAAAAATCTAGAATTAGTGTATAAATGCCACCCAAAAAGGAAAGTGTCACTTGTAGTTTGCATAGTGTGCGAAAACGTGTACCATAAAAGTGATTATGAAAAGTGTAAAGACAAAAAATATATAAGTAATCTATTAGTGATATGTCCAGACCACGTGGAGCTTAATATAACCTTAAAAAATCAAGAAACTAAACTCTGTGAAGCAGCTAAAATATTAATTGCGCAAATTAAAAGTGAAAAGGAGGAACAAATAAAACATAAAATATTAAATGAAATATCTATTATCTCTGATAGTGTACATAAATCAGTAGATAATGAAAAACTACTAAACGTTACGATGCTAACTGAAAATGCTGAACTGGAAAATCAACATCAAATTGAAATTCAACTACTAAGACAATTAAATCAAGAACTAATGGAAAAAACGCATATTGAAGCAATTAATAAAAAAGGATAAAAATGACCAGGAGATGGAAATAAAGCAACATAACCAAAAAACATATGCAGAAGTAGCAACTAACAAACTAGCAATTAAAAACAAAAGAATACCGAAAATAATTGTGAAAAATCTTAAAAAGGACACTAAAAATCCACATGACTTTAAGAAAAAGGTATGTGACGTTTTAATAAAAGAAAAAGATATACAGATGAAACAACTAAAAGTAGTGAACGACAATGAAATTGAGATTAAAAGTATGAATGAAAAAAGTGCTAAAGTAACAATTGAATTACTCTCAAAAAAACTATCTAACAATTATAAAACATTTATTGAAAAAATTGAATCCCCTAAGATGAAAATAGTTGGTGTAGACAACTATACTAATATGAATATAGAAGAGCTGGAAGAGGACTTAAATAAAAGAAATTTTATTGGATATCAAGATAAGTGTAAGATACTAAATATAGACAAAAATAAGATTACAAACAAGACAACCATAATAATTGAAGTTCCAAGAGAGCTATATAAACATATTAGTGACAATCAAAATAGAATCTTCATTGGATATCAAAGCTGTAAGGTATGGGATTTAATAAGCATCAAGCCCTGCTTAAACTGTGGAAGATTTGGACATAACACATTGAAATGCAAAAACACTCTATGCTGCTTAAAATGTGCAGGTCCGCATAAGACTGTGCAATGTGATAATAACCCATCCAACATTACATGTGTCAATTGTTTTTACAGCAACTCGAAATATAACACAAATTTCGAGGTTAAACATATGGCCAATGACACAGAGAAATGTACAATATTTAAAAATAAGCTCAATAGATATATAGATATGACTGATTATCCGATAAGATCTACTATACCAAGATACTTAGGTAAAGTAGGAAACAGCAATCAAGACCAGCTCGACTAGCGCAACTATGCTGACTTCGCCGTCTAGAGACAACTGGACTAGCGCAACTTTGCTGACCTCGCCGTTTAGAACCAGCACCGCATCTCTAACACATACGACACCAAGGAAACAGCAAACTACATAATGGAGCAACACGTCGATCTCATTGAAGAATGGCAAAAAGAAGTAATACAAGAAGAAACGTCATTTCTTGATCTTAAAACTCTCAATAAAAATATAAATAAAAAAGATAGTTCGATATTACAGGTCAATATTAGAAGTCTAAATCACAATTATACGAAATTGAATATTCTTATTAAGAGCTTGAAGATCAAACCATATATATTTGTATGTACAGAAACATGGAATTTACCCAATCCTCACTTTTTTGCAATACAGGGATATAAATTGTACTACAATAACGGTAACTTAAATCAAAATGATGGTGTCGTTGTATATATAAAAGATTGTGTATCAGAAATTACTGAAATAATCGAAATTGGTAGGCTCAAAGTATTAAATTCACGAATAAGTCTAAATAACAACAGTAATCTTGAAATTTCCGCATTATATCGATGCCATGATTTACCGCGCCTTGAATTTATTTTGAATGTAAAATCATTTATCAATAGCAAAAGAAATATAAAAAACCACCTGATTATTGGTGATTTTAACATCGATATTATGAAAGATGATGAATATAGCTTAGAATTATTAGACAATATGATGGAAAAGGGTTTCTTCCCGGGTTTTATACATACAACTAGACCAAATGATAGTGGCGGAAGCGGTACATGCATTGACAACATGTATATAAAAGCTACATCTATAGACACTAAAACTTTTAAACTCTCGATTCCTTTTACTGATCATTATCCACTTTTCTTGAAACTGAATAAGCCACCAAAATTAAAACAAGAAAATATCCAGTATCACTATAATTACTATAAACTTTCAAGTATAGCCATTACAAAAAATTGGAATGTTATAGAGGCAATGCATGATCCCGATGAAGCTACCGCATTCTTGATAACTGAAATACAAGACTGTTTAGAAAAGTCTAAAGAAGCGCATAAAATCAAAAATAACAAGAGATATCCAAGGAAGGATTGGATATCTAAAGCAATAATGATCTCGTGTGAAAAGAAAGAACAATTATATATTAAAATGCGCAATCAACCAAATAATAATCTAATAAAATTAGAATATAAAAATTACACAAAGAGGCTAGACAAAGTTATTAAAGAGGCAAAAATAAAACATGAAAGAAATTTAATTAAGAACAATATCAATAATACCAAGCAACTTTGGAAATACATAAACAAAAAAAATGGGAACCAACTTGAAAAAGAATAACTCAATAAATAAGATCATTTTAAATAACAATTGCACAATAGAGGATCAGACACAAATTGCCAATCATATGAATACGTACTTTTGTAGAATTGGAAAAGATCTAGCTAACACCATTGTAAAACCCCAGGGTAAGCGTTTACAATTACCAGCAATGAACATGAATACAATTTACATTAAACCGACTAATAACGAGGAAATTCTTCAAATAATTGATAATGTGAAAATAAAAAATGGTGGGGTAGATAACATTACTACCAAAACACTAAAAATACTATCATATCAAATTGTTAATGCACTAACACATATCTTTAATCTTTGTATTGAAAAATCAACATGGCCTCAAGCGCTTAAAACAGCTGAGGTAGTTCCTATTTTCAAATCGGGTAGTAAAATGGATACATCAAACTATAGACCGATATCTCTAATTTCTAACGTAGCAAAGATATTTGAAAAAATTGTATATGTTCGTTTACAATCATTTTTGGACAATAATAATTTGTTAGCGCAGTATCAATTTGGATTTATAAAAAAGAAAGGTACTAAAGATGCTCTTAGTTACTTAATGAACATAATCTATAAGAAATTAGACAAAAGTAAACCAATAGCTATTGCATTTTTAGATCTAGCAAAAGCTTTTGATACTCTCAACCATGCTATTGTTTTAGACAAATTATATAATTATGGAATAAGAGGTAAAGCGCATGCACTTATATCTAACTATCTTAGTAACAGAAAACAAAAAGTAAGAATAGGAACAACTGAAAGCTATTATGAAACGATAACTACAGGTGTGCCGCAAGGTACTATACTAGGGCCACTCTTATTCATAATTTACGTAAACGATTTACTAACAAACAGGACAGATAGTACCATCTCATATGCGGATGATACAGCTATTATTTCAACAGATGATAACTGGGAGAAAGTTGAAAATAAAATAAATAAGTACTTAGAAGATATAAATATCTGGCTAGCACTTAACAAACTATCACTAAATATAAAGAAAACTGTGTACATAACTTTTGGTAACTATTCTGATAGTGTTCCCGAAGATATGAACATATGCATACAGGGTACTAAATTGAGCAGGGTTGAATACTGTAAATATCTAGGTATAATTATTGATTATAGGCTAAAGTGGGATAAACATATTGAATATATAATAAAAAAACTAAATATATAATATATATATATACTGTACAAGTTATCAACATATATGCAATCTGACACACTTAAGATAATATATTATGCATTTTTTCATAGTGTCATTAGCTATGGAAATATTGCATGGGGTGGTGCATATAAAAACAACTTAAAATTACTACAAAACATCCAAAATAGGATTTTAAAAATTATAAACAAAAATATTTTCAATCGAGACAACCCCTTGAATCTAAAACAAATTTTTTGCTTACGAATGTGTAACGTATCATTATAATGAACTTAGAAATTTATACTTAACATCGACTAGCAAAACTAGAAATAAACTTATAATACCACCAAAGTGTTCGAAAACTGTTAGTGATAAAGATAACTATGTCAGAGCGATAGAAGTATTTAATTGTCTTCCGAAATCTAATCCAAATCTTAAAGTTCTAGATATCGCAAAAAATTATAATAAGAAAAAGCTAAAAATTTGGATTGGTACTAATATATTCTAGAATTAAAAAAAAAATAAATAAATAAATTAAATAAATAAATAAATAAAAATTTAACCTTCCAGTATGGGTGAGATAATCAATGTGGACAAAATATATTATTTATAGTGGAATCTTTGATTCCATGCCTAGTTTATAAGTTACTTAAGTTTTTTTAGTTTTAAGTACACCGGACCTATGTACAGGTAGCTATGTCTACCTCTATAGGATGTTTGCTGCCTCAGACATGTAACTATGTCCTGAAGTAAGCAATAACATGTAACACAACATGTACTACTCTGGTTTAAATAAATAAATAAATTTAATTTTAATATTTCACTAATAATGAGGTAATATTCAACATTATATTGAAGAACTATTTTTCCATAATTCTATAAATGTTTTTTAATTATTTCGGAAGCATTCCGAGAAATGACAAAAGCGATACATTGCGGAAATCTTAAAGATAAATATTTCATGATATATTTCACTAGCAGCGACGTAAAGTTCTCCATCAAATCGAAAAATTATTTATTAGTAAATCAAGAAACGTTCTTAAAATATTCCAACAACATTACCTGAAACGATAAGGCGATACATTGCAGAAATATTACGAAGAAACCTATCATAAAATATTTTACCTCCAAACTTTAATTGTATATTATAACCTCCAAATTTTTGTATTGTAGCAATAAACAAACAAATACAATCCAAGTTTCAATAAATAATATTGAATAAATTTGCGGTTATTTATTGCATAGGCATTGTTCGTAAAAGAATTAATAAAGTCAAAGAATAGTGGATAAATATTTATTTTTTATTATTGGTCAACGTAATATAGACAGATTGAAATACATCCGAACGTATTGAGCTTCAATCATAGAATGAATCATTTTTGTTCTTTTTTTGTTATGTTTAAAGTCAAGCGGTTGCTATGGTAACATTTTAAAAGAATGTCTCAGCCGACCAGAACGTCTACCCGATCAGAAATCGAGCACAGGCATATTCTAGGCCCTATATAGGTGCCTGGCGAAATTGATTATGTCCTGCACAGGCACCTATGTAGGCCCTGTAGAGATTTGTCACAAGGTAGCAGTCAGGCCCTCTATTTTGACCTGATGTCACTAAAGCCTGTATAGTTACATAAGGTATAAGACAGACCCTGTAAAGGCTCCCCTGAAGTTCTACATTGAAGTAGACGCTCCATATAAAATAGGGCCTGAACAGGGCCTGATATTCAAACCATACATGCGCGAATATCAGGGCCCATTCAGGCCCTGTTTTATCGATCTCGTAATCAATTACCGTTAAATTAAATAAAAAGACTAATGAATAAAATATAATAAAAGTTTATTTAATTTCTGAAAACGTTTTTTATAAACTAATCAAATTACAAACGTTATATAATAATAATACTCAAAGTAACTATAATGCAGTATAATAGTTACAAACTCGACTTATAAAATCAAATTAGACATTGTAATATGTTTTGAATAAATTTAATATTAACTATCGGCCGCTTTCACTCTCTTTTGTCGCTGTCCATCCCAGTCTATCGAATTATTTAAAACTTGGGCAACGCAGTGAAGCAACTCTTTCTCTTGGAAAACATATTTTTTTGCAAAGGCATGCAGGAACGCTTCTGAAAATACAATAAAAACGCTATTGTTTTAAAACAATATTAAAGTATATAAATTTTCATAAATACCTTTCAAGGCTCTAAAATAGTTTGTATCTTTCATAATAATTTCCTTATTATAGGAGTTTTCCTCTGGGCAGTACACTTCATTAAAAATTCTCTTGTAAAAAAGTTTTTAAAAATGCATGTGCATATTTTCATTGGTAATAAGTGAAGATGTAAGGTGAGTTTTCTGAAATAATATACTACTTAGTAGAAAATAAAGAAATAATATTCATATATATGTACGAGGGTCATTTGATAAGTACCTAGCCTACAAATGAAAACACCAAAATTTTACAAAAAATAAAATTTATTTTTCAATGTAGTCTCCTTTTAGTTGAATACGGTCCAGCGGTGTTCCAATTTTTTTAACCCCGTTGAAAAGAATGTTTTCTCTTGGTTTGCAAAATAGGCCTCCGTGGCGGCGATTATTTCGTTATTGGAGTGGAATCTCTTCCCGGCGAGCGAATTTTTTAGGTTCGGAAACAAAAAAAAGTCGCACGGAGCCAAATCTGGAGAATACGGTGGATGGGGCAGCAGTTCGTAGCGTAATTCGACCAATTTAGCCGTGGCGAGTGCAGAAGTGTGAGCCGGTGCATTATCGTGGTGGAAAAGCACTTTCTTTTTAGACAAATGAGGCCGTTTTTCTTCTAACACGGCGTCAAATCGGCTCAATAGTTCGGCGTAGTACTGTCCTGTGACCGTTTTGCCCTTCTCCAGATAGTCAACAAAAATCACACCTTGAGAATCCCAGAAAACAGTGGCCATCACCTTTCCGGCCGACGGGACCGTCTTCGCCTTCTTCGGAGCAGGTTCACCGGGTAAGATCCACTGTTTTGACTGCTCCTTGGTCTCTGGAGTGTAGTAGTGAATCCATGTTTCGTCGACGGTCACGTAACGACGCAAAAACTCTTTTGGATTGCGATTAAACAGCTCCAAACACTGCTCTGAACTGGTCACACGGATGCGCTTGTTGTCTGCAGTCAGCAAACGCGGCACCCACCTTGCTGACAGCTTCCTCATGCCTAAAATCTCATGTAGGATATGCCACACGCGTTCTTCTGAGATGCCTAATATCGCAGCTATCTCGTGCACCTTTAATCGGCGGTCTGACAAAACGATATCGTGTATTTTTGTCACGTTCTCCTCCGTAGTGGCTGTTTTCGGAGCACCTGGGCGTGGATCATCAAAAACCGACGTACGACCACGTTGAAACTCGTTATACCAAAATTTAACGGTCGCCATCGAAGGAGAAGCATCCCCATACACTGCATCCAAGCGTTCTTTAATTTCACTGCGCGATTTCCCTTCCAAAAACAAGAATCGAATCACCGACCGATATTGTTCTTTCTCCATTTTTTCAAAAATCAACGGACACATTTGCTTTCACACGCTCTCAAAAATAAACTACAACTCCAATCCGGCTGAAATTTCGTCTGTAACCGTTTACAGGAAGATACTGCACTGTAGTGTATTTCTGGTGCGATAGTGGCACCATCTGGCGGTGAGGCTAGGTACTTGTCAAATGACCCTCGTATATATAAATTTGTAAACAGCTTACAAGGTCTGAATAACATTCATCAACAAGGGCTCCATCAAAATTATTGAATTCTTCTGTTGTTTTGACTGGTAAAATTAATTGGTGGGTCTCAGTAAACTCATTAAAAGTAATAACAGTTTCGTTACGTTGTAACGCTCTATTCTCCATTACGTACAATTTAAGTTCATCGATATCTTTCTGCATATTGAAAAGTTTAGTATTTATTTCTGTAAACAGATTTGTAGTTTCTGTAAAAAGTCACAATAATATAGTATAAGTAAATATTATAAAAAACAGAAACAAAATATATAATAAATTCTAACCTTGATTACTTTCGCAGATTTTTTCAATATCGGTTTTTCCATCTCTGTATTAATATAAATTTACCATAAACATAAATTTATTTAATCAATATTTATATTTCACTATAAAAATTACAAGAATATTTTATTACCTTTTATATTTATTGCCATAATTTCACTCAAACTATTCTTAATTTCTGTAAAAGAATATAATAAATATAATACTTGTATCAAAGATCAAAGGTTCTATCCGATTAATCCATTACCAGTAATCAGATTTTCAGTCGTTATCATATTGTTATTTAATACGGATTTTACTTCCACATGCTGATTTGGCTGATTTCCATTTTGATCGGATACAACAGTTTCTTCAAAACTCATTTCCTGCACATTGTCAAGAGCTGAACTTTCATCAATTTCTAAAAATATAAACAATAATTACTATTAATATACAACAGGCATTAACATCTACATCTTATAATAATGAGTATGTTTGATTTACCTATTACTTTGTCATCTACTATTTGATCCTTTAGAGATGGTATATCCAATTCAGTGCCTGGCCTATTTCCCTCATCTCGTACCATCGAAGAGAAAAGTGATTGTAAATATTTTACTGCTTCTGCATACGAAGCTAAAAAATGTATATTATTGTAAAAAGAAATTTTTTTTATAATTAACTATATGTAAGATATTTAGATTTCAATCTCCAATACTAAGAGAAGTACTCGTGGAACTCCTATTTATGCAAAAATTATAAAATAAGACTACTTACTATTGAAATAATGAACCGTGCAATGCAAGGATGACCATGATTCTGGAACTAGAGCTTTAGTTTTTACCATATCCTCTACAAAATCCAAATCATTGTTTGTGAACGGAGGCTCTGGATATTTAACATACACTTGATCATCTTCGAAAAGTAAATATGAAGTTGATACAATAAACATTCCATTGTTCTTAAAACCCTCTGTCTCTTGTACTTTGACTATAGCATAGTGATATTTAGCTTCAGAATTAAGCCATCATCTCTAAAAGAAATAAAATACCATAAATTCAATATTTACAAGATATACGCTTAACCTTACTTTTTTAATATATTACGTAAACAAATTGCGTGAATAAAATTAATTAAACAAAATAAATAATAATATTTCTTACTCGACAAATTACGGATGTAATATTGTAATTAGTAACAAAAAATCTATAAACAAGAAAATATCCGGCTCATCGACGCAGAAAAAAATTAACTGTAACGTTTTAGAACTTTCCCATGAACGTGAAAACATCATTTCAAGTCCAGAATATTGCCCGCCTATTGCCTGTATAATACACAGGCTGCGTCCGCATAGCGGTCGTGTTTAGGTATTTATACCGGGCCTTTAACAGGGCCTGTCTTCTCTTCAATCAAAAATTCTTTTACTGTACTATTTTTACTGTAAAAAAATGAAAAAAGCACAAATAATTGTATTACATAACTTTGAAATATAAATTAAATAGTAATTATTAAGTATATGAAATTACATACCTTTTATGAGTTTAAAAAAACTGTTGCTTTTTCAGTTTATATACTATTTACAATTAGTAATCCACATGAAGTAACGGCACCACCCAAGATTCCTTGGTATCACCCATTACTTCCAAAATACTCAAAAGAACCATTTTATTGACAATTTGCAGAAGTGAAGTCGGTATTTTTTCTACAGCAGCATTTAAATTTGCTTTAAATATTCCTAAATCAGATAGTTGACAAGGAAAATTGAAATCTGATTCAATGATTTCAAGTTTGTTTGCATCTATATGAATATTATTTACATTACATACTTCTTCTAAGCAATAAATTTTAGAAATTTGCAAAATATTTCCATTTTTTAATAAAACAATATTATTCAGAGGTTTATGACTGAGTGTAAAGTTTTTATATTGTAATCTTCTTATCAGTACCTCATCCTTAAATTTTCTTTTCTGCAAAACTTGAAATTTATACAACTCCATAGGTTTTGTATAACTTTGTGAGAAATCCTCTTCCAACCGTCTACGTAATTGTGCTAATGGTTTATTGCCAGAATGTAATCTTTTTTTTATAGTGCCTGATAAATTTTCAAAGGGGAAACCTGTCGTTTCACTTAATATGCACCCCAAATTGTTCACATCATCAGTCAGATGTTCTAATGAATGCATATTTAAAACCTGAGACTCTTCTCCATAGAATTTTACCGATAACTCAACAAATTTATTCAAATAAGTTCTGGCATGTTTTGAATATTTAGTTGCTGAATGTTTACAAGAAAGTATTCGGCATGAAACACTTAATAGTGAAAAATGTTGGTATAAATCTGCCGACAAAATTTCTTTTAAAACAAACATCCCTGAATAAAGGAGGAATAAACGAAATTCTGTGGCTTTTCACTTACTAATTTCTGTCAGTGCTCTAGTCGTACTTTGAAATTCACTAGGAATTTGATTAGACAAATTTACTAACCTTGCTGATAATCTCAATGTATTATTTTTATTTAATTTACATTTATTTCCTGCTTTTAACCAATAATCTGTAAATAATTTCTTCATTATGCCTAAACAACATAAGTGTATAAAGTCTAGGGAAAAACTAGAAATCATATTAATTGGCGGTGTTATCAAAGTAAGAGGAGATTTGCCAGTGTGATGTTCGATGTTTGTTTCATTTCGAAACGACAAATCATCTCTCTCTTTACCTCCATGCAGTTGAAACAAAGTACGATTATTAAATCTGTAACCTCGAATATCACAACGTTCACACGAATAAAATCCTGTGTGATTCTTGATGCATTTTATTAGAGAGCGAGCTGGCCTATCACAAATAAAACACATAATATCAATAATAAAGCTTTTTCCATCAACATCAATCCCGTTTTCTAGTAGGTAATTCAATTCTTCCACAAATTTTGATAGGAATGCTGTAATATTACTTGGTTTACTATTTCCACAGTAGATAGCTATTACAAAAGGATTATATACATTATTTTCTGTATATAATTTTCCCAAAATTGGCCAAAATTGTATGGAGCTAGAATGGAACAGTGGTACACCATCAATGTTGAATTATAAACGTAAAGTATTGTTTTTATGCAAATTTATATTAACTATCCTTTGTAATTGTATTGCAAGTCCACAATACAAAAATTGAGAGTTATCATCTACATTATCTGGGTCAAATTTCTCAATTTCAAACTTAGTTTTTATTTCACTTCTAAACAGGGTTTTTGATAAAAGAGGAAGCTCAGGATGGTAAGGCTTTAGTATTTTTAAAAGACCATCAACATGCCTATGAGGAATGTCGTAATCTCTAGCCCATTTTCTCAAATCACTCACAATCGCAACTGTTTCAGTGTCTGGATTTTCCATAATAAAGTGGTCCTCATTATCACTTTCATTACATGTATCACTATTGCTACCGTCACTATCTGAAGAAAATCTATTCAATAAATCTTCTTTTTCACAATTACTATTTGCAGAGTTTTGAGGTCTAACCGATACATTTTTTTCTAAATCTTGGTAGTCTTCTTCTATGGCAATATTTTTGTCATTTTCTCTACAAAATTCTTTAATTTTTGCATCTGCATTTACTTCTATCTTTCCTTTTTTTACATCACATTTTTCCTCACTATCACTTATATCGCTACAACGAGTTTTTTGTTCTGCATATTTTGTACGATGATTTTTGGTGCGTAACCTAATTGCCCGACGTTTATCTTCAAATGTCCTATCACTCATTATATATATTTTTTGTTTTTTATTGATTATATATGACTAATTCTTCTAGGCTGATCCTAATCACTCACTATAAGTAACTTTAAACACAATTATTAGTTTTTATTGTGTACTACACTCTACAGACATCACTTACGCTTTACCTGCTATATATTCTCCGACTTAACTTCACTTGGAGCAAAAACAGTTAACACATTTTAAGGTGGCCTGTACCGGCCCTGAAGCTAACCATATGACGCGCCTGTGAAGTACCTAAAGTGGTTCTTCAGGTAATCCTGTACAGGACCTATACATCAGTTCAGGCACGCCGGAGTGAATTTCTGATCGGGTACAAGCGCGCCTCTTCGCGCCTATCCCGTGGTCTCTCTTTATCAATATCAAAAATTGGTTAAGAGACAGCTGTGGCCCCGAATGAAAATTCGTGCACGCGGTCGGTAACTCATAATTTGAGACGAAGACAAAGTTTTGAAGAAATTATTTAAAAGAAAATCTCTAATTATTTATGTATATATATGTGATTAAAAATATTACTTATGTCGACTGCAATTTAATATCAACTGATAAGAATTTTTCCATCGGTCTTACAGTCTTACAAATTAAATTAAAATAATTAATATTTATGGCAGTCAGATTGCCCTTGTTTATAATCACCCCCGCAGAATCTGAAATAAAAACTTAATTAAAATCTGGAAAAAACTTTGTTAGCAAAGGACGATCTGACTGCCCACCACCACCACATTGTCCGACGTTTCGAGCCTGCTCCGGCTCCTCCTCAGGGACTGAAATAAAACCCGCGATACACCTCCTTATATACCATGCACCCATACCCCTTCTTTTCTCTTACCCACCACCCTCCACATTCACCTCTCCAACTTGCCATTCTCACTTAAATTAATAAAGAATGATAAATGTTATCTAATTTACTTGACTCTATCATTAAATTTACATTATTCCGATTTCTTAGAATGTGAATACTTTCAAGGCTTTCCCTCTTATATTTATTCTTAATCCCCTGTTCCAAAATATCCACACTCCCAAAATCGAAAGAATGCAAACTATTTAAACAATGTTCTTTCAAACCCGATGTACAACTTGAGCTGCGTAAACTATATTGATGTTCATATATTCTCTTTTTCAAATATCTACCCGTTTGACCAATATAACAACCATTACAATCCCTACAATTAATTTTATAAACAACTCCCGATTTCAAACATTTATCATCCTTGTCTTTACAATTACTAAATAACCTTTCTAAATTATTATCATTTCTAAAGAAAACTTGAATATTATGTTTACTAAAAACCCTTCTAATCCTTTCCGACAAACCTCTAACATATGGTAAACTAAAATATGCATTCTTTCCATTTCTATTCCTTGTTTGATTATCTACCCGCTGCTTCAATCCACCATTATAAATTTCCCACACTCTCTCATCAATCATTTTATCAATAAATTCTACGGGATAACTATTTTTAATAAATGTTTCTCTAACTAAATTTAAATTCTTTTCCTAAAATCTTTATGTGACAATTTAATCGCTCTGTCAATGACACCTTTGATCGCACCTGTCTTGTTTCCGAATTGGTGGTGAGAATCAAAATTTAAAAATCTACCTGACCATGTAGGTTTTCTATACCAATCTAATTTCACTCTATTATTATTACCTCTAATGACTCTAATATCTAAAAAACTCAATTGATAATCTTTCTCAACTTCTTTTGTGAATTTAATTCTATCATGGATAGAATTAAACACATCCACCATTTCATCCACAAAACATTCTGGTACAACTGCAAAATGGAATTGTGGATGAAATGCTGGATGTGTTTAATTCTATCCATGATAGAATTAAATTCACAAAAGAAGTTGAAAAGATTATCAATTGAGTTTTTTAGATATTAGAGTCATTAGAGGTAATAATAATAGAGTGAAATTAGATTGGTATAGAAAACCTACATGGTCAGGTAGATTTTTAAATTTTGATTCTCACCACCAATTCGGAAACAAGACAGGTGCGATCAAAGGTGTCATTGACAGAGCGATTAAATTGTCACATAAAGATTTTAGGAAAAAGAATTTAAATTTAGTTAGAGAAACATTTATTAAAAATAGTTATCCCGTAAAATTTATTGATAAAATGATTGATGAGAGAAGCGAGCAAATTTATAATGGTGGATTGAAGCAGCGGGTAGATAATCAAACAAGGAATAGAAATGGAAAGAATGCATATTTTAGTTTACCATATGTTAGAGGTTTGTCGGAAAGGATTAGAAGGGTTTTTAGTAAACATAATATTCAAGTTTTCTTTAGAAATGATAATAATTTAGAAAGGTTATTTAGTAATTGTAAAGACAAGGATGATAAATGTTTGAAATCGGGAGTTGTTTATAAAATTAATTGTAGGGATTGTAATGGTTGTTATATTGGTCAAACGGGTAGATATTTGAAAAAGAGAATATATGAACATCAATATAGTTTACGCAGCTCAAGTTGTACATCGGGTTTGAAAGAACATTGTTTAAATAGTTTGCATTCTTTCGATTTTGGGAGTGTGGATATTTTGGAACAGGGGATTAAGAATAAATATAAGAGGGAAAGCCTTGAAAGTATTCACATTCTAAGAAATCGGAATAATGTAAATTTAATGATAGAGTCAAGTAAATTAGATAACATTTATCATTCTTTATTAATTTAAGTGAGAATGGCAAGTTGGAGAGGTGAATGTGGAGGGTGGTGGGGTAAGAGAAAAGAAGGGGTATGGGTGCATGGTATATAAGTAGGTGTATCGCGGGTTTTATTTCAGTCCCTGAGGAGGAGCCGGAGCAGGCTCGAAACGTCGGACAATGTGGTGGTGGTGGGCAGTCAGATCGTCCTTTGCTAACAAAGTTTTTTCCAGATTTTAATTAAGTTTTTATTTCAGATTCTGCGGGGGTGATTATAAACAAGGGCAATCTGACTGCCATAAATATTAATTATTTTAATTTAATTTGTAAGACTGTAAGACCGATGGAAAAATTCTTATCAGTTGATATATATATGTGTGTATAAAAGTAAATTTCAATACGAACGGATTTATAAATTGGTTTCGTAACAGGCATAATATAATAAAGGCTAAGGAAGAGCGCGCGCAGCGCGCCTGAACTTTCTCGATTTTCAAAATAAGATGATTATCAGACGATCTATGAATCTATGAAGCTTCCAAGTTGGAACCTTCCACGAAACTTCCAGTGCTGATCTTCTGTAAACTTTTATGTAAGCTTTCTAAAAGCTTCTCCGTAAATTTTAAGTAGCATTTTACCGCAGCACTTTTGGAACCTTTTTCTCAGCCTTCCCTAAAACTTGCTAATAGCTTCTTAGGAGTGTTACTTTGGAACCCTTTTGAAAGCTTCCATTATATCGTTAAGCCAGCTATTTTTTATATTATGTTAGGAACCCTGCTTGAAATACTTCCTGGAGTTTTCCATCAAAATTTTCCTCAAGGTTGAATTGGAACTTCAATAGGAAGCTTCCTGGACTGTATTTCAAAAATTTCCCGCAATCTTTACATGTAATTTAACTTTCGATCTTCCTAGAAGCTTTGTGTTAGCTTCCAAGAGCCTTCCGCGAATCTTCCACTGACGATTTCAGTAATGGTTTATGTAAACTTCGTGGAAACATTCTCGTAAGTCTTGAGTAACATTTCACCGTAGTACTTTTGGAACCTTTCTGTTAGTCTTTCCTAACGCTTTCGGCATGGAAGCTTCCTAAAAAGGTTACTCCTGAATCCACACGGAAGTTTCCGGTATAACTTTAGAGCAGTTGCTTTATTGTATGTCAGATATGTTGCCTGAATACTTCCTAGAATTTTCCATGAAAGCTTTCTTCAAGGTAGAATTGGAACTTCCATAGGAAGCTTCCTAGAATGTATTTCAAAAAGTTCCCGCAATCTTCATATTTAATTCAACTTTTGTTCTTCCTAGAACCTTTATGTTAGGTTTCAAGAGCCTTCTGCGAAGCTTCCAGTATTCATTTCAGTAATCGTTTATGTAAGGTTTATGCAAACTTTCTAGTAAATTTTGAGTAACATTTCACCCTAGCACTTTTGTAACCTTTCTGTTAGTCTTTCCTAACGTTTTCTGGAAGCTTCCAAAAAAAATTACTTCGGAGTCCACTCGGAAGCTTCTGTTATAACTTTAGGCCAGTTACATTATTATACGTGTATTTCAGGAACCTTCCTTTAATACTTCCTAGAATCTTTCATGGAAGCTTTCATCAAAGTTTAATTGGAACATCCATAGGAAGCTTCCTGGAATATATTTCAAAAGCTTCCCGTAATATTTATACATAATTTAAGTTTTGTTCTTCCTAGAAGCTTTATGTTAGTTTCCAAGAGCCTTCCGCGAAGCTTCCAGTGCTCATTTTAGTAATCGTTTATGTAAGCTTCGTGGAAGCTTGTTCGTAAGTATTGAGTAACATTTCACCGTAGCACTTTTGGAACCTTTCTGTGAGACTTTCTCAACGCTTTCTGGAAGCTTCCTAAAAAGGTTACTCCAGAATCTAGCTGAAAACTTCCGTTATAACTTTAGGCCAGTGCCTTTATTTATATGTCAGGAACCTTGCTTGAATACTTCCTAGAATCTTCCATTAAAGCTTTCCTCAAGTTTTAATTGGAACTGCCAGAAGAAGCTTCCTGGAATATATTTCAAAAGCTTCACGTAATCTTTATATGTAATTTAACTTTTATTCTTCCTAGAAGCTTTATGTTAGCTTCCAAGAGCCTTCCGCGGAGCTTCCAGTGCTCATTTCAGTAATCGTTTATGTAAGGTTCATGGAAACTTTCTCGTAAATTTTGAGTAACATTTCACCGTAGCACTTTTGGAATCTATCTGTTAGTCTTTCCTAACGTTTTCTGGAAGCTCCCTAAAAGATTACTCTGGAATCTAGTCGGAAGCTTCCGTTATAACTTTAGGCCAGTGGCTTTATTTATATGTCAGGAACCTTCCTTGAATACTTCCTAAAATCTTCCATGAAAGCTTTCCTCAAATTTTGGAGGAAGCTTCCTGGAATGTATTTAAAAAGCTTCCCGTAATCTTTTGTTCTTCCTAGAAGCTTTATGTTAGCTTCCAAGAGCCTTCCGCGAAAGCTTCCAGTACTCATTTTCGATAATCTTCTGTGTAAGCTTCCACGGAATATTTCATAGTTAATTATTCTTATTCTCTTTTAAATTAAGTTCGAAAACACATAACCTCAAAGTAAATATCAAATATGTTAAAAGAGACCACAAAGTCCTCATAGAGTATTAAAATACTTACAGACTAGATCTGGTTCCATGGATAATCTGGAAAATGAAGCAGTCAGATGCGTGTATCAGGAAGCCCTTCACTTAAGGTTGCCCACTGTAATGCCACTGTGTAGTTTTTTCAATGTTGCAGTTCCCAATTTGGTGCTATTTTCTTAAAAGTCTCCTACCTTATGATGGTCATATTAATAGTCATATCGAGAGTCCATTATAATTTCAAATCGATGCTGAAGAACTGTACTGGGAAAAAAATTTGGTTTAATAAATAACGGTTGTTATTTTAGATTTGAATACTCTGACACGTGTAGAAAAGAAAAGGGAAAACAAAAATAGAAATTTTTTGGATTCAATATGAAAAATAATTACATTACAGAAAAAAAAACTAAAGAAATGGATCATCAATAATATCTTTTACAAAATTCTACTTAGAATAAATTATCACACCGTTACTTATGGGTGGGAAAATCTAGCACTATTTCTACAAAATATTTAAATGTTAAGATAGGTTGCAAATGTTTGTAAGTATCGGACTATGTACAGGTAGCATAACCATAAATTACAATACCTACACTTAACTAACTGCTAGCAGCAATATAAACACAGCTGTCAACACATAGCAAATACTGGTGACTTCTTTATATGGTGTTTCTCAATTCATTTTTTCTTTTGCACTCTCGAGTTGATTTGAAACTAAAGATTTAGTATAATAGAAGTAGTGTACGAATGTTTTAAGTTTCAAATTTGTTTGAGAACGAGACAGTATTGTCAAGCACTCTCATTATGAAAAGAAATATATTTATGTCGAGACTCAGTTTAATTTAAAAGAGATACACGTAAGCGAAAGAAAATGAAAACATCTTATACTTTGGTCAGAACGTTTCAGAACAGATCAGCAAGTCTACAGTTATATCAACCTTTGTAGGGTATAGTTGGATCAGATATATAAGGTACATACATCTTGAACTCAATTATGTACTGTATCTCTGGTTATGCTGGCAGCAGCTACCATCGTGACAGGCGTCGTGGGCATCGTGGCGAAAGCTGTCGCTGCTACCTCTGCTCCTTACGTACGATCCCGTCCGGCCGTATCCTTCCTTCTTGAGCCCCCTGCTGTTGCTGCTGCAGGTTCACTATACCTCTTCTCAGTAGTTATCTCACTTCACTTGGACACAATCACAAGCGCACCTCGTGCGTACCCGCTCGCTCGCAGCCGATAGTCCGAGACACCTTCACCTAACACATGCGTGAATGCGTCTCGCGATAACGGAGCTGCGACCCGTCAAAGTGAGGTTATGGCTGTACGGTACGCGGCGCCCGCCTCGTGAGTGTGCTCTGCACGCGGTGCGAACCAGGGTATACGTACCGTACCTCGTTGTCTTCGTGATGATAGTCAACCACAGCTATAAAACTGATTTCTTGTCACTGTGTTCTTTGTCACTGTTTCACAAGCAACTTTGGCATCTGGATCTTGTTTGTAGTTAACTCCAATAAAGCATCACTAAATTGGTCGCATATTTTGTATCGGTATCCTCGCCAACGGATTCGGAGGTGAAGAGGAAGCTCTTTTCTTACACTGCAGCTCTATTGCTGCTTCTCCTATCGTAGTGTTCCTAGTTGTCTCCGTTGTCGTCGGCCTCCTAATATTCAGCCGCGCGGTGCAGCACGCATGCGTCCAAGCTTTCTTTTTCTTTCACTATGAGGTATTCAGGCTCCAGGCCAGGTCCTCCAATGCGGCCAAGCTGTCCAAGCTGCACGGTATCGGGTTAGGATATACAGCGCAGTCCGCAACGCGGTGTAACTCGACGACACGTTGACACAGCTGTGCCGCAGCCTACAGCGCATGCGCCCAAGGGCGTATACACGTACACGCGCAAGCAAGACTAGCCCGATTGGCAGGCACCCGGGAACCCGGGGCGGCGGCACCGCGGGCCGCGGCGGACTCACGACCGCCGACGGTACGCTTGTGGCGCCATCTCCCTATAATACACAAAACATGCGCGATACGCTTGGGTGTACACGCAAGTGTACACACACACACGCACGACACATCTATTTTCTGTAGCAATGCTGCACATTACCCGTATGGTACAATAATCTATTTTTTTTTTTTGCGAATTATGTAAAATGATGAGAACTCTCTTCTAAGTTTCAGCATATTATACATTTGTGCAAAATTTCGAATCAAAATATTCATTAGTTTTTGTGCAAACTTTGAACGAAATTCCGAGATGATGCCGAGCTCAAATCTCATATTTCGTTCAAAGTTTTTGCAAAAATTAAAGCATATTTTCACTTGAAACTTTGCCAGAATGAAAGAGAATAAAAAAATACAGAAGAGAGTTCTCATTATTTTGCATAATTCAGTCTATTTTTATTGTTATTAACTAAAAACCAACCGTATTGTCTCGGTCGGTAACAATCGAGTAAGGCATCCCCTTAAATACGCGCATCAAGTTTAGGAAATTTATCAAGGCCAATTTAGTGCTGACCAGATAAAGATAGAGTTTGAACATAGAATTTTCATGATTATACACATAAAAGTTCAAAGGCTTATTAAATCCCATTCAACTCTAACCTATTATCAGGCAACCAATTCAGGCGTCAATGGGTGTAGGAAACATTGTTATATGAATCCATAATTCTCAATAATTTTTGCACATGCATATAGAACCTTAAAAATACACTTATAAAGGCTAAGGTTTAATCAAAGTCAATTTAATAATAGATAGCTATAAGTTGATCATCTAAGCCATAAATGAGATATAGCATACAGAATTGGAATATAAAACCATTGTTATTAATGTCTTCTATATGTGTATATAGAGGTTGTCATTAATAACATATGAATATTATTACTGTAACAGCATAGGAGGAACGTGCATCGTTGCACTATTATTGAAAGAATCTACATAAATTTCTGTATCAAGGTTTCATTTTACAGTTTATATAGGTTAGCTTTATTTTGTTAGTTATATACATGTCTATGTGACTTTTATACGTGCAAATGTATGTGTACATGATTATCTATATTCACATCTACCCATGGGAGTATATAAAAGATTATTGAAGTTGTTTTTTTCAATTACATACCTATTAAAGGGGTGTTACATAATTCCGGGCCATATGGCACATTGACGGGCCTTCGCATTTATTACTTTTTCTTTCTGTATGGAAGCGTTCATTGCAACCAAAAGAAGAGACCAATATTTCTTCGTTGCATCGACACAGTATAGCCACTGGTATATAAGACTTAGCTACACTTCCTCATAGTGCCTTTTCTTGAAGTAAAGGCCACACATTCTCCTTCTGGAGTCATATAGGCAACCAGCTATATCTTGGCATCAATAGTGCAGCAAGGAAGAAAAGGCCACATTCAAAACCTTATATGGGGTGAATTAAGGTGCATCAGCCCAAGCCACTCACAGCAACACCAGACAATCCTCGCAGATCTGAAACCACAAAAGAAAAACACATCACAACGCATCAATAATCCACATAAACGGCAGAAAAACAAAACAATTCCACTTATATGATGAAGATTGCAGTCTCCTGTTGTCACCGATCAACTGTTGTGTTTTGCCATACGCGATAGCATCCGTCTTCTCCGTGAGCCCAAAAGATCCGTCAACACGCGCAATAGCACTCCGCTCACGTGACACCAAACTCACTAGTCGCGCAACTTTATACATGCAAGACCGTGGTCTAAGGGCCTTTGCACGCTAAAAGCATAACGCAAAGGAATAAGGAATAAGAGGGCATAAGGTGGACATAAGGTACTTATGCTCCGCTTATTCCTCTTATGCCTGTGTTGTGTACGCAACGGATCGTGCATAACCCCTAACTTGCTTGTTTTGGAGTAAGTTTTTTCATAATAAATTGCAAGTAAATATTTACCTCTTCATCCATTGTACAAAAATGTCTACATTATAAATTATTATAAAAATAATCACTAAATGATTAAGAAGAAAACTTTTCTCACTTCTGCACGTTGAAATGATAAAATACAAAAGCCCCTCAAGTTTTATTATTTTGTCAACTTTTTACATTGTAACCAATTAAAGTCAATTAATAATTACAGTAAGCTATTTCATTTCGAAAACTTTACTCCAAAAAAATCAAGAGGTTATGCACGTTTCGTTGCGTACACAACACGGGCATAAGAGGAATAAGCGGAGCATAAGTACCTTATGTCCACCTTATGCCCTCTTATTCCTTATTCCTTCGCGTTATGCTTTTAGCGTGCAAAGGCCCTAACATCGCGATCGCGCCCGCGGTAAAGACACACTTAAGGGTCGACATGCAATGCTAGCGCGCGCCTATCGTCGGACCAGCCAATCACATGCGTATGTTCCTAGCCACGAGTGCGTGCGTTCCGTGTTACATTAACTCAAATAAAACGAGCGGATCAAGATTGGATTTCATGTAATAACGTTATACTATTTCAATATTAAGCCAACATAGATAAGTGCACATACACACGTGCACAGGTATACATACGTTTAATAAATATAGGGACTAATAGCATAGGTAAATCCTGTATTGGGATAGGGGTTAGAATAAACATTAAATATAATAAATCTTGTTATTATTCTGAGTTGCCAATACTTCTTACAACTGCTCCCTTTTATTTGAATTCCTCATATAACCTTATACGTATGGGAGCATAAGGCTGAAGTGACGGCGCAGATAAGGTACCAGCGTGGCGGGGATGATAGATGCCCGAGAGTGACAACCAATAAGGCGATAGTTTCGAAAGAAATATCGCATGTACGTGAGCGCCATTAATTATTGTGGCCCTCACGTAACAATCCTATATTCTCTTTTAACAAATTTTCAAGCGAGTTTTGTTGGAATTTAGTTTCCATTTGATCATCTTCGGATTCAAATGTTTCAGCTAAAGCAAAAGTTATGTCTAAAATGACTTTAAGATCATCATAAAAGGTTACTGTTTCTAACGAATTATTGCCTTCTTTATTATTTTCATTCGAAATTTCATTCTTTTGGTTATTTATATTAGATTCATTAAAATCAATTAAATTAATTTCATCACAATCCTCATGAGTTTTTATATTAGATTCATTGAAATTCATTTCATCATTAGTCTCATAATTTTTTACAGTAGATACAATAAAATCAATTAAATTTGTTTCCATAATTTTTTCAAATTCGTGATTATTTTTGCAAATTTCGTTAAAGTCTATAAAATTAATTTCATTAGTATATTTATGATTTTTTATAATTATATTATTATCTTTTGGTTCATCAGTGATTTAATATATTTTTATAAAAGGTTCGACAATTAAGTTGATTTCTTTATCATCATTAATTATTGTAGATTCCTCTATGGTATTAGTTTCCTGTTTATTTTTATTTACTTTATTTTCTGTAATTAGTTTATTACCATTGTACCTTTCAATATTCGTTACATAAATTTTGTATTCCTGAATTTCTAATTCGTTAATTATTTCTTTTATGGAATTATTCAACATTTTGTGTATGATTCAACAGTATTAATACTTGGATATTGTTTGAGTATCTCACATTCTTGATTTGTATGATTCGTACTTTTACACATTTTACAAAATTTATCTGATTTATTTTGGAGCATCTTGATTTCATGGCAATTCACTATTTGATGTCCATTTTTATTGCAATAAGAGCATTTAATTTGTGCCGTCAGACTTTTTAATTCCTACAATCTTCCAACGTATGCCCGGTGAATTTACAATATTCGCATTTTATACTTGGTGTATTAAAGTTTCCCCGATAGTTACTATTTGAATTATTTGATAAATGATGACCATTTTGATGATTTGTTCGGAAAAATCCGTTTCTATTTTTATCCCGATATTCATATAAAGTTTAGTTAAAGAATTGTAGTTGTTGCTTGAGAACGTACTTTGTTTATTATTACTTATTTTTCCCGGCATGTCGCAAAATTGAAATTTCTTTATTCTGTACTGCCATAAATAAAGAATTTAACACCAAAAATTGACCGCATCCTCCGTATACACAATATAATTCCTATATATAAAACCGTTAACAAGTTTAATCATTTGATAAGACTAGGAAAGGACCGTCTCGATTTATTAAACACTAATGGGATCGTTAAAAGATCAACTGTAATAACTGCTCGGCCACATACATCGGCATGAGCAAACCAAAATTAACGAAACGTGTGTATGAACATAAAAGAGCAGTCAAATTAGGCTCTGAAAATTCTGCACTCGCTGGCCATACACAGGACACAGGACATTCCATAAATTTCGATAAGATCAGAATACTAGACAAAGAACCTATTTCAAGCACACTTTTTCTGAGATGATGCACATACACTAGTACAATAATACACTCAACCATATGGAAGATACCCATTTCTTAAAAAACGCATATAAAAAGACAATAGATACTATCAAGAAGCTACACATCCAAATTCATAATATTTACAATTGCCTTCTACTTGTTTACAACATCTTTCTCTATCACTTTACTGTCTTGTTTCGTACTGTAGGATCAGGTGAGCATGCGATTAGAGAGGTGGCACACCTAATACGCTAGAGTCTCCGTATTCTTATCGTATGGGTATCTTCCACTACTCCTCACCGCTTGCGCTCCTGTTTCACCGGTGTGAGCGAGGCAACCGCTATCCCTCACTATTTCCCTCTCCCGACCCCCACCACCTCTTTTCTTTCTATCCTAACAGTTATTCATTACACCTCAATTATGATTTATCGTCAGTGTCATTTTGGAATTTGCCTAATACAGTTGGGCATTTCCGAAATTTACAATGTGTGGAGAAGGTCATAAACTCTGTAAGTTCTTACCATTACTTCATTTTTTAACAAATATTCTTTTATATACGTATTGCACTTTAAATCCTTAAGTTATTAAAAACTCTAATTGTATTTTATAGTGATTTGGCGACGTTGCGTCCATGAGGAGAAGTTCAAACTCCTCGTAGATGAACTTAATATGTGATAATATTGTTTTTATGGTATGTTTTTTACAGTAAACTCTTATAGATACGTAAACCCTTATAGACACGTAAAATTTTATAGATGTGTAAACTCTAATAGACACATAGACCCTTATAGACACGTAAACTCTTATAGATACGTAAACTCTTATAGACACGTAGACTCTTATTGACACGTAAACTCTTATAAACACGTTTAATCTTATGGACACGTACCTCTCATCTTGCCAGTGTTACATCCACGTAATAACTAGAGACACGTACGGTGGTCTTATAGACACGTAAAACCTTACAGACATGTAAACCCTTATAGACACATAAAATCTTATAGACACGTAAACTCTTAGCAATACGTAAATCCTTATAGACACGTAAACCCTTATAGACACATAAAATCTTATAGACACGTAAATCCTTATAGACACGTAAACTCTTATAGACACGAAAACTCTTATAGACACGTAAACCCTTATAGACACGTAAAATTTTATAGATGCGTAAACTCTGGTAGACACATAGACCCTTATAGACACGTAAACTCTTATAGAAAACTCTTATAGACACGTAAACTCTTATAGACACGTAAAATCTTATAGACACATAAACTCTTATAGACACGTTTTATCTTACGGACAGGTACTTCTCATCTTGCCAGTGTTACTGTTGAATAAATTGAGCCGTGGTTGAAAAAAAAGGAATAGTTTATTTAAGATGAATAAGTATATACAAGTATGATGTAGCGAGCCTCATGCTCGCGGCGCGACGTGCTTGTCGCTTGGAGTCCAACGATCGAGAGAGAGTTTTGCGCGAGTCAGCCGCTGCTGCTCGCGCACCGATCACGTGATGCGCACTGGAGGGGAGCACACGTACACTTACTTGTGTGAGTGCGCGTATACAATTCATACGCGACCTTTCCTCTTATATTACGCAATATAGAAAAGTACAATATTTAACACGTCTCCTTACATTTATATTGCGTACTTATTTTACATTTAACAACATTCTGAATACTACAAACTTTTCTTTACATAGCGCTTTCATTAAAATATCTGCAATATTTTCATTGGTATCGATTTTAATCACTTCAATTTCCTTTTCTTTTACGCTTTCATGAACAAAGTGATAGTGTATTTCAATATGTTTTGAATTCTTTGTAAAATTTCCACAATTTGCTATGTTAATCGCACCTGTATTATCCTCGTAAACTTTAATTGGTTTATTTACTTTTACATCGAAAATATTTACTAACTCTTTTATAAATTTAATTTCACTCACAGCTTCTGATAAAGCTACATATTCAGCAAACGTTGATGCTTTTGCAACACATTTTTGTTTTCGTGATTTTCAGTCGACTACATTTCCAAAAACTCTAATTATATAGCCTGATGTAGATTTCCTATCAGTACTATCACCTGCCCAATCTGCGTCTACATAGCAGTCAATTAAATCACAATTTTCATTTCGTTTAAATTTTAAACTTAATTCTTTTGTCGCATATAAATATTTTAATATTCGCAATGCATATTTCCAATGTGTTTCAGTATAACAATTTTGAAACCTACTTAAGTAATTTACACTATAGCTAATATCTGGTCACGTACCAGAACTTATGTACAATAATGCGCCAATTAAATTTCTATACTTTAAATTTGGTTCACATTTATCGGATTTTTCAATTTTCAAACTAGTTTCTATAGGAGTACTATATAATCTGCTATCTTTTATTTGATATTTATCGGCTAACCCTAGTGGAAATTTAATTTGGGCAAAACGGTTCAAATCTGTTTAAAACTGTTTATTAGTGTGAATTTTTGGACGTTTATAACAGTTCTAAACAGTTATGAACAATTTTGAACAGTTTTGAACAATTTTGAATTTTTGTATTGAAAATGTACTGATCAGACATTTATTTGATCAGTTTAAAACAGTCTTAAATAGTTATGAACAATTTTAAACAGTTTTAAACAATTCAGAATTATTGTATTGAAAATGTACTGATCATCAGGAAATCATTTGAAATAGTTTAAAACAGTTTTGAACAGTTTACAGCAGTTTTGAGCAAATTAAATTTCCAGTAAGGAAGCGACTTTTCATCATATCTGCGACGACGGCGACATTAATAACTGTTCAAAACTATTCTAAACAAATTCATATTGTTCAAACAAAAGTTCAGAACGGATTAAAGCTGTTCAAAATTGTTTGAAATCATTCATAAATGTTCAAAACCATTTAAAACTATTTAAAACTGTTCATAACTGTTTAGAACTGTTTTAAACATCCACAAATTCACACTAATAAGCAGTTTTAAACGGTTTTGAACAGTTTTAAACAATTCTAAACAGATTTGAACAGTGACGAATTGTTTTAAACTATTTTGAGCAAATTAAATTTCCACTCGGGAATGAATCAATATATTTTTCTTGACTAAGTGTCATTTTACAATCTTTATAATTATAATCAACATTAATTCCTAAATATTCCTTTATTTTACCCAAGTCTTTCATTTTAAATTTATCGGATAACAATTTCTTAATTTTGTGAATATTCTTTCGATTTCTTCCACATATTAATAAGTCATCTACGTATATTAGAAGATATATAATATTTTCTCCTTCTCCGTAAATATATAAACATAAATCTACATTGCTTTTTATGAAGCCTATTTTTGTTAAGTATTCATCCAAACACTCATACCAGTCTCTAGGACTTTCTCTCAATCCATACAAAGCTTTATATAATTTTAACACTCTTTTCGTGCCATCTTCATAACCTTTAGGTTGATTAACGTATACCTCTGTAGTCACTTTGCCATTTAGAAATGCAGTTTCAACATCCATTTGCTCTATTATTAAACTATTTTGACAACAGTATGAAAGAAGTATTTTTAATGTTTGACTCTTAGCTACTGGAGCGTATATGTCATCAATTACATCAGTTTGCTGAAAGCCTGTTACAACTAGTCTAGCCTTATATCTATTATCTGATTTCTTAGTGTAAACCCATTTTACATCTAGTACTTTTTTCCTTTCTTTTTTATCAACTAACGACCAGGTTTTATTTTTATTAATACAGTCAATTTCTTTATCCATGGCTTCATGCCAATTTTTACTATCTTTGCTATCCATCGCCTCCTCAAATGTACAAGGAGTATCTACTCTACTATAATTTACAAAGATATTATACGTTTCTGAATATCTTACAGTACTTTTTCTTTCACGTTCGGATTTACGTGGAATTCTCAAGCCCTGATCTTTATTGTGTCCATCTTTTATTTTATCATTTGGTTTTTCAGACTCATCTGCGCTTTCAAAGACATTATTATCATCCGGATTATCGTCATTATCATTATTTCTTCTTCTACTTTCCCCGAAGGTAGGAGTAGAAGGAAGAGTATAATCAGTCTCGTTTTCGTCGAGATCTAGACCGATACATTTTACATCGTCTTCAACTATATCTACATGTCTCGCGACTACTATTTTTCTATCTAAAAGAACTCTATATCCTACTTCACTATATCCAAGTAAAATTCCCATATTGGATTTTTTATCCCATTTCGAAAATCTTTTTTGTTCTGAATTTCTTACAAAAACTTTACTCCCATATAACCTTAAATTTTTAACATTTGGTCTTTTATTAAAGAAGATTTCATAAGGTGTTTTCTTTTCAATTGTATTTGTCAAAGTTCTATTTTTTAAATATGCAGCCGCCCAAACTATTTCTGGCGAATAACATTTATGTACTTTTGTTTCGGCTAATAAACAACGCGCCATATCCATAATTGATCTATTAAACCGTTCGGCTGTTCCGTTTAATTCATGAACATATGCTGGACAATTCTTTATAACAATACCTTTTCCTTTAACGTATTTATAAAACTGATTGTTTAAATATTCTTTACCGTTATCACATCTCAAGAATTTAATTCGCTTTCCCGTTAAATTTTCACTTTCATTAACGAAATTAATAAAACAATCAAGAACTTCGTCTTTAGATTTTATGCAGTAAATTCTAGCTATTTTGCTATAATCGTCGATAAAAGAAACAAAATATTTTTCCCCATTAAATCCTGTAGTTTTAAATGGACCGCAAACATCCGTATGAACTATTTCTAAAATCTCCTTTGCTTTATTTCTATTATTTTCGAACGGTAAGTTATGCATTTTGTTCTCAATACAAATTTTACATTTCATAAATTCGGTTTCAAGTTCACTCGGAATACCGTTAAGCAACTGTTGTTTACATATCGTATTCAAATAGCCAAAGTTTACGTGCCCTAGCATTCTATGCCACCTTTCCTTCTCACTCGTATTATTATTCCGCTCGGCACTATTTACGAAATTTATATTCCTTGCCAATTTACTTTTCAGCTTATATGTATCATTAAATTTAAATGCTATTGCAGTTAATTTATTATCACTATCTATAACTTTTGCAACTTTTCCTTTCAAAATTACCGTATTCTTATTATTCGTTAATTTTCCAACACTTATTAAATTAGCATTCATTTCCTTAGCAAAATAAACATTATTAATATTAACTTTATTTTGCTTCCCGAAGGTGACAAAATAAAGAGATACAGTTCCTATCTTTGTTGCTTTTATGACTCTATTATCGCCGAGATAAATATTTATCGGTTCTTTTAAACTAATACATTTTTCAAAAAATGCTTCATTATTAATAATGTGGTCTGAACACCTACTGTCGAGAAGCCACTCTACTACATAATTATCATTACATAACCTGTTTGTTTCGTCTCTCTGCGCCGCGTGTGCTGTCGTAGCTACCCATGCGATGGCTCCTTCGCTGCTTTGTCGGCTCGTGCTGGCTTGTTTGCTGCGCTGACCTCTGCCGCCTCTGCGTCCTCTGCCGTAGCTGCCTTGGCCGCTTTCTCCGCCTCCTCTGCCTCGTGTTGACCCTTGCCATGATTCGCCGCTGCGTCCCGCTTGGCTTTCATTCTTGCATTCTCTTGCAAAATGTCCGGGCTTACCGCATTTGTAACATCCTTCTTTATTTGCGGCAAATGCGTTTGAATTTCTTTCTGCTCTGTCCTTTTTGTTTTTCATTCCCGCCAATTTTATCTTGTTTCTGACGTAATCTGCTGTTTTATCTTCTTCCTTTAGAGTGTCTATTAAATCACCTATGTAACTCAATGACTCCGGTAATGTATTTAGCATGTAATTCAATTTCTCTTTTTCACCAACTTTTGCCCTCTTTATCACTACATCACATTTTTTAAATTTCAAAAACATTTCGATTCTCTTTTTCCACATACTATAATTTCCGCCATCGAATACTGGTATTGTTATATCTTTTCTTTCCATTTCGTCTTCTTGATTATTCTCGAATGTTCCTTCTTGTTCAGAGTCTTTCTCTTGTTTGACCTTCGATGTTGTGGTTTGTTTGTTTAACTCGAGCGTTCCTTCGTGCTTTCCTTGTATACATTCATTGAAATACACCAGAAACATAATTGAAAGATTGCAAGATGATCCCTCACATCGTAATATTTCGGAGATATTTCTCTGTTACAGATTATCAATATCCTTTTATGTCTATCGCAGCAATATTTTCATGACCTTGATTGGCGATATATAACGCTGCAATATTGATTAAATTACAGAGATGGATCTAATGTACATATTGGATATGAATATTACAAAGACATAACCGACAGATTTCAAAATGATATCTCACAGCGTAATATTTCTGAGATATTTCTTTGTTACTGAGTATAAATATCCCTTTTGTATCTATCGCAGCAATATTTTCGTGACCATAATCAGCGATATATCACGCTGCAATATTAAAACACATTACAGCAATAGGTTTAATCAGGTCATGGAGTAGAAATAGTCCAGAAACATAAATGAAAGATTTCAAAATGATACATCACGTCGTAATATTTCGGAGATATTTCTCTGTAACTGAGTATCAATATCCTTTTTGTGTCTATCGTAGCAATATTCTCGTGACTATGATTATTGATATTTTACGCTGCAATATTAAGTAATATTACCGGAATAGGTCGAATCAGGATATGTCGTAGAAATACTCCAGGGACATAACTGAAAGATTGCAAAATGATACATTACATCGTAGTGTTTTGTTGACATTTCTCTGTTACTGAGTATCAGTATCTCTTTTGCGTCTATCACCGTAATATTTTCGCGACCGTGATTAGCCATATATCATGCTGCAATATTAAGTAATATCACAGAAATAGGTCCAATGAGAATATGCCGTAGAAATACTCCAGGGATATAAATGAAATATTTCAAAGTGATACCTCACATCGTAATATTTCGGAGATATTTGTCTGTAACTCAGTATCAATATCCCTTTTGTGTCTATCGCAGCAATATTCTGGTGACTATAATTAGCGATATATCACGCTGCAATATTAAATAATGTTACGAAATAGGTCCAATGAGGATGGGCATAAGAATAGTTCAGAGACATAACTGAAAGATTTCGAAACGATACATGACATTGTAATATTTTGTAGATATTTCTCTGTTACTGAGTCGCAAAAAAATCGATCGTCTATATTGCTGCAATATTACTGACATTATTTTATCACATATTACAATAGAATATTAAGAAATATTACCGAGATATTGACAACTGATGCATGCTAACATTACGTCATATTGCATACACATACATCACATCTTAATATTTCGGAGATATTTCTCTCATATCGCCGCACAGTGGGCAAAAACGATCGAAATTCTGTCGACAGCCCAAAACTACACCGATCAACATGAATCTTTTTTTAAAATACACAAAATTATATTTATTATATGATGTAACTGCGACTTTTTGATAAAATTGAAAAATAGAACCCCAAACACTATAATAACCCATACATTTTCAACAAATATAGCCTTAAAATACTGAATCCAATTACCAAACAATAACCCAATAACAAAATATACATTTAATCGCTTAACCCAATAATCAAATATACTCTTACACCCTAAAATCCCAAACACTTAAACAAAAAACCCAATAATCCTTAAACAATTATTCCAATAACCAAACATACCCTCAAATTGCTTAATCCAATTACCAAATAATAACCCCAATAACCAAATATACCCTTACACAATGAAACCCCAAATCCTTAAACAAAAAACCCCAATAATCCTTAAATATTTAAATCCCAAAATCTTAAATGCGAAATCCATAAAGCCATAAACCGTAAACCCCAAGAAATTAAATACCCGCATAATAATAAACCCAATAACTTTTTTATCCAATAACTTAAAACTTTAAACTCCAAACACTAAAATGCGAAACTCTGAAACGCGTAACTCGTTAACCCATAATCAACAAGCCCCAAACACTTAAACGCGAAACCCCTTAACACATAAATCCTTAAACCCTTAAAATCTTAAACTCGAACCCCTTAAACACGAAACCCGTTGAACCATAAATTCTTAAATTAACTAACCCATAAACCGAAAACCCTTAAACTCCAATCCCTTAAACGCTATACCCATAAATCTTAAGCCTTTTCTCTCCATACTCTTAAATGCGAAAACGATTAACCCAATAATCCTTAAACACTTAAACTCCATACCCTTAGACGCGGAACTCCTTAACCCATAAGCCCTTAATCCTATAAAGCAATAAACCTCTAAATCCATAAACCCATATACCCATAAACCCTAAAACACTTGTATACCCTTAAATCGCTTAACCTGATAATCAAATATACCCTTACACCTCAAACACTTAAACAAAAAACCCAATAATCCTTAAACAATTAATCCAATAACCAAACTTACCCTTAAATTGGTTAATCCAATTACCAAATAATAACCCCAATAACCAAATATAACCTTACACAATGAAACTCCAAACCCTTAAACAAAAATCCCTTAAATCCCATAATCCTTAAATATTTAAATCCTAAGATCTTAAATGCGAAATCCGTAAAGCCATAAACCGTAAACTCCAAGAAATTAAATACATACATAATAATAAACTCGATAACCTAATAACTTTTATACCTTTAAATTCCAACCCCTTAAACGCTGAACCCTTGGACACTTTACCTCGAACCCCTTAAATGTGAGACCGTTAAATACATAAACCCTTAAACCTTTAAACTCCAAACACTTAAATGCAAAACCCTAAAACGCGTATTTCGTTAACCAATAAACAACACGCTCTTAAACCCCAAACACTTAACGTCGAAACCCCTTAACCCATAAACCCTTAAAAATTTAAACTCCAACCCTTAAATACGAAACCCTCAAATTAACTAACCCATAAACCATAAGCCCTTAAACCCTTAAACGCGAAACTCCTTCAACCATAAATCCTTAAACACATAAACCATTAAACCTTCAAACCCTTAAACGCGAAACCCTTACAAATGAAAACCGTAAACTCTAATCCCTTAAATTATACTCCTATGAACATTAAATATCTCCAATAACAAAATATACCCTTACACAATGAAACCCCAAACCCTTAAAGAAAAAACCCAATAATCCTTAAATATTTAAATCCCAAGATCTTAAATGCGTAATCCATAAAGCCATAAACCGTAAATCCCAAGCAATTAAATACCCACATAATAATAAACCCATATATGCATAAACCCTAAAAAACTTTAACTCCAACCCTTGAAACTTGAGATCCCTTAAAATAAAAAATCGTTAACTCAATAACTTTTAAAACTTAAAGCCCAAACCCTTAAATGCAAAATCATAAATACGTAAACCCTTAAATTCAAATTCCGTAAAAACTAAATTGATAAACCTATAAACCCTAAATACATAAACCCTTAAATCCCAAATCCCAAAAGCATTAAATCCAATTACCATATCAAATTGGTTATGGTTTCCTTTTTTACGTTACTAATATTTTATTTATTATCGTTTTTTTCATCTATTATCAATTAAAAGTCCTTTTGCTGCTTCAGTTAGGGCTTTCTCTTTGTTAAGTTCCTTTATTCTGAGAGAGCTTATCAATGGGTCGGATAATATCATCTGATATCGCATTATATCTGTATTTGTGAATTCTTGAGAACTCATGCGACTGTTTTCTAATCGAAGTCGGCGGTAAATTTTGTTATTACCTTCTTGGGGTTCTTCAGACAACCAACCTAAAGGAATATCATGAAAATATCTGATTATTGAAACTCCATGTATTAACAATTTATGTACAGTTGGAGGCATTTTGTACCACCCGTATAGCGTTATGCATAACTCAGCAGTTTCCCAAGAGTATCTTCCAAATGCATCGGGATCTATTGCTTTCTTACAAGTAACAACCTGCAAAATATTGTTGAATCTGATTATCAATTCTTTATCTATGTTGTACATTCTGCTACTTTTTCTGCATTCGCGAAAAATTTTCGAGCTACATTTCCCGTATTGGTAGTGCCAGCACCCTGCTTAACAACGTCAACCGTTAATGACAATTTACTTTTTAACAAATTTTGGACCTCCTTTTTCCTTAATTTTTTAGATTCTTTATCTTTGACATCTTTAGCAGAAGGTTTTTTAAATTCCAAGTTGTAAGAAATTTTTAATATGTATTCCATACAACGAATCCTGCAATGTAAAGATGACAAACCAAATTGAAGACATTGTTGCGAACAAGGAAGATTTTTTACGTACTCCAGATTATTGATCAATTTGTAGCTTTTTGTTCTGTCAATACATTACAAACGTTTCCGTCTATCAGTGTACATCTGATATCAAAAGTTATTTCGAATAATTGATCTTCTATTTGTATACAATATGATTTTACTTTATATAATAATCTTGTGTAAAAGCGATAGTGCTCCATTACGTACACGTCTGATTCTTTTGTAAATTTAAATTTGATGGTGCGACATGTTTGAACTGAATTGGGGGCATCATTAAACCATATTATTTCATCATCAGCTTTCAACTGTAGCGGAGAAAAACAAATTATGAACACTGACTGATCATGTTTTTCTTTGCTTTTATGATCCGTTTTCTTTATGCATGATCCATTTTCAACATCTTCATAGTCAGATGAGGTAATCGGATCCTCCTCTTCGTTAATGTTACTTATATCAAGGGTATCATTATCATTGCTCCACTTTTGCCTAGTAGTTTGCTGTCCGGATGCACCATCCATTCCCCACTTTCCTATCAGTAATAATTTTTTGCCCTGAATATTTTGTAGCATAGTTGGATCTAACTGTAATAGTAGACGTCTTGTGGTATGATCTAGAAGTGAAATAAAATGAACTTGAGCTCCGGATTCAGTAACTTCGACGTTATCTGGATAGCAAAGTTTCTTAGTTTCAGCAAGTGATGCATGAGATAATAGTAGCGGAGCTTTAAAGATTTTCTCTAAATGAGTATTTAAATGTATATACTTTCTTTTTGAAAGCTGTATATCCACATACATAGCCAGAGTCTGACCATTGATGAGTTGAGGATTCTTTTTTTTTAAAGCTTTCGCTAATTCTTCGGTACTATATTGCGAAGCAAGATCATTAATGCGTCTTCTTTTCACAACAGGAGATGCATCTTCGTATAGTTTTTGTGGCCGACCGCAAGTGGTGTTAACTTGAGTAGGATCATTTTTGGGATGCGGTAGCATCATATCAGAGGCTACAGAACTTTCTTCACTGCATTTCAGTACGAAACTCTTCTTCATATAAGAATCATACTTTATTTTAAACTTATCTTGTTTTCGACTGATGGATTGCCATTGTCGTCTAAATTGTGGTAAAAAATTCTTTAAAAGTTTCACTCTAATTTCTTGGATTTGTTGTTCTGTAAATTAATCAATTGTTTGTATGTAATGAATAAGGGCCTCTTCTTCGGTGAAATTCGGATTGCGGTTCCACAGCTCTTCACATAAAGTCATTCCTGATAGACATATCCATTGTAAAAGTATATACGTATTAACTTGACGAGAATTCAGAATGTAAAATATACAGATAATGGAAACAATTTTACCGATATAAATGAATATGAATGATTGAGAGTTACGGAAACAGTTACTGTACTTACAAGAAGATTATAAAAATGAAAATACTATTATCTTTTCGATTCAGCTATAGCTATAAAGAAAACTAAGGTTTTATTGGTAGATAAACTGATAACTACTAATCAATAAAAAAAAACACTGTTCTAATCGTTGAGTGTGTAGCGCAAAATATAACACAAACAAATCATACTTTATTCAAAAGAAATTAAATCAGATTTTTTATTTCACTTTCAATTTATTTTGAGAAACAGATTCAATATTGAAAGCGAGTAGAAGTTCTATTACTTCAAACACGAGGTCCTCAAAATACAGTAAAAAACTAATTTTTTAAGTTACTCAAAATGCAGTAAAAATTAATATGGTTTATCAATGATTAATAGCTTTGAAAGATGATTCAGCATTAGTCAGAATTGATTTTGGAAGGTAATAGAATAAATATCAGAAACCCAAAATCATTAAGGAATTTTTTCTTGAATTTGACGATGTTGATCGATGCAGTTTTGGGCTGTCGACAGAATTTCGATCGTTTCTGCCCACTGTGCGCCGGTCCCGAATAAAAAGGCTTTATCTCGCAGTCCGGTTGGAAAAGACTTTATCTCTCAACCCGGTTGGAAAAGACTTTATCTCGTAGTCCGGCTGGAAAAGACTTTATCTCGCAGTCCGATTGGAAAAGGCTTCATCTTGCAATCCGGTTGGAAAAGACCCTATCTCACACGCAATTTGCGACCAACCGGACTGCGAGATAAAGACTTTTCCAGCTGGACTGCGGAATAAAGTCTTTTTCAACCGGATTGCGGGATAAAGTCTTTTCCAACCGGACTGCGAGATGAAGACTTTTTATTTGGGACCGACGATATAATGTTGCATCAAGTCAGTTCTGTATACCTCAGTAATATTTATGTGACTTTGATTAATAGTATATCAAGTTGCATATTAAGAAATATTATCTAAATTTAATCAAATAAGATAGAGCATATAAATACTACAGAGACACCATTGAAATGTTGTAAATGAATTATCAGATCAGACGTATTTTTTTGTTATTTAGTCGTAATATATCAATTGTCCAAATAACTGCAATATATCTTTGGCTTAACTTTATCTCATATCACGCTATAATATTACAAAATATAAGCGTGTTAATAATAACTAACACATCACAACACTGCATCACAGAAATTTTACTGTAAAGTTACATCGCAAGAATTCCACGTTATAATGTTGCAGATATATCCTTTGTTCTCAAGTAGCAAAAACTTGATTCTGTATACCTTGGAAATATTTCTGTGGCTTGGTTTGAACATTTATCACGTTATAATGTTACGAAATAATATTACGATATTCTCAGCTTAGATATCGTAATACATTGCTACAGATACTGCGCTATGCCATTTCATATCATTTCATATATCATTTGATACATCAATACATACGATTTCAGATATTTCTATGATTAAATGTATCAATAAATTGATTTTGTGACTTTAATGTTCCATGCATTGCATTGTTATTAACATCACGATATCAATGAATAATACTGACATCTGTTTACCACAAAATAATATTACACAAATTATAATAACAGAAAGCAATATAATAACATATAACACAGAATACAATATCATTCAGATACTGCAGCGTGATTAAATAACAATATAATGGATCACAATATCGACAAGGTATGAGTTTTTTTTTTAAAGTTGCTATAAATCGATCATTTATCAGTGTGGCAAGATCGTACGCAGTTAAGTATCCTTTAAATGTTTAAAAACCATAATTTGTCTTGGACAAACAAAGGAAACCTCCATAACTCCAATAAAAAAAAAAGAGTAGCTATCTTTTGGATTCGAGCATTGGTGGAAATACTAAGTATATTCCTTTTAAATTTAAACATCAATATTTTTATGCGAACTGTGTTAAAATATTTCTTAAAAATATATTCTCAAAAGTATTAATAATTTATTGTCTTAAAAATTAAACTGAATTAACGATAGAATTTATTATAAAATTTTCCAAAATTTGTTAAGTAAAAAATGAAAATAGTTTTAAAAAATAGCAATTCATATACAGTTATTACAAAAAGGAAAAAATTATTATCTAAATAAAAAAGCGTTTCCTGACTGGAGCTCGAACCCGAGTACAATAAAAAGATTGATGACAAAAACTAGTCACGCGCTTTAAGGACGTTCTCGGAAAAATCATGTTTCTTGTGATTTTTGTGAAACTTGTTGAGAAATCTTAATTAAGTCTCCTTATTTCATGCTTCAAAGCTCGACATACAAAGAGGTATTCAAAATAGAAATATTTCACTTCAAAGTTGTAGCGTTAACATGGGATCCCTATTTAAGCTCTTTTAAAATGCATTTCTATTTACTGCCAAAAAAAAGTCTTTGTAGTTTTTTTCAACTGTAAGGCATAGAACTAGAAATCAAGAGGAATAATATGGTATAATTTTCAATATGGCAAACGGTATTAATTTCAGAGACATAGCAACATAAAGAAACTGCATGTTATTTGTATATCTGTATATAGTCAAACCAAATAAGTGGTATTTATTTCAAATATCTTATTGACACCTTTTTTTACACCGTCATTTTTTAATAGTTTTGTAGTAGTGAATAGGGACTCATGAAGCGTTTCCAGCATAAATAATATTTTTAGATCACAATTTTTGCAATATGGATGAAGTTGAGCCGGAGAATGTCCTTATCCATTTAAGCCACCTCGTCAATAAATTTCTTCATACATAAAATATCGCATCATACCCCATTCGAGCTTTGGGTTTGGTTTTATGGATTGGATACTAATGCGATTCCTGCCTTACTTATGTCATTTCTTTTATTTATTTAATTGATTTCAAAACATTTATTAAAAAAAACGTCTTCAGATAGTTAAATTTACACTACAAATATATAAAAAATTTTTTTCAAGACATTCCAAAAGTATCTTCTACAAGTTTTTTGTGATGAAAAACGTTAGTGATGTATTTAATTTTCCCGCACAAAAAATCTGGATGTATTTGTTGTGTAGATGAACGCCTTAAAGACGTTATTTTTTCAAATAAATGTTTTGAAATCAATTATCAATTAAATATATAAAAGCATGACGTCGGTAATACAGAAATTGTGGTTTTCAAACACATAATAAACTCTCACAATATTGCAGAAATATTCGCTTTTTAATGTTGTCATTGTAGAAATCTACCTTAAAGTTTTGCATATTATATATTATTTACTAATTTCTGTGAAATAATTACCAATATAAATAATTTCTTTAATTTTGATTATCATTAAAAGCCAATTTTTAAAAACTAATAGATTTGTTATAACAGAACTATATAAATGTATGTAAGGAAGGATGTAAATGTAATAATTCCGTGGCGGAGTGGATAGAGTGCTGGACTCGCATGCAGAAAATCGTCAGTTCGAATCTCAGTCTCGTCGAAATTTTTTAATACACTTTTTCTTTCAGATCTATTATCCCTAATTAATTTTAGGCATACGTAACATGTTATTAAGTTTATATCACATGATTATTTAAATAAAAAATATGTATTTTCAGGTATCTCACTGGCAATATTCCTGTAATATTCCTGCAATGCGTCTGCAATATTCCCGTTATAATTCTGCAACATTCCTGCAATAATCCTGCAATATTCCTGTAGGTTTCTAAAATACCTAGAAAAAAAGTTTCGCAGAAAATTTTTATAAATTTTTCCACAACTCAAATATTTCTGGAGTATTGCAGTGATTTTGCAGAGGTATATTCGCAATAATATTGCAGAGACATTACTGTGATTAGTAACTAAATATGCAAAAATATTTATAAAATACTGCAGGAATATTTAAAAACAATATCACAAAAATATAAGGTATTTATGAGTGTCATATTGAAATAATACACAAATATTTCTGCAATATTACCCAGTATTACTAAATTCTAAGAGGGCATTGCCGGAGCATCATTATGATGTAGTTACGATATAACTTCAATATTGCGCAGTATTTCAATGTTGAGTACTGGAGAAGTAATATCACTACAATATGACAAGAATATTACCAATATTTTACTGCAATAATACACAGTATTTTCATAATAGTTGAATAATATTTCATATATTGCTGCAACATAACAGTGATATCATATGCAATATTTCTGTGATAAAAAAATCGCGGACATTAAATATTGCCACAATATCACAGGGGTATTACTGCGATAAATCACATTAATATTTCAGTATAAGAATGTAATATCTTCGCAATATTTCTGAAATATTGCGTGCTATGTGGGGTGGATGACAGTGGTGTTATTAGGACAAAGACACTTGTATCTAACCGAGAAGATGATTTGCCCTTCAAGTGCCCGTCAGTTATGGATCCAGATCACACTCTCACACGACTACTGATAGAACACGAACATAAACGTCTTAACCACGCTGGAGTCAGCACCACCATAGCCTCTTTGAGAGAGCGAGTCTGGATCGTTTCGTATCGAAGAGCAGTTCGCTCAGTCATTCACAAATGCACAACTTGTTGCAAATATGCTGGAAAAAGATTGGGTATACCAGGAGCTAGCTTATCTCAAGATCGTGTTCGAGACGCAGCAGCGTTTGAAATTGTTGGCGTAGATTACGCGGGCCCGTCGTATCTCAGAGGTAACCAAAAATCGTGGGTGTGTCTTTTCACTTGTGTGGTTTATTGTGCCGTGCACTTGGAGCTGGTGACTTCTCTATGCACCGTTGAATTTTTAGAGGCGCTAAGAAGATTTATTGCTCGTCGAGGAAGGCCTTCAGTCATCTATAACGAAAATGGTACAAACATTATCGGTGCGAGTAATTTATTGAAGTCGATTAATTGGACCAAGATACATACCTACTGTGCTGTTGAGAGAATCGAGTGGCGGTTCAATCCACCGTCTGCTGCGTGGTGGGGAGGATGGTGGGAGAGAATGCTAAGAATTTTGAATGATCTTTTGAAGAGAATACTTGGAAAAGCTACTCTGAGTTACAAACAGATGTCCACCATATTGTGCGAATGTGAAGCTATCATAAACGCACGACCTTTAACACACCTCAATGAAGATAAAGATGAGTTGAGTGCAATCACGCCCGAAATGTTTCTAAAGGAAGTTCGTGAAGATATTACTCCGGATTTAGATAATTTGGAACAGGTATCGCTTTCTCGTCGCCTAAAATATCGGCAACGTCTTCGTCAAAATTGAAAAGCAGATTCCGAGCAGAATACCTCGGCCAGTTGTCTAGACGCACGAAGGCGACGAAAAGTTTTTCACAAGTCAAGGCGGGAGATATCGTTTTGGTAGAAAGCGAAAACCAAAAACGTTTGTATTGGCCAGTGGCGAGAGTAATATGTATAATCCCTGGTCACGATGGGGTCCCGCTCATTGCCAAGTTGAAGACGGCTACCGGAGAATTGGTACGTCCTCTACAAAGATTAATCGTCTTGAAGCTCCTGCTGTCAACGGTAATAACCAAAATGAGAGTATGAAGCAGAAAAGTACTGAGTCAGCAGAGCACCATGATATCACAGATGATAATAAAGAAGAAACAATAACAGATGATCGTCAATAAAGAAAATTAACAGAGAATGATGTACACCCGGCTGGACAAATTAAGCAGTATACGCGCAGTGGTCGACTTATAAAAATACCCAATAAATATTCGCAAGATTTGTAGGTTCTTTTGAGTAATGAATATTTTGTAACCCCCATTACACCAGGTGGGAGAATGTACAAAATCTGTTATTTTTATTGTATTTTCATTTTTTTTTCAGGTATAAATTGATATTTTGTATGTAATTTCGCGCGAGATAATTTGCAATACTATTCTTTTTTATATATTGATTGCAATGTTGCGTTTATTTCTACACGAGTATTTCGGTACGACATGAGATGTGAGGCGAATCGTATTCTTGTTATACGACAGCGCAACTAGCGGTCAAAAATGTAATTAACGCTCGCGATCGGCGAATTTAACGACGCCGAAAAGCCAGTCTGCGCTGCGCTTCCGATGAGGCTGTGGGCGCGCGTCCACTAGAGATCTTACACACACCAATAAATAGCCATTAGCCTTAATAAAGATCGTTTAAGAGTTTGTTCATGAGATTTCAACTGTGATTTTATTTATAGTAGCTGTGATTGTGTGTACTATCCCTTGCACGTTTGTGAATAGTCTTGCTTCACGCAACATAAACCCTTATACACACGTAAACACTCATAGACACGTAAATCCTTATAGACAAGTAAATTCTTATAGACACGTAACCCCTTATAGACTTGTAAACCCTTAAAGACACGTAAACTCTTATAAACACTTAAACACTTATAGACACGTAAACTCTTATAGACATGTAAAATTTCATAGACACATAAAATCTTATAGCCTCGTACACTCCTAAAGGCTCGTAAATTCTGACAGACACGTATTCCCTAATAGACACGTAAACTCTGATAGACACGTAAACTCTTATAAACACGTAAAATCTTATACACACGTACTTCAAAACTTGCCAGTGTTACATCCTCATAAAAATTACAGACACGTACGGTGGTCTTATAGACTCGTAAACCCTATTAGACACGTAAACACTTATGGAAACGTAACTCTTATAGACACGCAAACTCATATAGACACTTAAACTCTTATAAACACGTAAAATCATATAGACAAGTAACTCTCATCTTGCCAGTGTTACCTTTACGTAAATATTACAGACACACACAGTTGTCTTATAGACACGAAAAATCTTATAGACACGTAAAAGCTTATTGAAACGGAAACTCTTATAGACACGTAAAATCTTATAGACATGTAAACTCTTATGGCCGCTTAAACTCTTATAGACACGTAAACTCATATAGATATCTAAACCCTTATAGACACGTAAAACCTTATAGACAAGATAACCATTATAGACACGTAAAATCTTAGTCACCTACCTCTCATCTTGGCGGTATTACGTTCACGTAAAAATTAGAGAAACGTACGGTGTTGTTATAGACACGTGAAATATTATAGGCACGCGAACACTTATAGACACGAAAACTCTTAAAGACACGGAAAATCACATAGACACGTAAAATCTTATAGACATGTAAACTCTTATGGCCGCTTAAACTCTTATAGACACGTAAACTCATATAGATATCTAAACGCTTATAGACATGTAAAACCTTATAGATAAGATAACCATTATAGACACGTAAAATTTTAGTCACCTACCTCTCATCTTGGCGGTATTACGTTCACGTAAAAATTACAGAAACGTACGGTGTTGTTATAGACACGTGAAATATTGTAGGCACGCGAACACTTATAGACACGAAAACTCTTAAAGACACGGAAAATCACATAGACATGTAAAATCTTATAGACATGTAAACTCTTATGGCCGCTTAAACTCTTATAGACACGTAAACTCATATAGATATCTAAACCCTTATAGACACGTAAAACCTTATAGACAAGATAACCATTATAGACACGTAAAATCTTAGTCACCTACCTCTCATCTTGGCGGTATTACGTTCACGTAAAAATTACAGACACGTACGGTGGTCTTATAGACTCGTAAACCCTATTAGACACGTAAACACTTATGGGAACGTAACTCTTATAGACACGCAAACTCTTATAGAGACTTAAACTCTTATAAACACGTAAAATCATATAGACAAGTAACTCTCATCTTGCCAGTGTTATCTTTACGTAAATATTACAGACACACACAGTTGTCTTATAGGCACGAAAAATCTTATAGACACGTAAAAGCTTATTGACACGTAAACTCTTATAGACACGTAAAATCTTATAGACATGTAAACTCTTGTGGTCGCTTAAACTCTTATAGACACGTAAACTCATGTAGATATCTAAACCCTTATAGACATGTAAAACCTTATAGACAAGATAACCATTATAAACACGTAAAATCTTAGTCACCTACCTCTCAACTTGGCGGTATTACGTTCACGTAAAAATTACAGAAACGTACGGTGTTGTTATAGACACGTGAAATGTTATAGATACGCGAACACGTATAGACACGAAAACTCTTAAAAACACAGAAAATCACATAGATACGTAAAAACTTATAGACATGTACACTCTTATATATACATAAACTCTTATAGACACGTAAACCTTTATAGAAACATAAAATCAAATAGATACGTAATCTCTTATAGACACGTAAATTCTTATAGACACGTAAACGCTTGTAGACACACAAACTCCTATAGTCACGTAAACTCTTGTAGACGCGTATACGCTTATAGACACATATACCCTAATAGACATGTAAAATCTTAGAGTAACGTAAACACTTATAGACACGTAAACTCTGATAGAGACGTAAAATCTTATCGACACGTAAACCCTTATAGACACGTAAATCTTATAGGCATGTAAACCATTACAGATTGTAACGGGCATATGGTATGAAGCCCTTACATATACGTATAGATTTCCAAAGGTGAATATTTAGTCTGTTTTTTGAGGGGAATTCTGATTATTAATTTTCCTACCTTATGTGTATATGAAAGTAACATTTATTCATGTTCAAGCGACATCAAATAAATGTTATCCTATATGTTTAGTGTAATAACATTAACAAACCTCGGAAGTTATATGATCAGAGGGCACGCCGCGAGAATTTGATTTTCGCACATCTAGAGTGTGAATACACTGTCGTCCCGCGTCCTTGACTAGATATACAGCGACGATGATGTTGTGCCTTCTTCCATAACAATAGCTATCAAGGCCACCGGCGGTTGACTAATGAAATAGTACAAGAACGGTGCTATCGCGTTTTATGTGAGTACGAGTGAGACAAATATGTACTATCCATATTTAATTCTCCTCGTCAAATTCCTATATTTAAAATAAGCAAAATCATTTTTCTACTAATGGCATTATCGCGCATCCGATTATCGACATATCTAATTCGATAACCGTGTATTAAATCAATTAAACATGAAATCAAATTCTCCCTTTAATAAACATTATTGACATTTATTCCAAGAAACCAACTAACGAGCATGATGGGTGACCGTTTTCAGTGCGAACGTCTGTACATGTTTTTATCAAATTATGATTCTTAAACCGTTATCCTGCAATATACGTCATGATACCAATTACATTCATCTTATCAATAATTACCGATTATTGCAGGAAATTTTTCAAGAAGCATGCTATATATATGTATTAGACATGGTCTAATATTGATAGAATCCACCTGTTACACTAATCTATTACAATCAACATTAATTAAAATTTTCATTCAGTTCCCTTTTTTCACAACATTACGAAATATGACATTTTGCTTTCTAAATAATTAATAATTGAGCATGCTGTGTATTTGTCCCGTGCCTATTGTCCAATAAATGAATAAATAATCTAGGACACGAAAAGGGGAAGAAGAATTCATAGGTGAGCGGGGCAAGGAAAGGACGACAGGCGCACATGGTAGGAGCGCAAGAGGGGAAGGAGCGACTAGGGAGTGCGCACTAATTACCCGGAAAGCTACGAAAATGGGTTCGTGCGCAACCCCCCAAAACAGGTGTCTCTCGCGATCGCGGGTTGCGAGCGAGGTGATGAGCGCAAGGAGAGTCAGTCTACGCCCGCCAGCAGCCTGGCCGAGTCATCTCACTCTATCCAGCGACATTCAAGCAGGCACGTGCGTTTCACGCGCGACTTTCCAGAGAGGGTACGCGAGGTCACGGAGCGACGAGCTGATAATACGTCGTAGCTGGCTTTGCACATAGGAATCTCAACTCTCCTTTTTGTAAGTTTTAGATAAGAGACCTAGGATTAATCCTTCGGGACAAACTAGGCCAAGTCGAGTTGGTTCGCCCAACTCGGCGACCTCGTAGTGTAGGGACTCGGGCGACGGGCGTAAAAGTAAATGGACGGCATAGCCGGTCCAAGGTTAAGTTGACCGCAAGGTCAGAGTTACCAAAGGGCGACAGGGTTGCTCCTCGATCCGAGGGAAAAGCCGTAGTTTATAAAAATTAACGGATGCGGCGCGGTTGAGAGCATATATTTCGAATATTCTTTTTTTTTGTTCTTGTTTCCTCGCGATATTCTCCAATTGTGTTATACCCGTCGGGGGTAGATAGGCGAGCCTTACACATAGTCGTTTTTTTTTAAGTCTAGCAGTTTTCTTTATTTTTATTGTCACATATGTATTTTTTTTCTTCTCTCCTCCGCATATACATACTTGAAATTCGGACGCGAAAACTTGTAAATTATCATTTGGATATATATATATATATACATACATTTATATGTGTGTGTGCGCCTGTGTGAACTAGTTCTGTCGGTTACACATCAACTATCAGTTCTTCCTTAATATTTTAATATATATATATATATATATATTTTACTTTTTTTTGTATTTTATAATTCCGTTTAATTACATAGCGTCGTAGTTTACCAGATTATTTTTTTTTTGTTATTTTGAACGAGATATATAATTACATTTTATCACATATTTTATTTTTCTTATTTACCCGAGTAACGGTATTAATAAACTGCAATTTATTCAAATTATTATTGTTATAATTATAACCAGGGCGTTTTCTCTTCCCCAATCCTTTTTCCTGACATTTTCATAATTAATTTCAAGTTACACTACCAGTTTGAGGATTTGTCTTTTTTTATCAAAATAAATGAATACACATACTCATATTATTAAAGTTTATACTTTGCCCTGCTTAAGTTAATTAATCCATTATTTTATATTTTAATTTAATATTATTAAGTTTTGAACATATGTCTAAGGATTTTCAGATAATAAATTGTTATTTTGTACTATAATTAAATTTAAATCATTAAAATATTTTGCTATTTCTTCGACGGAGGACAACTGTAGCTGAGAACATCAATACAACCATCGATTGGAATTGCACATTTATCACCATTGCACATTGGTGTAACCTAACCGTCCCTTCCCTATCCACTGAACCTACTTACAAAAACCTTATAAGATACGTAAAATATATTAAACCCTTATAGACACGTAAAACTTTATAGACACGTAGTTCTCAGCTTGCCAGTGTTACAAAAACGTAAATATTACAAACACGTACGGCGGTCTTATAGACACGCAAACCATAATAGACACATAAACACTTATATACACGTAAACAATTATAGACAGGCAAAGTCTTGCAGACACGTAAACTCTTATAAACACGTAAAATCTTAGAGTCATGTACTGCCCATGTTACCGGTATTACATCCACGTAAAAATTGCGGAGACGTACGGTGCGCTTATAGACACGTAAAATCGTATAGACACGTAAAATCATATAAACACGTAAATCCTCATAGACACGTAAAATCTTAGAGTCACGTATGCCCATGTTGCCGGTATTACATCCACGTAAAAACTACGGGCACGTACGATGGTCTTATAGACACGTAAAACCTTATAGACACGTAAACTCTTATAGACACGTAAAATTTTATAGACACGTAAAGCCTTATAGACATGTACACTCTTATAGACACGTAAACTCTTTTGGACACGTAAACAATAATCAAAACGTAAACCCTAACAGACACGTAAAATGTTATTGACCCGTTAAATATTATGGACACGTAAAGTCTTATAGAGACGTAATACCTTATAGACACTTAAACCCTTATAGACACGGAAAATTTTATAGGCACGTAAACTCTTATGGATATGTACACTCTTATAGACACGTAAACACTCATAGACACGTAAACTTTTATGGGCATGTAAAACCTTACAGATACGTAAAATATTATAGACACGTAAACCGTTATAGACACTTAAAAGTTTATAGACACGTACTTCTGAACTTGTCAGTGTTATAAAAACGTAAATATTACAAAGACGTACGGCGGTCTTATCGACACGTAAACCCTAATAGACACGTAAACATTTATAGAGACGTAAACTATTTCAGACAGGCAAAATCTTACAGACACGTAAACTCTTATAAACACGTACAATGTTATAGACGCGTACCTCTCATCTTACCAGTGTAATATTTACGTAAAAATTATAGACACGTACGGTGGTATAATGGACACCTAAAATCTTATAGCTTCGAAAACTCTTATAGACACGACAACTCTTATAGACACGTAAACCCCTATAGATACGTAAACTCTTATAGACACCTAAACTATTATATACACGTAAATTCTTATAGACACATAAAGCCCTATAGACTCGTAAAATCTTATAGACACGGAAAACTCTTACTCACACGTAAAGCCTTATAGATCCGTAAAATCTTGTAGACACGTAAAATGTTATAGACGCGAAAAATATTATAGACACGTAAAGTCTTATAGACAAGTAAAGTCTTATAAACACATAAACGCTTCTATACACCTACACACTTATACACACATAAACCCTTATAGACATGTAAACTCTAATAGACATGTAAACCCTTCTAGACACGTAAAGTCTTATATACACGAAAATCCTTAAAAACACGTAAACTTTTATAGAGACGTAAACCCTCATAGACGTGTAAGCTTTTATAGACAAGTAAACACATATAGACACGTAAATCCTTATATACAATAAAACTCTTATAGAAATGTAAACTCTTATAGACTCGTAAAATATTATAGACATGTAAACCCTTATAGAAGCGTAAACTCTTATTGACACGTAAACTCTTATAGACACCTTATAGACACGTAAAATCTTATAGACATGTCAACTTTTATGGACACGTAAACTCGTATAGACACGTAAACTCTTATAGACAAGTAAACACAGATAGACACGTAAACCCCTATAGACATTTAAACACTTATAGACACGTTAACTCTAACAGGCACGTAAACTTTTATAGATACGTGAGCTAGTATAGATAGGTAATCTCTTTTATTCACGTAAACTTCGATAGACACATAAACCCCTATAGACACTTAAACCCTTATAGACAAGTAAACCCTTAAATTCACGTAAACCCTTACAGACACGTAAACTCTTATAGGCTCTTCAACTGGTATAAACACGTAAAATTTTATTGACACCTAAATCCTTATACACACGTAAACCCTTATAGGCACATAAACTCTTGTAGACAAGTAAACGCTTATAGACAAGTAAACCCTTATAGACGCATAAACTATTATAGACACGTAAACTCTTATAAACACGTAAAAACTTATAGGCACGTACCTCTAATCTTGCCAGTGTTACATTTTCGTAAGAATAACAGACACGTACGGTGCTCTTATAGACATGTAAAATCTTATAGACACGTAAAATATTATAGACACGTAAACTCTTACATACACGTTAAATCTTATAGACACGCAAACTCTTATAGTCGCGTAAACTCTTATATACATGCAAACTCTTATAGACACCTGATAGTCGCGTAAAGTCTTATAGAGACGTTAACTCTTATACACACGTAAACTCCTATAGATACGGAAACCCTTATAGGTAAGTACACGGTTATAGACACATAAACCCTTGTAGACACGTAAACTCTTATAGACAAGTAAAATCTTATAGACAAGTAAAAACTTATAGACACGTAAAATCATATTGACAAGTGAATGCCTATAGACCCGTAAAAACATATAGACAAGTAAAACCTTATAGACACGTAAAATCTTAGGGTTACGTAATTCTCATCTGTCCGGTATTACAACCATGTAAAAATTACTGACACGTACAATGGTCTTGTAGACACGTAAACCCTTATCGACTCATAAACACTTATAGACATTTAAAATCTCATCGACACGTAAAATCTTATAGACACGAACACTCTGTTAGATACGTAAACTCGTATAGATACGAAAACACTTATAGTCTAGGCGCAGGCTATGATTTCGTAGCCGATTGAGTACCATTGTTCTAATCAAGGTTTTTATATGTATTTTTTCATCCTGATTACGAATTTTGAGGGTAGAAGTCTTGAAAGTGGTCAGATAAATAGTTATTAACAATTTAATTGTTTAAATCGTTATATCTTTAATTCTTAGATAGATATCAAAGTTTTGCTTTTCCAAAATTGTTGGTTTTTAATTCAGAAATATGCTCGATTTTGAATTTTTAAGAAAACTTAATTAGAAAAAAAGTTATAGCAAATTTAGTGCAAAAAAGTCCTGATGTAGCTTCGCGCGGCCACTCTTTGGCTTGTATCTCCGGTTCTAACGAAAATTTTTCAACTTTCAACCTCGCACTTTGAAGAGAGAATAATATTCTATGAAGCTACTTTATAATAATTATCTATAATTTAGTTTAAATAATTATTTCAGCGCTTCAACCGAAAAATCTCTGTAAAAAATGTCGATTTTATTTGTTAAATGAAATTAAAATATTTTAATAAAATCAATACACTGTAACGGGATGGCTAGTGGGGGAAAATCCCAAGAATCCACAGGCCAGCGATGCCCTAGAACACGGTGCCGCGGGTGTCAGACTAAAATGATTTGCCCGGGGATCTGCTCCTGGAATCCCGAAAACAACGCGAAGATCGCACACGAACTTCGCTTTCCAACTAATTGGATCGCTGAGTGAAAAGCGCGTGCTCGAAGAGTAAAGCACGCGGCCGCTATACTTAGATATGAAAACGACCGGCGGAGTCGTTTTCCCGCGGAGGCGGCGGTATCCGGGAGAAGGACAGGTTGTAATGAACAACGCGACGAGTAACTAGATATCACAGTATATTAAAATCACTAATAACTACAAGCACAACGCACGTGCTGATTAGAACAAATGAGTTAGTTCGCGCGCGACCGTTAAGATTCAAACGCGCGAACGATACGGCGCGCGGCGAAGCTGCTATTCTCGCGCGCGGTGTTAAAGTACGGCGGGCTGACACACACCCGCACGTACACGGCACAGAAAGCTTGCACGGGGCGATTTCCGTGCGAGCCTTTACAATAAACCCGCGAGAGGAGAGTAGAAAACTTACGTTAGGAAGGAGCAGCCGGTGCACTCGACTCTCTCTCGCTCCCTGTCGCTCGCACCGCAGTTGCGCTCTTTCTCTCTGTCTCTCTTGCTCGCTGTATTGGGTCGGCAGGCGGGCTGGCCGCCGGCTCCTCGCTCGCTGTCTCTGTCTGCTCGTGGCACACGCGACGCGGTATCGCTCTCTCGCTCTCTTTCTTTCGCTCGCTCGCTAGTCGGCGCCTCCACTCTACACTCGCGGGGTCTAACAAAAAACGATATGACGGCGCGGACAAGTTAACTCACGAGAGACACGGAGGAGATGTTTCACGCGCGATGGCAGACACGAAGATGGCTCCCGTGACTCACATAAAGCCGTAACAGCTTCGAGGGTACGCGACGGGCATATTACGCGTCGCGAGACCGTTCTAATCCGATCTGGATGCTCGCGCGCTCGCAGCCCCGGTGAGCATGCTTGCTCGGCGCGGGTAATTCGAATCTCGACTTACCTACCTCGGGCACGCGTTACAACACATATTTTACTAAGATTCTTTTTAATAAAACTTCATAAAAATATGTAATTAAAAACTCTAAATTATATTAATTTAATCATTGTATTTATGAGCGCTGCGCTTGCGCATCACATATAATCCAGTAATTCAAATTCAAACATATAAATAATATTTTAAATTTTACATTTGGCATATTTTGGTTTTGTTACATTAATTTTCAGATTAAACTTGAGATGTGGAAATACGTTGAAAAACGAATAATAGATTATTAGATGAAAATATCGATGTCATTTTTATTTATGCGTGTACATCAAATAAATCAATATTATTTACGTGAAGTTTAAAATTGTGGCACTTAATTTCTTTTATACTAAATTATAGATAATAATTATAAATTAATTTAATAATATTTTATGTTTAACTGAAAATTAACAAATTTTTGCCAGAAGAAGTAAAAGAATTATCGCGCTTAGCTATAACGGGACTTTTTTACACTCAATTTGCGATACCTTTTTTTCTAATTAAGTTTTCTTAAAAATTCAAAATCTAGCGTATTTGTAAATGAAAAACAAACAACTTTGCAATAGAAGAATTTTGAGAAAATTAGTGCAAATAGTGAAAAAAGTCTTATAAACAAATTAAATTCACATTTTTTACTGAAATTTTTAATTAAAAACGTTTAAATAATTATGTAAACTAAATTATAAATAATAATTATCAAGTAGCTTAATAGAATATTCTTCTCTCTTCAAAATGTGAGGTTGAAAGTTGAAAAATGTTCGTTAGAACCGGAGATACAAGCGAAAGAGTGGCCGTACGAAGGTACATCAGGACTTTTTTGCACTAAATTTGCTATAACTTTTTTTCTAATTAAGTTTTCTTAAAAATTCAAAATCGAGCATATTTCTGAATTAAAAACCAATAATTTTGCAGAAACAAAATTTTGATATCTATCAAAGAATTAAAGATATAACGATTTAAACAATTAAATTGTTAATAACAATGTATCTGACCACTTTCAAGACTTCTACCCTCAAAATTCGTAATCAGGACGAAAAAATACGTATAAAAACCTTGAGTAGAGCAATGGCACTCAATCGGCTACGAAATCATAGCCTGCGCCTAGACTATTATAGAAACGTAAACCCATATAGAAACGTAAACCCTTATAGACACGTAAAATATTATAGACCCGTAAACTCTTATAGACACGTAAAATTTTATAGACCCGTACCTCTCATCTTGCCAGTGTTGCAACTACGTAAAAATTTCAGACACGTACGGTAGTCCTATAGACACGAAAAACTTATTGACACGTCAACTCTTATAGACACGTAAAGACTCGTAAAATCTTATAGACACGGAAAACTTACTGTCACGTAAAGCCTTATAGATCCGTAAAATCTTGTAGACCCGTAAAATGTTATAGTCGCGAAAAATATTATAGACACGAAAAGTCTTATAGACAAGTAAAGTTTTATAAACACGTAAACTTTTATAGAGACGTAAACCCTCATAGACGTGTAAGCTTTTATAGACAAGTAACACATATAGACACGTAAATCCTTATATACAATAAAACTTATAGAAATGTAAACTCTTATAGACTCGTAAAATATTATAGACATGTAAACCCTTATAGAAGCGTAAACTCTGATTGATACGTAAACTCTTATAGACACCTTATAGACACGTAAAATCTTATAGACATGTCAACTTTTATGGACACGTAAACTCGTATAGACACGTAAACTCTTATAGACAAGTAAACACAGATAGACACGTAAACCCCTATAGACATTTAAACACTTATAGATACGTTAACTCCAACAGGCACGTAAACTTTTATAGACACGTGAGCTAGTATAGACAGGTAATCTCTTTTATTCACGTAAACTCCGATAGACACATAAACCCCTATAGACACTTAAACCCTTTAGACAAGTAAACCCTTAAATTCACGTAAACCTTTACAGACACGTAAACTTTTATAGGCTCTTCAACTGGTATAGAAACGTAAAATTTTATAGACACCTAAATCCTTATACACACGTAAACCCTTATAGGCACATAAACTCTTATAGACAAGTAAACGCTTATAGACAAGTAAACCCTTATAGACGCATAAACTATTATAGACACGTAAACTCTTATAAACACGTAAAAACTTATAGGCACGTACCTCTCATCATGCCAGTGTTACATTTTCGTAAGAATAACAGACACGTACGGTGCTCTTATAGACATGTAAAATCTTATAGACACGTAAAATATTATAGACACGTAAACTCTTACATACACGTTAAATCTTATAGACATGCAAACTCTTATAGTCGCGTAAACTCTTATATACACGCAAACTCTTATAGACACCTGATAGTCGCGTAAAGTCTTATAGAGATGTTAACCCTTATACACACGTAAACTCCTATAGATACGGAAACCCTTATAGGCAAGTACACGGTTATAGACACATAAACCCTTGTAGACACGTAAACTCTTATAGACAAGTAAAATCTTATAGACAAGTAAACACTTATAGACACGTAAAATCATATTGACAAGTGAAGGCCTATAGACCCGTAAAAACATATAGACAAGTAAAACCTTATAGACACGTAAAATCTTAGGGTCACGTAATTCTCATCTGTCCGGTATTACATCCATGTAAAAATTACTGACACGTACAATGGTCTTCTAGACACGTAAACCCTTATCGACTCATAAACACTTATAGACATTTAAAATCTCATCGACACGTAAAATCTTATAGACAGGAACACTCTGTTAGATACGTAAACTCGTATAGATACGAAAACACTTATAGAAACGTAAACCTTTATAGAAACGTAAACCCTTATAGACACGTAAAATATTATAGACCCGTAAACTCTTATAGACACGTAAAATGTTATAGACCTGTACCTCTCATCTTGCCAGTGTTACAATTAGGTAAAAATTTCAGACACGTACGGTGGTCCTATAGACACGTAAAAACTTATTGACACGTCAACTCTTATAGACACGTAAACTCTTGTAGACACGTAAACTCTTATACTTTTACACGTATACTTTTATAGTCACGTAAATCCTTATAGTCACGTAAACCCTTATAGGCACGTAAACACTTATAGACACGAAACCCTTATAGACACGTTAAATCAAGGAGCGCGGGAGCTCTCTGAAGGCAAGTATAGAAGGAACCGAAAGGAGCGACCCGTGCTACATATACATTGAAATGGGTGTACGAAAAATTAAATGCCCTTTTACGTATATTGCGTTAGTTTTCACTATATAACATATCCCTCTTAATCGAAAGCCATTTCATTGCTCTACTCAAATCAAAGGATTTTATTTAAAAAGATTATCTTGTTCAAAAGATATAGAGAGCTGAATTTTTTTATGTGCTGTTTCCTTTCCGAACTTTTCTTCTTGTTATTCCGATATCCGGTTTGCAGTTCTTACGACACTTCCGGTTGTCGTCTATTTTACTCTTGTATATTGTTGGGTTTTAGGCAGTAACACCTTGTATACTGCGAACTCCGGTAGAGAGGGGAGGAGCGCGGAGCGCTGAAGCGAGCGCCGGGCGAGCGCACCATCAGTCGGACTGGGTCCGTTGTCAGAGGAAGTCTTGTGTGTGTAAGAGAGGTGCGAAGCATTGAATAAAGTCCTGGTTTACTTAAATTGTATTGTGTTCCGCTTTATTGCATACTCCTACCTACCAATATCCCAACAGGTTATGGGCCGGTAGGAAATGCTTCCATTGCGCAAATGCTTTTGGATTTGAGAAGTGCTAAGACGGGAGGTGCTCGCGTGTGTGCGTTAAGTGAGACGGAAGAAAGGACTCAAGGACAGAAGAGAGTATCTCTCTGTTCGCATTTCACTTCACCACGCAGTCCCAGGAAGCAGCGACTGTATCAGGGCGATTAATCGATGCGAAAATGGCGGCTGGTGTGCCAGGTGAAACGACCGATAAAGGTATGTAAGAATAGTGAGAAGTGAAGTGCGAAAGTGTTTCGGTCGAAAAGGCGCGAAAACTAGGAGTCGTGAAAAGTAAGAAAAATGCGTGGAAAGTTAGAAATGAAAAGCGCGGATCGAAACGTGTGAAATTTCGGGTAGAGGCGCGTGGAAAATTAGAAGTGAAAAGCATGAATCGAAACGAAAATTTCGAGTAGAGACGCGCGGAAAGATAGAAATGAAAAGCGCGAACTGATAAGTGTAAAATTTTGAGTAGAAAGACACGCAGAAAGTGAGAACAGAAAAACGCGAATCGAAACATGTAAAATTTCGTGGAAACGCGAAAGGAAATTTGTCGAATTCCCGGAACCGGCCGGCGCGCGTAACAGGTTAGCGCGTCAAGGGGCCGAATGTCATGGCGTCGCCTCGTGGCTTCCGTCTTCCCACCATGAGAGCGCCATGCATGATGAGAGAAGATAAGCCGGGCGCGAGCGCAGGAGGGGAGGGAGCGCGCTCATGGCATCGACGCGTGTCAAGAGGCTCGCGCGCAGCGGCAGCGCGCATGAAGAGAGAGCCGACGGCCGTGCGTATATACGGAGAGAGAGAGTGGTCGTGGTGATAAGATGAGGCGCGGCAGCAAACGCGTACAGCAGAGTATAGGCTCGCGCGAAGGGGGAGCGCGTACGGCAATACACAGAGGTGTGCCGACGAGAGTCACGTGTGTGCAACGTGTGCAGCGCGAATACGAGAGAGGGAGAGAAAAAGTCGATGCGCGCTGCGAAGAGGGAACGCATACATAGACGCGCTGTCGGAGAGGCGACGGTGCGGTGACGACGGAGCTCGCGCGTAGCGGCGACACGTATGCACGGAGAGAGAGAGAGAGGGAATCGCTAGCCGCGCAAAGGAGGTATGCGAGGAGAAGACGGCACGCGATGTGTGTGTGCAGTGTCGGTGGCTGCGCTGAGAAGCGGCGCGCGATAGGATAGCCATAGATAGATAGAGGGTGGGAGAGAGAGGGAGGGAGAGAGAGAGAGCGAGAGAGCGACGTGAGAAAGTAGAACGACAGACGTGGTGGGAGCTAGCGGGACGCCGCGATAGCCCCGTAAGGCAGAAATTGTCGAGAGGTGTTCGAAGACGGGACGCCCGGCGCGGCACACGAGAGATGCGCCGAGAGAGTTGGCGCGGTGCTGTATGTCGTGCGTGCACACTGTAGGTAACAGAGTGTGCGTGAGACGAGAAAAGGCGCGCTGATAGTTGCCGCGCCCATGTACGGTGCACAGCGCGAATAAGAGAGAGAGAGAGAGAGAGTGTGTAGATACGCGCTGCGGGATAAGCAGACGAGCGTAACAGCACATCAGGCAGGCGCGCCGAATGTGTCGGCGCGGGGCTGTGTGCTGTGCTCGCGCAACATACGTAGCTATGTGTGCGTGAAAGGAGAAAGCGCCTCTGAAACACACGACCGATGCTTGCTAGCGGCATCGTGTCAACGTGGGAGGAGGTCGCTTAACAACACGGTCTCGAACTAGTGGGGGTGAGACGAGAGACGCGAGCTAATGAGAAAAAAAAAATTGTGCTGTTTTTCAAGAGTTTTTTTTTAATTTTTTAAAATTTTTTATATTTTTTCATAATTTTTCTGATGTAAAAATTTTTTCCGACATTTAATCCTAAATCCCTACACTCATATGAGAATTATACTATTCAGGAGTAATTTAGTTCAAATCTGGAGTCAATCCATCCACAGGAAAATTTCAAAGCTTACGGATAGTGAAAAAACTTGTTTCATCGATGACTACGGTTCCGGACCATATAAAAGGCCCATCGGAGAAAGTTTTAAGGTAAGGTAAATATACCCACTTTTATATGTAAAAAGTATGAAATAATTAGTTTACATTTATGTATTAAAATGTGACTTCTTATTTCAGAGAAAAAAGGTGTCTAGCCCCCTTAAGCAAAGATTCTTCATATAAAAGAGCCTAGAGAAATTCTAATTAAATTAAAAGAATATAAAAGACTAGAGACAAGAGTTACAAGTGTGTCTCCTAGAAAAGAGTTGTATGAGAGGAGATTTAATCCTAAGAGAGAAATGGCTGCCAAGTTCTGGGACAAAATCGAGGAAAGTTCGAATATATGAGAATGTTCAAGATGCTGGTAAAATATCAGAAAAAGAAAAGAAAGATATTTTCAAGCATGCCATTGTTAATGCAGTGCCAGGCATTGAAGTTTTCAACAGTCTTAACAGACAAACAACTGGGCAAGATGTGTCCTATTTGCAAATAAAAGATTATTTGTTACAGGTTGAAAATACAATCAGGCCCAGATAAGCACCAAAGGCAGACATGTTTGCGAGGCGAGGTCATCACAGAGATGGCGGTCGTGGCCGTGGAGATATGAGAGGAGCTGACCGTAACCAAACCAGTGCATCAGAGACGAGATGCTACTCCTGTGGCCTTGTTGATCACTTGATTGGGAGCTGTCCCATACCCGGGCAGCGGGTATGCTATGTCTGTCATAAACCCGGCCACGAGGCCAGAGACTGTACGAACCGAAAGAGAGAGGGAGAGCGGCGTGAAGAAGTCTCTGAAAAACGAACAAGACGAGACTAAAGACGGTCGGACATTGAAATCGAAGGAGAAAATCACACTACAGGTGCATCCAATTCTACAGCACGTGGCAGAGCCAGCACACGAGGCTCTGGAAGCAGAAGTCGTGGAGCCAGTGGTCGAGGCAGCCGTGCCTCGCACAACAGGACTATGAAAGACGCGAGAGATGAGTAAGGAGGAGAAAATGAGGACGAAGGTAACTCATTAGATGGGTGTTTAGTTAAGAACGATAAAAGCGATGTATTAGTGAAATTTATAGCTGACTTTAGAGCGACAGAGCATTTGAGTAAGTCAGAACTGATTTTTGAAAATTTAGACGATAATGTCAATCACACTGTGAGATGTATCAATAAAGATAATTCTTTAAGAACACCAGGCTCGGGATCAGTTAAATTCAAAACAGACAGAGGAGGATAGTTTGCATTATAAGATGTTGTATATTCGAAAGAATTATCCGAAAATTTGTTGTCTCTGAGACAATATGTTTATCAGGTATTGCAGATCTATTTAGATAATCAAAAGATAAATATCTATGATCCATTTACTAAAGAAAGATTATTATCAGGAGTTTATAGAAATCCCTTCTGGATTATAAAATTGAAAGAAATTAAGAACAAAGATGAGGTAAAAGAAAGATACAACCCGCGTAAAAAAATTTACGTTTGGCACAAGTTTGGGCAATGTTCATGTTTGGCAAAACCTCTGCCAAAGTTGCCCAACGAGACTTTGCCAAACTTCGAATTTTCTAGCTTATTGTTTAGCTGAAGTTACGCGAAAGTTTCGCAGACGTTTGTCGAAAGTATTGCATTTTTTAATTTTCTAGCATATTGTTTAGCTCAAGTTACGCGGAAGTTTCGCAAAAGTTTGTCTAAAGTTTGCATTTTTTAATTTTTCAGTTTATTTTTTAGCTGAAGTTACGCAGAAGTTTCGCAGAAGTTTGTATAATGTACTGCTAAACGAGAAATAAAAATTGAGTTAATCCGTCAGTACTTGGTGAAACTTTATCAAAAGTTTTACCAAACCTCTGCGAAACTTCTGCAAAATGTCTGCGACAGACGACGAGAGAGAGAGAGAGGAGAGAGAGAGAGAGAGAGAGAGAGAGCCGATGCGCCGAGCTTACCGAAGCGAAGGTTACGCGTCATCACTCAGGAAGCGACGAAAATACTTCGTCGGCGACAGTGGGATGACCGAGGCGACCTGGCAGTCGACAAGCCTCCAATCGCCTTCACGAGGGACCGACACGGAAGCGGGCTCATAATTCTCCGCCTCGGACAGAGCGACCGGCAAGCGCGCCACACCAGCGCGACCGAGCAGCGTTCCCGAGCGACACGAGCCGTCTTGTAGAGCGAACAAGCGCGGCAACCTCTGAGGCGCTCCAAGGTTTACGGGACCGGGGAACCGACATAGCAATGCAGCTCTCCAAGTCCTGCAGCAGACCCGTCCTCCTAAGCGCTTTGCTCACTGCGGCGCGTCGTCGTCGCAGAGAGACCAAAAATTCTATTCTAACGCATTCTTTTCATCACCTCTTTCTGCATCAATACCGTGAAAGCAAGGTTAAAATTCCGGGTATCATTGCTTCGGGTTTCATATATACGCTGGGGGAAAGATTCCGTCGCCGTTGACCCCGTCGTTACCTCTAACCTCTAGCATAATGGGTATCTGCAACAGCAAAATAGAAATTCTCACAAAGTATGTATTCTTTACACAAAATACAAATCTTGTGTAATTAAAATACTTATCTGATGATCGCCTTGGATCTCAGTTTTCCGTCGATTGGATTTTTCACTTAAAATGACTCAGTATATCCATGCTGCCGAGATGAAAATGTTTCTAAGTCCAGACGAAATGAACTTGCCGCATAACGTTTTTTGTCAATAACCTGAATGCGTTGTCAATACACTGTATATTAGCTAGTTTCATCTAGTTTGGACTTTGTAAAAAATTTTCACGTAACGACAACATGAAAGTCAAGGTTTCTTTTGGTGTAAATACACGATAAATAACAAGGCGATCATCAGATAAGTATTTTAATTACACAAGATTCGTATTTTGTCTAAAAAAAATAGATGCTTTGTGAGAATTTCTATTTTGCTGTTGCAGATCACCATTATACAACGTAGAGGTTAGAGGTAACGACGGTGACAACGGCGGCGGGATCTTTCCCCCATCGTATACTTCTACGTACGGTATTGATGCAGAAGGAAATGAAGAAAAGAATGTGTAGAATTTTTGGTCTCTCTACGACGGCGACGCTTAGGAGGACGGGTCTGCTGCAGGACTTGGAGAGCTGCCCGGCTATGTCGGTTCCTCGGTGCCGTAAACCTTGGAGCGCCTCAGAGGTTGCCGCGCTTGTTCGCTCTGCAAGACGGCTCGTGTCGCTCGGAAACGCCGCTCGGTCGCGCTGGTCTGGCGCGCTTCACCTCGGTCCTGTCGCCGACGAAGTACTTTTGTCGCTTCCTGAGTGATGACGCATCACCTTCGCATCGGTAAGCTCGGCACCTCGGCTCTCTCTCTCTCTCTCTCTCTCTCTCTCTCTCTCTCTCGTCTGTCGCAGACATTTTGCAGAAGTTTCGCAGAGGTTTGGCAAAACTTTTGACAAACTTTTATGAAGTACTGACGGATTAACTCAATTTTTTATTTCTCGTTTAGTAATACATTAGACAAACTTCTGCGAAACTTCCGCGTAACTTCAGCTAAACAATAAACTGAAAAATTAAAAAATGCAAACTTTAGACAAATTTTAGCGAAACTTCCGCGTAACTTCAGCTAAACAATAAGCTGAAAAATTAGAAAATGTAATACTTTCGACAAACGTCAGCGAAACTTCCGCGTAACTTCAGCTAAACAATAAGCCGGAAAATTCGAATTTTGGAAAAGTCTCGTTGGGCAAGTTTGGCAGAGGTTTTGCCAAACATGAACATTGCCCAAACTTGTGCCAAACGTAAATTTTTTTACGCGGGAAATCAAGCGTTTTAGTTAGTACTAGATGTAAATCTAAACTAAATTCGAATAAAGTCAGTCAACCAAGCAAGTTAGAAATAAATGAGAAAGAAAGTAAAATTGTCAAAGAATTAGATCTAGTGTCCACTGGAGATAATAGAAAAGTTCATAATGTAAATTTCGAATTAAAAGATGGGGAGTTGGAAGAACTTAAAGAGATCAGAGATGAAAATTCAGATGAGATAGAAAGTAGCAAAACAATGATAAGGCACGTGAGACTGGGCATGTGAAATTTTTAGAAAACAAAATGTATAGGAAAATTAAAAATGTAGATCAGAGGGGGTTTCTGATTCGGACAGTGACACAGAGTCAGGTGCGAATGAAAGAGATATAATGTATCATGCATTGCTAGCTAAAATACCGAGAGATCCTCAAACTTATCGACAGGCGATTAACTCAGCAGAGGGAGAAAATAGGAAGTGGGCTGTAGAATCTGAATTAAATTCAATTAAAGATAAAGGAGTGTTTGAGGTTGTGAAAAGAGAAAACTTGTTAAGGGGCAAAGCTAACAATAATATTCTAGATTCTAGGTGGATTTTTAAATAAAAAGGGGATGAGGCATGTAATACAAAATATAAAGCCAGATTAGTCATGAGGGGGTTTAAAGACAGAAATAATTATGAATTGAGAGAAACATATTCGCCAGTCTCTAGATTGCTATTAGTTAGATGTTTATATTATTGTCAATTGATGAGTGTTGATGAAGGGACATAATAAGTGCAAATTCGAACACACCTTAAACAGATTAAGTGAGTTATTCGTAGTTAAAATCTGGGTCAGCCAAAAGAATTCTTGGGAATTAAGACAGAACGAGATTAGATTTGTCAAAAGTTGAAATTGAGTCATGGAAAGTATACAACAAACATGCTTAAGAAATTAGGAGATGAAAATTTTCACTCAGTAGCAGCACCCTTGGCAGAACGAGTGATGCAGAAATTGTCAGTGACAAAATATTACGAGTTAATATATGAGACTGAGTTGGAAGGACTGGTGACTCATTCGGATGCGAGCCTGACAAACGGCAAAACATTCTTACAACGTGGGGTTTGTGATTAACACCAATGGTGACTCTGTAGTAAGGAGAACGATTCAATAGATGAGTGCTGCGCTGTTCTCATACAAAGCAGAATATGTAGCGTTGAGTGGGACTTGCCGAAATTCAGTGGCATTACACTACTTAGTGAAAGTATTATTAAATGAGATGGGTATTCTAAGAATGTGTTTTCTTCTAGGGATAATATGACAACACAGGATTTAGCGAGAAAATTTCATTAAAGGTTAATATTCAAAATACTTAATAAGAATGATGTTTAATAATTTGTTCTGTTTACAGGAGAGAAAGAGAAATCGGACGACGAAGAGTGACTTGTCTCACAGCACCGTGGAGAAAATTGGGGAAGATGAGATCAGCCAAAACATAAGACAGAAGACAGTCAAAATTTCAGTATTAAGCGCGATATTAATTTAAAATTTATTAGAGAATGTTTGTAGTTACCAGAGTACGTTATTAATGTATAAAAGGATGTGACTGAGAGGGAGTGTTGGGTTTTAGGCAGTAACACCTTGTATACTGCGAACTCTGGTAGAGAGGGGAGGGGCGCGGAGCGCTGAAGCGAGCGCCGGGCGAGCGCGCCATCAGCCGGACTGGGTCCGTTGTCAGAGGAAGTCTTGTGTGTGTAAGAGAGGTGCGAAGCATTGAATAAAGTCCTGGTTTACTTAAATTGTATTGTGTTCCTCTTTATTGCGTACTCCTACCTACCAATATCCCAACATATATATATATATATATATATATATATATATATATATATATATATATATATATATATATATATATATATATATATATATATATATTGTAACATGCAAGTCTCGTTGCATTTCTAAATCACAACGGAAATAGTAAATATCAATGAGAATATCGAGCACGTGCGAGTGTTTACAAACACTCAGTAGTGTAAACACTCGTATACTCGCTCATTCATTCAAGGAAGCAGCTGACGTCACGAATGAATCAAAACGACAACAAGACATTCGAGAACGTTCTCGAATGTTCCATGCATTTCTATGCACTTCAATAATGCAGCTATTGGACTTTTATATTTTGTAAGAAGGCCACCAGAGGTACTTTCCTCCGGTACATCCGACGTTGTAATTTTAAATACTCTGGTGACCGTCATTCATGCTCTTTTTGTAACTTTTTCTTTTTTATACTGTGAAAGAGGAGCCAAGGTGGGGAGAGCGAAGCAAATGTTCTAGAAGCTTCCAGAATCGTGGAGATCGGTATAAATACGACCGATCTCACCGATTCTGGTCATTCTGAGACTAGCTACGGAACAGCTATTAGCGCTCCAGCTTGGCTCCTCTCAAATAACTAATGTATTGAGATGATAATTAATTAATAAAGAGAGTCTTACTCTCGTTTTATACTTCTATCTGCTTTGGTCATTGACTATACCCTGTCAATTCTTTACCTCTTCCCAGCATGAAGTCATATATTAATTTAAACTTTTCAAATGTAAAATCGTATAATTCATTTTTTCTTATTCTTATTTTTTGTTTTTCAATTACTCGGGAACTTTTATATTAAATTTAATCAAAAACAAAAAAGACTTGTCTTTGACAGTCTAAATATCTTACATTTGGCGCTCAACAACATGGGGCCCGAGTAGCAAAAAATCAGATTAAAGTGCACTTAGATTTCTAATGAAATCTACTTAAGCACAGCATAAAAAATAATTTTAAAGAAAACAGCATAAAGATTTCCAATGAGATCGGATTATGCATACTGTCCGTTCGACGATGGCGCATATGCGCGAATATCATATCTCGAACAGAGACAAACCCTTCTCGAGGTGGAGTATGCGCAACAAGCTGAGTCCATCGAAGCATTAGAGGAGAAGAGTAACTCCTTGGAGGAACATCCGGCCAAAAGAGTGTTTTCCTGGTATAATCTTTTTATGTCCTTAGAAAACACCCTCAGGCTGTCCTCTAATTCGTAGATTCCTCCAATCGTTTACAAAAAAAAGTTGAAGTCAGATTTCAATTTATTGAATCGACTATAGCCGAAATAACGGATAAGATGCAAAATCTCTCGTTGCAGTAATCAACGGAGAAAACTTCTAACTTTTCCGAATTAAACCTTTTTATCCATGCCAAGGGCACTCCACGAATTCCGATCTCTATCCATAAGCACATCCAGAATCATGGCGTCGACCAGGCGATCCATCTTTGCGGAGCGAAGCAAAACCTCCGAAGAGCTTCTCAACGAAATGGAGCCGCTCAATGATACGGATGCACGTTTGGATAAAAACAAAGATTGGCAAAAGGCAGTAACCGAGGAATTAAAAATTCTCGATGACCAACAAGGTGTGTTGGATAGCAAATACTCAGATTTGGCTGTAGAACAAGACAATCTGAGTACGCTATGCCAACAATGCACTAATTCATGTGCAACTAACCATGAGAATATTCTCAAACTGCATAAAGCAATGAAAAAATGCAGGAGCAATTCATCCAAATGGAAGAAAAGATTTCGTTACTTGAAAAAGAAAATGATCAATTCATTGATCGTGAAGCAGAAATGCGACGCGTAAATAATCAATTACGCGACGAATGGGACTCGCTAAAAAACACATCTCGGCTATCTTGCACTAGCATGTTAGAAACCCCGAGAAGTGTAAAACTCCAGTTACCCAAATTCAAGGGGACTGAAAACGACCGTCCAATGAAATTTTTATCTGCACTGAAAAAATATGTGCAGGCCACTAAGCCCGATATCACCAATCTGCAGTGTCTCATTTCACAAGCGTTAGAGGACGCAGCTAAAGATTGGTGGTACCTGGTGGAGAATAAAATCGAGTCACTTAAAGACTTTGAAAATTTCTTCAAAACACGATTTTGGAATGCTTCGATGCAAAGAAATGCAAGAAGGAAGATTGAACTCGGCCAGTACAACCCTCAGAGCAAGTACACCCGTGTTTAATACGCCACATATATACTCGGCCTTGCCAGTGAGTTAGATGTGGATTATAGTGAGGAGGATCTTGCTCAGCGTTTAATTGAGCATTTTGAAAAAGAGGTGCGTCATGCGCTTCTAGGGCGTGACGTCACCAACAACAAGGTATTATTCAAAATTCTCTCTGATTTCGATTTCGATAAGGAGAGAGTCGTAAAACCTTCGTTTCAACACAAAGCTCCGAGCACCTCGCAATCTGCTGCTCCTCCACGACCTCCACACATAAACGTGAGGAGCGTGGAGGTAGAAAAAACTACGGAGGCAAAAAGAACCTCAAAACCAAAAAATAATAGTACTCAACGAACTAAAAAGGAAATCGCCAATGCGACTGCTGAAATTGATGTACTTAATATCGAGTTAAACTCCGACCCGTGCAATAACGCCTGCTTAACTCCAGGAAACGGGAAGTAGTTGCGCGCAGGGCCTCGGAAAAAGCTCAACCAATTCAACTGTGTGCAACTGCACTAAAAAATACTGAAGAGAATGACGACGATCCGCGTCAAGATCTATTGCATGACATTGAAGGATCAGCTGCTAACCAGTCTTTATTACGTTGCCCAGAACTTTCTATTTTTATAGAGGGCATCGAAGTCAAAGCATTGCTTGACACTGGCAGCGAAATTACGTGCATCTCTCAAGAGTTTTATGAAAAGCATTCAAGCCTCTTTAAAAGCAAACCTACCTTCCCTATCTGCGGAAAGGTCGTAAAAGGCGCCACGGGTGATAAAACGACTCGTTTAAAGCGTCAGGTTTTACTGGAGGTAAAATTGGGAAATAGCCATGTTTCTCTAATTTTCATAGTTGTACCAAAATTAATCAAAGAGTGCATTATTGGTTATGACACCCAAAAAGGTCTAAAAATGTTCATTGACACAAGTCGTGAAGAAATTTATATGACCATAAATCACTCCGATGAAAAGTTTCATATAGAGAAACAACATTGGACAAAAATAACTTTGTTGCGATACGGATTATTTATGATGAGGCCACCGAACAAAACCGGGACCCATCAGCAGTCGACTACGATTTCGAATCATCTGAGCAACTAACCGACTCAGAGATCGATCGTAAAGTCCACGACTGTCATAATCTAAGCTCCAAAGAAAAAATTATTTTTGTAGATTTACTACGTAAGTACCGAAGTGTCTTTCGTAAAAAACCGGGTATGTTTACAACCTATACACACAATTTGAATTTAAAGGACAACCAGCCTTTTTATGTAAAACCTTACCCTATTCCAATGAACTTTAAAGATAAAGTAAGGGCAGAGGTAGATAAAATGCTAAAATTAAAAATTGTAAGGCACTTAACGAGTCCTTATATTAATCCGGTGGCTGTAGTCTCTAAAAGTGACGACCCGGTACGCCTGTGCCTCGATGCACAACGCTTAAATGAAAAACTCTATAAAGATCACGAATCGCCTCCAAGCATAGAGTCGATCTTTCATAAATGTCAAAATATTCAATATATGTCCACTATGGATCTCACGAGCAGCTTCTGGCAAGTTGCGCTCGATGAGGACAGCCGCAAATATACGGCTTTCATAATCGACAATAAGGTGATGGAATTCAATGTGGTTCCGTTCGGCCTGTCAACCAGCAGTGCAGCGCTAATACGCGCACTCGATTATGCAATCGGTGATTTACATGATTTTGTAATTCCATTCGTAGACGATTTGCTTTGCATTTCTACTACGTTTGATGAACATATCATGCACCTTGCAAAGCTTTTTGATAAAGCAGTAAACTGCAATTTTACATTAAGCTTTAAAAAATCACATTTCTTCCGAGAAGAAGTGACTTTTTTGGGCCATATTCTTACCAAAGATGGAAGTCGGCCACACCCTGATAAAATATCAGTGATAGTTAACTTCAAAGAACCAAAGAACATACCACAGTTGCAAAGCTTTCTGGGTTTTCTTAACTTCTTTGCAAAATTCGTGAAGCATTATGCGCACGAAACAATTCCCTTATTAACTTTGTTAAAAAAGGGAGTCGATTACATGTGGGACGAAGAAAAAAGACACACTGTCGAGCGACTTAAAGTGATTTTTGCAGAGAACCTTGTTCTCAAATTTGCTGATCCTTTGAAGCCGTATATTTTAACCACCGATGCAAGCGAATATGCCATCGGTGCGATGCTGTCACAATTGAATGACGAAGGGGATGAAGAAGTCGTTATCTTCATCTCTCGCACCCTCAAAGGCTCAGAAATTTATTATTTCACTACCGAGAAGGAAATGCTCGCTGTAGTTTGGGCTCTTAACAAACTCGACACATACCTTCGGGGGGCTGTCGGAATCACTATCCGAACAGACCACGAAGCCCTCATTTTTTTGAGGAGTTGCCGTTATGGTAACGCACGACTACGTCGTTGGGCCTTGGCCATCCAAGACTACGACATTACTCTGGAACATATTTCAGGTAAACGCAACGTCGTCGCAGATTACCTTAGTCGCCATATTGACGACGAATTAATTATGCGAAGAAAGGAGGAAATCCTAGTTGCATCCATCATAAACAACAAAGGAAGCGAGAGTCTGCGAGAGCGCTTCCGGAATTTATCAAAATCGCAAAAACAAGATCCAAAATGCCGATCTATATTCGCAGCATTGGAGTCAAAAAACGATATCACTCTTGCACGCTTTCGTGTGATCGATAACGTTTTATGTAAGAAAAGCACTAATGGCTTTTTTAAAGTTATCGTTCCAGAAGAAGTGGCCAGGCCGCTGATTCTCGAAATACACGAAGCATATGCCCATATTGGCAAGAAAAAAGTCCAAAAAATGCTCGAGGAAGACTTTTTTATATTCGGGCTCCGACCTCTGCTTTCAGAGATGTTGAATACCTGCGATTCTTGCCAAAGATCAAAGTATTCAACTACAAAACTGCAGCCTTTAATGCAACCCATCCTCACGGATCATCCGGGAGAATTACTCTCAATCGATTTTTATGGCCCATTACCCACATCAACTGCTGGAGCAAAATATCTGCTCACTACTGTCGATGTGTTTAGTAAATTTGTAGTAATATACCCCATAAAAAGGCAAACACCGCCACCTTGATTAGAAAAATCCTTCTGGATTATGTACCGAAATACGGTAAACCAAATAGGATCATCTGTGATCATGGCACGCAGTTCACGTCAAAGCTGTGGGCTAAAAAACTTAGTGACGAAAATATATCCTTGATTTTTTCTTCAATCCGCCATCCACAAAGCAATATAGTGGAGCGGGTGCATCGTGAGTTAGGTCGCTTTTTTCGAACTTTAATCGCCGACCAACACACAAAATGGGCAACTAAGGTGCCTATTATTCAATCCATTATTAATGAAACGCACCACGAGACGACGGAAAAAACGCCATGGGAACTGCACTTTCAAACACCTCCCGCACACGAATCTGGAGGCAATGGATGCAGTTTCCCGAAAAAATCCAACTTCACTTGAAGAAAGGATTTACCTTGCTCGTGACATAATGCACCGAAAATTAAAAACCCGTGCAAAAAGGCCAATGAAAATATAAAGCATTTTCAATTCCAAATTGGAGATGCAGTTCTCGTACGCGCAAACAACGTGTCCTCTGAAAAACACATCGCGAAATTTTTCCATGTGTATGAAGGACCTTATTTTATCAAAGAAACTGTGGGAAAAGATACTTATTTATTATCTCACCCAAGCGACGAAATTCGCGGAAAATTTCACTTAAGCCTGCTTAAGCCCTATTATTCTAGAAGCTTCGAGAATAAGGACTGAGGGCTATTTAAAGGCTGCCAATGTCAACAAAGGACAACAGTCGTAGTTACGCTATCCGTGACATCACTCACTTATCATGTCTAAACGTCAGAAGACAGTACATTTTGCTGCCAAGCCAACCGTTATCTATGGACGTGTGTCGCGCTTCATACCGGCCTACGGGCGAAACATCAAGGGCAGAGCCACGCAGACGGACGCCCTGAACACCGACCCTTCCGCCACTTCACCGGCGGAAGCATTAGCAACTTGCGCCAGAGCCCTGAACAGCGCAGATGAAGAGTTAGATGTTCTCCAGCGCAGGCATCGCGAACGCTGGGTCCAACATCATCTCTTCATGAGGAAGACCGCCGTTTGGGAGGAAGAGGTATATCAACGCACCAAGCATTTGAAGGACGCATTCAACACCATCTCCCAGACCATCAAGGCAGCGCTAGCCTCCCGACGGCGGGAGAGGCCCACATTGCCATGCCCAGCCGAGCAGGTGCCTGCGGAGACCAGCGACTCACCACCCGATCAGCCCGAACCTTCGCCGAGCACTCGTCAGCAAGTTGAGGAATCCGCCGGGCCATCTTCATCACCAGGCAGCGACGTGTGCCTCAATGAAGCACAACTGGATGCGTGGGCAAACGCAGTGCTATCCGAGTTTGAGGATAATTACTCTGAAACTCTGTAAGTTTGGGCTCAATATAGGGTGATTAAGACTATCCTTGTTGGTTTTATTTCGCTCGCCTATCTTATTCCGTTCCTACATCCCTCACTTTCTGCGCTATTAGTTAAGGGGTTAAGCCATTTGTTATTTTACTAATTCCTTTCTTGCATTTTGTGTTATTTATTCCTAAATCAAATCAATTTAATTTTTCAATTTAATATCTTGTCTTTTTTCTTTTTTGAAATAAAATTACTTAAATTTTTCAATTTAGATTAATTTTATTTGGGGGGCTATGTAACATGCAAGTCTCGTTGCATTTCTAAATCACAACGGAAATAGTAAATATCAATAAGAATATCGAGCACGTGCGAGTGTTTACAAACACTCAGGAGTGTAAACACTCGTATACTCGCTCATTCATTCAAGGAAGCAGCTGACGTCACGAATGAATCAAAACGACAACAAGACATTCGAGAACGTTCTCGAATGTTCCATACATTTCTATGCACTTCAATAATGCAGCTATTGGACTTTTATATTTTGTAAGAAGGCCACCAGAGGTACTTTCCTCCGGTACATCCGACGTTGTAATTTTAAATACTCTGGTGACCGTCATTCATGCTCTTTTTGTAACTTTTTCTTTTTTATACTGTGAAACAGGAGCCAAGGTGGGGAGAGCGAAGCAAATGTTCTAGAAGCTTCCAGAATCGTGGAGATCGGTATAAATACGACCGATCTCACCGATTCTGGTCATTCTGAGACTAGCTACGGAACAGCTATTAGCGCTCCAGCTTGGCTCCTCTCAAATAACTAATGTATTGAGATGATAATTAATTAATAAAGAGAGTCTTACTCTCGTTTTATACTTCTATCTGCTTTGGTCATTGACTATACCCTGTCAATTCTTTACCTCTTCCCAGCATGAAGTCATATATTAATTTAAACTTTTCAAATGTAAAATCGTATAATTCATTTTTTCTTATTCTTATTTTTTGTTGTTCAATTACTCGGGAACTTTTATATTAAATTTAATCAAAAACAAAAAAGACTTGTCTTTGACAGTCTAAATATCTTACAATATATATATATATATATATATATATATATATATATATATATATATATATATAGACATGTTTATCGGGGTTTATGAGGCCCAATCCTGTATATTAGTACCTACAGCCGAGAGTTGCCTATGGCAAGTGACTAAAGAAATAATGGACCCTGGGGTTATAGACTCTAGGTCGGGCCGCATAAACCCCTATATTTAGAAATATTATGAGGCCCGGGCTGCATAATCAAAATCGGGCTCGATAAACCCCTATATATAAAAAAACGGGCTTTATAAACCCCTTTAGAGATATGTATATATATATATATACATTTCGTTTACCAGATTTATGGAGCCCTTTTATACACATGAGCATATTTATGGAGCCCGTTTTCTTTTATGGAGCCCGGGTCCCATAAAATATTCTTATACGGCGTTTATGGAGCCCGATCTAGAGTTTCTATACCCAGAGAGGGATTATTTCTTTAGTCACTTGTATACGGGAGCTCTGGGTGTAGGTACTAATATACAGGGATGGGCTCCATAAAGGGGTTAAGTGATAATTATATATATATAATTATCTCCCCATCCGTTTATGGAGCCCATCCCTGTATATTAGTACCTACAGCCCAGAGATCCCTATGGCAAGTGACTAAAGAAATAATGGGCCCTGGGGTTATAGACTCTAGATCGGGCTCCATAAACGCCCGAGAAAAATATTTTATGGGACCCGGGCTCCATAAAAGAAAACGGGCTCCATAAATATGCTCATGTGTAGAAAAGGGCTCCATAAATCTGTTAAAACATATATATACGAGGGTCATTTGATAAGTACCTAGCCTACAAGTGAAAACACCAAAATTTTACAAAAAATAAAATTTATTTTTCAATGTAGTCTCCTTTTAGTTGAATACACTTGGTCCAGCGGTGTTCCAATTTTTTTAACCTCGTTGAAAAAAATGTTTTCTCTTGGTTTGCAAAATAGGCCTCCGTGGCGGCGATTATTTCGTTATTGGAGTGGAATCTCTTCCCGGCGAGCGAATTTTTTAGGTTCGGAAACAAAAAAAAGTCGCACGGAGCCAAATCTGGAGAATACGGTGGATGGGGCAGCAGTTCGTAGCGTAATTCGACCAATTTAGCCGTGGCGAGTGCAGAAGTGTGAGCCGGTGCATTATCGTGGTGGAAAAGCACTTTCTTTTTAGACAAATGGGGCCGTTTTTCTTCTAACACGGCGTCAAATCGGCTCAATAGTTCGGCGTAGTACTGTCCTGTGACCGTTTTGCCCTTCTCCAGATAGTCAATAAAAATCACACCTTGAGAATCCCAGAAAACAGTGGCCATCACCTTTCCGGCCGACGGGACCGTCTTCGCCTTCTTCGGAGCAGGTTCACCGGGTAAGGTCCACTGTTTTGACTGCTCCTTGTTCTCTGGAGTGTAGTAGTGAATCCATGTTTCGTCGACGGTCACGTAACGACGCAAAAACTCTTTTGGATTGCGATTAAACAGCTCCAAACACTGCTCTGAACTGGTCACACGGATGCGCTTGTTTTCTGCAGTCAGCAAACGTGGCACCCACCTTGCTGACAGCTTCCTCATGCCTAAAATCTCATGTAGGATATGCCACACGCGTTCTTCTGAGATGCCTACTATCGCAGCTATCTCGTGCACCTTTAATCGGCGGTCTGACAAAACGATATCGTGTATTTTTGTCACGTTCTCCTCCGTAGTGGCTGTTTTCGGAGCACCTGGGCGTGGATCATCAAAAACCGACGTACGACCACGTTGAAACTCGTTATACCAAAATTTAACGGTCGCCATCGAAGGAGAAGCATCCCCATACACTGCATCCAAGCGTTCTTTAATTTCACTGCGCGATTTCCCTTCCAAAAACAAGAATCGAATCACCGACCGATATTGTTCTTTCTCCATTTTTTCAAAAATCAACGGACACATTTGCTTTTACACGCTCTCAAAAATAAACTACAACTCCGATCCGGCTGAAATTTCGTCTGTAACCGTTTACAGGAAGATACTGCACTGTAGTGTATTTCTGGTGCGATAGTGGCACCATCTGGCGGTGAGGCTAGGTACTTGTCAAATGACCCTCGTATATATATATATATATATAACACACGCCCGTATCTGGTCGACACCTAACCTCACATATAACATGTTAGTATTTTTATATACAAATGTTATCATTTAGTGAGTTAGTTAATAATAATATATTTGAAAGACCTCAAGAAATCAACTAATTATGAGAAGAATTATGTGTATCAATCAACGGGGAAAATAACTTTTATTAATTAGATAACTATATATACATACAGATACACATACAGCTTATTTCATTTTGGATTTGATTGGAAAAATATAACCTATACAAGCGGCTGTGAATATCAATGGACAATAGCAATATACTAGAGTTCGACACGCGCGCTTCGCGCGCTGATTTTTTTTTTTAATTTACAAAAGAAGCTGTATAATTAATGAATGGTTTCTTTTTTATTTACAAGAGAAATGTTATTATTCAATTCATTATTTAAGGTTGTATGGGCTATATGTAAAAAATAATGTCAGATCAATAAAGTTTCGTCAGTAGGTCAATAATATCATTATAAACGTCTATGCCAAATTTGAATATGATTTACGTGCTAGTTTTCGAGATATTGTAGCTTAAAATTAACGTGGGTTCTTATGGAGATTCTCTGAATATAGCTAGGCTCGTCGTAGTTATTGAAAAAATTAAGTTGAAAAAATAGTGTTTAGTTCTTGTAAATTTGTGTATACGTAAAAGAAAACCGTTATAATCGATTGCAATTGAAATGAATTGCTTTTGCGAGCTAGTATTAAAGTTATAGCATAAAAACTGTGTAATAAGGCGTACAGTCATACTAAAAAGTGAAATAAATGAGCAATACAATGTTCTAACACCGATGTAAAGTTTTCTTCATAGTTCTAAAAAATATTTTACGTATTTGTTTACTCTTAGTACTGTAGAATATTAGTATTTTCGACGAATTATACGACCAAAATATTTGTCTTAAATTTTTAAATGAGACCTTACGGCCAATACAACCTTAATGCACTTATTTTGAATTCATTTAAACATTATGATATTTTTCATCAAGCTATGTTATAGTTTTATTGACTAAAAAATGTATGTATGAAGAAGTATTTGTTATTTTAATATATGATTTGTCTTTACCTTTTGAATTTAGTGTTAGTGATTCATTCCATTCCATAGTTTCCTGCTTTAACAAATTTAAAGGTTCATTCAATTCTATAGTATCAGAATGTCACTACAATGATAAAGATTAATCAAGTTCAATTTAATAAGCTTTTTTCATGTTGTGATTTTGTTCCATAAGTAAAATTGCCACTAAGATAGATAAACAATAACATAATTATGAAAAAAACTGTTTTCTGTGTTTAATAATGTTAAACATATAAAAAGGCAAAGTGAAAGTGAATATTTTTATATTGAGAAAACCATGTTTTTAATTTTAACTAAATAAAAATATCCTTATACTAATCCGACCATCATCACTAATAAAAAACCGCTCCCAATATACATTGGCACTTAGCTTCCTCAAACTAATGTATTTATTCCTCTTTTTAATTTTTTTTATGACAATAATTAATTGTATTATACAAAAGTTTCTCTATCTATCAAATATTGTCTGAAAAACGCTATTCGAAAATATTTTTAAAAAATTTTCAACCTCAAATATCTTTGGTCATGACAGTTCGATTTTTTTGCGCAATGAACAGTTTGAAGATATAAAAAATCTATATCCTCTATACCAAATTTCAAGACGATTAATTGGTTTTTATTCTTGTCATCGTGTGTCAGTGAAAACGCGTTTTTTTTTTAAATAATTTTTTTCTCAAAAACAAATGAAGATAATCTCTTGAAATTTATACCAAATATTATCTTCAATAAGCGTAATAAGTAAATAAAATTTTGAGTCGATAATCAAATATTTTTTGAAAAATTAATTTATGAAATATAAGAACATTTTCCATGACATACTAAAGATAATTTGAAAATTAAAGATAGAAAACGTAGGTAGTTTAAAGATTTTTTGGTTATAAAAAAAAGAAAATCGAAAAAAAATTAAAACCGAGTATTTTTTCGGGACCAAGAGAATAAGCTTTGTCTGACGAAAATAGGTGAAATGGTTTTCGAGATATCGAGTGTTTACACACACACACACACACACACACACGCGCGCGCGCGCGCACACACACACACACACACACATACACACACACGGGCACGCGCGCACACACACAAAATTTTCTCAAAATTGACAAATTTCAACATTATCACCTTAAACTATTTTTTTGAACATTTTTTTTCTCGAAAATTTTTGTCACCGACAAAATTTGTCAATTTTTGTTGCAAAGCTTCCTCTAAGGGGAATCAAAATAGATATAATTTACATTTGTACTAAAAACAATAAAATAAAAGTTAATATAAACATAACTCTATTTATCTATAAAAGTCCCTCTAAAACCATTAAAAAAACAAAAAAAATTCCCTATATAAAAAATATATATGTACAAATATAACGTAGAAAATTAATTCAAAATTTACCAATATTACTTTTTGATCAAGTAATGAATAAATATATTTTTTTAAATAAAAATTTTTCATCGATTTATGAATTGATTATCAATTTTTATCAATTAATATATATCATATTTTCCCGCTCACAACACATGCGCTATCTCTATACCATTCCACCATAACTGTAAGAGTGTCTCTATAACCTTGCGCGTGTATGCCCTCCCGTATATATAGTGCTTTCCTATAAGGTATACCTACATATAGCACTCTCGTATATATAGGTATACCTTATACACTGCGAACGCACATACGCGCGCTGCACGGTTGTAGAGACTCCCTAAGTCCCTATTGTTACGAACCCAGTGGCCATAAACTAAAGTCTTTAATATAGAGTGGCAAGCGAATGTAATATAAGACAAATGAAATTCTAGAATGGCCCTAGGGTTTTATATAGGTAGTGGGATCGTCGTCCAATTAAGTACAAAAGTACAAATAGCACAAGAAATAAATGTATTATACTTTCTTAAATTATAAATTAAGTGACATAAATTGTTATTTTATAGTTTGAATTTTGATTTAAAGACTACGCTATCGTCTTATGCACAAATATAAATTTAAATAAAATTAATCAAAGATATAATTGATGTTACATTCGTGGATGGTATTAGTTATTACATAAAATTATTAATTATTAACTGGTTAACTTAAAAATCTTATCTATCTTTTACTCGATGCTATGTAAAAAGTACGAAAATTAATATAAAAGTTAATTGAATGAATTGAATTTGTTATTGCGATTCAAAATCCTTAATTGAAATTAAGAAGGAGAATTTATTACGTATTTATATTAAGTAGTCTTGCTAATCTTATATCTTAAATTATTAAAGACTTATCTACCTTATTATGCTATTAAAATACAGAATTAATTATAAACAGATAATTGATTTATACTTTAAATCGTAAATTATTTATCCTTGAATTTAGATATTATGATTTGAAATATTTTAAAATAAAGTCTAATTTATATTAATTGATCTTAATAATTTTAATAATCTTAACTTCTTAAAATCTTATCTAATTCGTTATTCTATAAAACACAGAGTTAAATATGAAGAGTGAATTAATTTGTAAATTATCTATCTTTAAATTCGCTATTATGACTCGAATCTCTTAATCGACTTATTAACGAGACGATTTGCAAATATGTATATATGTATATGTTATCTGATTTATCCGTCGGATTCGGTATTGATTGGGGCTCTTCCCTCGATATGGACGGCCGTGGACCCAATTTCAATCACCCGCTGTCCTGGTATTCACCCTGAAGTCCCAAAGAAAACCACAGCCTCAAAAACCTTGGGCAGGACAGCTCTCCCTCCTCTGATTGGTGAGGTTGTTGATCCTTTCGTTGTTGTTAACTTGTTGTTGTTTAATGCAGTAGACTCGTTGAAAGATTGTCGAAGTAATTGAAACTGGTTGATGACTCGTTGAAACTTCTCGAAACTCGTCCAAACTCGTTGAAACTGGTTAAAGCTCGTTCAAACTTTTTGAAACTCGTCGAAGATTGTTGAAACTTGTTAATACTTGTTACAGTTAACACTTGATGAAAGCCGTTGAAACTTGATATAAATCGTTGAAAATGCGTTGATCTTGATATAACTATATATATTCAGCGTAATTCTTGAAGATACGTGGGTGCTGATAGGTACAAGATTGGATTATTTCTCTAAGCGAGACTGCCCGTCGGTGTGCTGGGCTCCCCTTTTATATGGTGAGCGCGGACCTGAAAGCCGTTGAGGATGATCCTTCTCCCTCTGGTGGCGAGAACTTGAAACATATCCATAGCTTGTGGAAAGGCTGTAGGATCCACAAAATCTGAAAGGAGGCTCCGCCCCCTCCTTCTGTGGTGGGAGATTCTGCTTCTCTCATTGGTTCCCTCGTTTGGTCGGTTACCTACTACGTAATTTCGTGGAATTTTTTACTACCTAGAGGTTCTAGGAATAAAATATCCGTTAAAATACTCTGCAACAGATTATTATGTATGTTATTACGTTTAATGACGTATTATTAATAACAATATTAATCAACAATTTATGCAACTTGAATCATCAACAATTTGTTCTTACTTTGTTTATTTACTTGGTCTCTTCTTTATTAATCAAAATGATCTTAATTTTATCAATAAAAAGTCCTTAAAACAACAAATTGTTAATCAACCGATAAACTATCGCTAATAACTTTATTAATTAGCCAGTTTAATTGTTTTAATTAATATTAATTAACCTCTCAAGTTAGATTTATATGCTATCATTATTAACTATACATTGCATTAAATTGCAATTATTTTCAATATTATTCATCAATGCCTTAAATTAATAGTTATCTATAAAAATATATTGGAATTTGTTGCTAAATTTGTTATCAAATTTCGTGGATTCTCAACATTTGTTTATCCTTACTTATATGGCAATTATTAAACATCCTTGATGCATTTACTATTAACATTCCTATAGTCATAATGTTATTAATTAATTATATGTTCAGTTATGTTTTATTACGCAACTCCTAACTTTCTTGCTAGTCATTGACAACTGGTATAACAAAGCCTTTATTTATTTATTGCAATTGACATTAATTATCCCCGAATTGGCCGTAGTTCGTTAACCTTATAATGCTGCATGATATCATTAATCTTCAATTAACGTTGAGCAACGTTTGGTTACTATAGTCCCGGAAAACTACTTAATTATAAACAATTGTTGTTATTACGCGTCAGTACCTCCAGAATAGCCAATTATCCAGATAACTCGATATTGTTCCTAAATTTGTTGTTTATTATCTATAATTGCGTTTTATTGTTTATTTTTTTTTTGCCCCTATGATAAATTATTGTTATTAATATTATTAATATCCTGAGTTGGTTATGATGATTGTTGCTAATCAACTCCTTAACTATTTTTAGTTATTATATTCATTTATTTACACAACGTTGCACAACGTTATTATCCTCCGATTATACGTCGCGCAACGTTTGCTATATAATACCGCGCATTCTTAAATAATTATAAGCGTTATATTTTAACAGTTAATTATCAGCGACGGTGATGCTCATGATTTGTTGATTATTGTTATATGGTTGTTTCTTAACCTGAAATTATGACAGCGTTGCTTCTGTTATTTAAATGGTTATCAGAACATCAATTATTCCCAAGATTTTAATAGCATTTGTAGTATTATTTATAATAATCTCCGTATTTGTTATAATTTAACCTATCATTATTATTTCTAGTTATTTCCACGAATCAATAAGGCTCATTCTCATGTTAGTAATACGCATGAATAAGTAGCGTAAAAGGTGTCGATCGACTGCTCCCGTTGTAAAAGGGGCTTAAAGGTTGGTTGGCATCCATTTTGTATTCTAAGGAACGCCAGTTTCTTACAGCCCCTCCCTTATATAAAACGCGATCCCATGGTTCGCGTTTTAGTTTTCGTGCTATACTTATGTGAATTCAAATCTTCGCGTTTCCCCGCCGTATGACTAAACCCGCCCGATGCCCGAAGTCGCCGGCCGCGGCCAAATGATGGCGCCACGCCCCATGATAGCCTAACTACATACTCCGGCCCGTTGTTTTGACAGCTGCGGGGCCAGTCCCGGCGGGAGGTTAGGAAAACATAAAGATGAAGAGGCTTCCTATGTCCTCCCGGCTCCATATCGGGCGTGTACCTCGTGTGAGCGAATAAACATGTCTTTTGCAAAAAAAAGGCCTTTATTAAACACACGAACCTTTACATATAAAATACAAAATTATAATCATTCCTAGTCGATGCACAAAACCCTTTCATAATCCCTTACATAATCTCGCTCTAGTCATAAGACCCCCTTTTATTCTAGCTATCACCTTCTTAGTTACAAAATTTTATGGAACAAAGTTCTCCTTTTGCCATAACCTCTTTCAATGGTAGGACTTTTACGAAGCAAAATTCTCCCTTGTTATAAACTCTCCTCATCAAAACAGAATTCTCCTTTATTGTAATCTCCCAAAAACAGTTTCTTCTTGTCGCAATTTTTTTTTTTTTTTTTTTTTTAGTCAAAAACAAAAAACAAAACTCTTTTTTGTCATAAACTTCCTTAGTTATAAGTTTTCCTAAGCAAAAAGCTTAAAGAAAACAAAATTCTCTATTGTAATAATCTTAGTCATAAAATTTTTATAAAACAAAAACTTTCTAGTTGAACTATCTTAATCGTAAATTTTTATAAAGCAAAACCTTCTTTCCCTTTTCGATTCTAATTACACAATTCTATATCACTTTATTTTCTGATTCTTGATATCACTTACATTCGAAAAGGGAAAATTCTAACTGAAATATGTATTACCTTTCCTTGAGGAATAAATAAAAAAAATTAATAGAAAAAAAAATTATAGCCCCCCCCGTACTTTCTCTTTCCCCCCTTTTCTTCAGGGAACAATTCCTTTTTCCTTTATGCCCCAAAGGCGTATCCTGATGAAAATACGCGTCCATCCTCAATTCCGTCACGGTGGGAGAGATACACTAAGCAACAGGCATCATATTCCCTGATGCTTTTCTTGCGCCCGACAAAATCTCCGCAAAGCTGGTACCTGGGATGGTCTATGAGATTATCTTTTCCAACATTATGTACAGCGTGATATGTATATTCTTCGTTTCCTCCTTGAAACTCATGACAAGGTGGGCACCTCCAGCGAATCTGGTCTGGTGCTTTGTAATAAATGGCCTTGTAGCAACGGCATTCCCTAGTAGCAGTGACTGACGGGCTGCCTCTCTTGGCCTTCTGCAGTCTATTTAGGCTCTGCCTGTCTCTTAATGCTGGAGGTGCTCGGTAGGGCATAATTCCCCTATTTGGAGCTGGTGGGTAATTTGGATGTACAGGGAGATCGTGGCCCTGTACATGCAACTCCTGGAGTACTGGTCGCTGTCCTTCTTCTCGTGGTATGACCCCAGATACCAAGCGAGCCTGCGGTTGCACCAGGTAAATAGGTATTATGTTTTCTTCGGCTTCCAAATCAATTACCCCAGGATCAGCCATGATTCACTAAAAGATACATAAGAGAGCGCATAATTTGTATTTTAAACACGTATTCGTGTTTATACATGTGTTTGTATGCATATATACAAGCTTATACTGTTGGAGTTATTTCCGGCCTCTTTCTCGCAGGTTATTTGACAAGATTCCGGGTCGTAACCTTGCTGCAACGATTTTTTTCACTCCTTGATCGCGCACCACCCTCTCTTCCCTGCTCTACTTTGGAGACGACGTCCTTGATGTAATATTACGCACTCAAGCTTTTGGTCGCGTACTGCGCAGTTGTCCTCAGCTCGGACTTTAGTTGCGTATTGTATACTTGATCAGCAACTGTTACAGATTAGTCGGCCCGCCCTACCTTACCATCAGTCAAATGCTCCCGTCTCGATTCGGCAGCGCCATACGACCATGCTTAAGGTAGTTGTATCCTTAGGGCACGGTCTACAATGACGCAGGGTGCTCACTACGACAGCTGCTGCATTATAGTCAACAAAATCAGAGAAGCATATGCGCATAGAAAGATGTGAGTCTACAGTATGCAAACATACAGTTACTTGAAAAACGCATTTTCGTAGGTTTTCCTCTCTCGAATATGTCTTAGTTCAAATATTCCATACTTATACGGCCTTCACAATAGCTTTTCTCAGAAACTATATGTGTCATATGTCCGAATTTTGGTGGCGAGTCTTTAACCATAATGATAAGTAATAGGTTAGTTTTTGTTACGATATTACGAAACGTCTTTCTACAATGAATTTAAATTCGCCCCCCCCCTTTTGGTGGTTGTTCCTATGCTTCCCATGTTAAAGTGTCCGACCGCAAAATCGGCACGTGTCATTTCTTGAAAATTTCGCATACGCATGGGCATCGGCAAGACGAACGCGTGCTCGGAGTTTCAAAAGGATCCTAACCCCTCTCCCTTTTTTTTTTTTTTTTCGTGCGCGCGCGGATTTAAAGCGTACCTTATATATTTTAGAACTATTTATTCTAATCAAAGGTTTCTGGAAAATAACTCAGTTTGTCTGTCTTTTATGGAGATTAAATTTCTTAATTATTTATTTTATTTAAGGATGTATTTGGTAAAATTGATAAGATTACTTACTTTAATTAACGGGGTATTTTCTAAAATTACTTGTTTTAATTAAGGGTGTACTGTTTATTTTAACTAAAGGTGTATTTATAAAATTAATTGTTCTAACAAAATTAAAATTAATTATTCTAACAAAATTAAAATGAATTGTTCTAATAAAATTAATTTTTTTTTATTAGGGGTGTATGGAGCCCCTGCCTTCGCTCCGTACAGTGAGATACGACCGCAAAAATTTCGCTGGGACATTCTACAGAAATTAATTGCTTTTAAAGTTCTTAATGCCGTGAATGCCTCCAACTCTTTTATCTCTCCTTGGTACCCCTTTAAAATTTCCCCCTTTTTTTTAAAAAATACAATATTTTACATGTTTTATCGCAGAAACGCACGCTTTAATTTATTTACATGCACACTTTTAGTTCGTCCGTTACCTAAATCTATTTTAGCATTTACGTCGTTATATAATTCTATTATCTTGTACCGCCTTGCGTACTGTTCGTCCATCTTATCATGTCGCGGTTCTTTTAACAAATACACCTCATCTCCCTCTTGAAATGTCTGAGAATTTAATTTTTGGTCATATAATCGTTTAGAATTTTCCTTAGCTAACAACAACCGATCCTTAGCTTCTGTCTGCGTTTTTGTTAATTTTGAAATTAATTCATCTAAGTACGTCGCGTATGTTTTTTCCGGGTTTTTATTTTTGAATTCCGACGGGAGTCTAGCCTTCCTACCGAAAACTAATTCATGGGGGGTAAATTCATGAGCTGCGTGTGTCGAAATATTATATGAAAATATGGCGCATTTCACCCATTCATCCCAATCAAACTTATCATGATACATTTTTAAATATTCTACGAGTGACGCGTGGCTCCTTTCCAATGATCCCATGGTTTCGGGCCTAAAAGCGATTGATTTGTATTGTTTTATTTTGAAGATTTTCGCGAAATTTTTAAACAATTTACTTTGAAAGTTACTTCCTTGATCCGTCTTTATAATTTGGGGGCAACCGAATCTACAAATAAATTCGCGAGCGAAGGCTACTGCAACCGTTTCGGAGGTTATATCTGATAGGGGGATTGCGTCCGAGTATTTTGTTAAATTACATTGCATTGTAAGTAAATATTTGTTACCGTTATTTGTCACCGGCAAAGGACCTACAATGTCCATTTCTAATACCTCAAAAGCCTCCGAAGGAGTTGTTGTAATTTTCATAGGCTGCTTTGTTTTTATTCTTACTAGCTTTTTCTTCTGACAATTTTCGCAGTTTTTTACGTAATTAATAATATCCTCCTTCATTCCCGGCCAGAAATATTGATCGCGAATTCGCTTATAAGTTTTGTAAATACCCTTATGCTCTCCTACGGCAGAGTCATGGGCTTCAGATAAAATTTTTGAACGGTCCTCAATTGGGGGTTCAATGACTTCTCCGGTACAAATTGTAATTTGTTGGTCTCCCTCATCCCAATGAGCTCGTATGTTATGTTCGATGGGTAACCAATGTAATTTTTCTACACTGTCTCCGTTTTTAGCAATACTAACCGATTTTGTGTTTTCCCCTATCATACTATTTCGTAATCACTCTAATCCGTTTATTACATTTTCTACTTTTAGTAATTCGTCATATCATTCTTTTGCTATTATCGAATATACCAATTTCCCATTAGATAAATCGGTTTGCACTACATATCCCATTTCTAAATTTTCGTTTTTTATAAGTTCTAAATTTATGTAACCTTCGTCCACCAATTGCCGGCATACTTCTGAACAAATTTTGCAATCAAGTGATATAAAATGTGCTATATTATCTTTTCTCATAGTTAATTGATCTCTCGACAATAAAACGTGATCTATTGTAAATAAATAACATCTTTCTTCAATTTGTTAAATTTGATTCTACCGGTTTATTATTACAAAATTTTCATATTTATTATTTTAATTTCATCGAGTTCTTGGTCGCTTTCGTCAGACGCATTATCGGTTTCATCATCATTATCAATTTTATCGTTCATTTGGTCATCTTTAAAATCACTATTGCTTGTTAACTCATCGTTACATATATCATCATCAATTATCATTTCTGTCAGACTAACATTATCATTTTTTACTTCAAAATTATTGTTATTTGAATTGTCAGGCTCATTATTCATTACTTTGTTTGTTAAATCACCACTAAATTCATCAAATTCATTATCAATTTCCATAATTATTAAATCATTATCCGTTATTTTCTTGATTTCCGAGTTACTCGACTCATTTGCATCGTTATCAGTTTTCCTTTTCTCATTTTGCTTTTCAGTTTCTTTCTTATTTTTCTCTTTCTTATTTGGTTTTGCTTTTATCATTTGTTTATTAGGCCCCTTGCCAGCTTCAACTAATACGTCCACCGGGGTTTCTTGAGTCCACTGAAGGCTGGCTACCGACGGACGACTCCCTCGTTGGGCCTCCCAGGATGTGGTAGTCCTGGTGGGCAGTAAAACCCTGTCCCATGAGACCGGCGTAGGCGGCTTACCTCGAGGTGATCGTTCTCACCCCTGCTGGCAAGAGTACTTCGCCTCTTCAGATGCCTTTGACACAACTCCCGGGATACCCCGGTGGGAAGCTCAATGCTATCCCGTGAGGGAACCATCAGAGGCTCTGGCTCGTCATCAGTTCTCGCTGTTGTGTCTGCCAGAGTAAATCCTGGGTGGGTAGAAAACTCCCCCACGACAGCATCATGCGAGCTGGATTTGTTATTTTCATTGTTTCTCTCTTTCTTTCTTTCATCAGTCCTCGCTGTTGTGCCTGCCAGAGTAAATCCTGGGTGGGTAGAAAACTCCCCCACGATGGCATCATGCGAGCTGGATTTGTTATTTTCATTAATTTCTTGCTCAATTACACTATGCAACTCATCATTCATACGTGTTAGTTTATAGGATCCTGATGGCTCGACATCCGCAGGCCGATACACGCCGCCCTCCGGTACCTGAGGGCCGCGAGCCGGTTCCATCAGATCTCGATCCAAACAGTTTTCCTTTTTATCGGTAATCAAGAATACCTTTTCTATAAATGTTTCTGATATTATATGTTCTGAGTCTGTCAATTCATTGCAATTTGAATTTAATTCATCATTTATCAAAGTTAAAACAGGATTTCGTGATAATGCGTCTGCGTTTGTGTTTACTCTCCCGGGTCTATGTTCAACGTCAAAATCATAATCCCTTAATTTGAATTCCCATCGCCCAATTCGTGCAATTGGGTCCTTTAATTTGTGAAGCCAAACTAAGGCGCGGTGATCAGTTACTAAAGTAAACTTCCTTCCAAATGAATAAGGTCTAAAGTGATAAATAGCGAATACTACAGCCAATAACTCCTTTTCAGTGGTTGTGTATTTTGCTTCCGCATCGTTTAAAGTTCTCGAAGCATAGGCAATTGGTGGGCCATTTCCTATTTTCCCTTGGCTAAGAATAGCCCCTAAGGCAAAATCTGAAGCATCAGTTGTTAATATAAACGGCTCATTGAAATCAGGGTATCGCAACAAGGGTTCTGTACATAGAATTTGTTTTAATTTTTTAAACGCATTTTCTTGATTATCACCCCAAATAAAGGGTATTCCCTTTTTTAATAGATTCATCAATGGTTTAGCAATTTTTGAGAAATCTGGAATAAAACGTCTATAATAACCTACTAACCTCAAAAATTGTTTAACATTTTTTGCACATTTAAGTCTAGGAAATTCCATAACGGCCTTGATTTTCATGGGATCAGGTCTAACTCCCTCCTCTGAGATTATGTGCCCTAAGTAAGTTACTTCTTTCCTTAGAAAAAGACATTTCTCGGGTTGTAAAGTTAACCCGGCAGTTTTTAATCGACCGAATAATTATTTCATTTTTATTGTATGTTCTTCTATTGAAATCGCATAGATTACTATATCGTCCATATATACAAATAATTCTATTCCCTGTAACCCGCTCAAAATTTTATTCGTTAGGGACTGAAAGGTACTCGGAGCCCCTTTCAATCCCATAGGCATTCGTTTGTATTGATAATATCCAAATGCTGTGGAGAAGACTGTCTTCGGAGCATCCTTAGAGTCTATTGGAATCTGGTGAAATCCCGATGCTAAATCCAAGGTTGAAAAATACTTCGAACTTTCCAACTGATCCAATATATCTGTGATATTAGGGAGGGGATATGTGGAAGCGATTGTTTTCTCATTCAATGCTCGGAAGTCTATAACGAGACGCCATCGTCTATTTCCTTGAGCATCCAGTTTCTTTGGGACTATTAAAACAGGAAAATTATAAGGGGAGTCAAATTCTTCGATGATGTCATTATCTAGCATTTCCCGGACCTGTTTTTGTGACTCTTCTCTTAGGTTAGGTGGCTGTCGGTATTGTTTCACATTGATTGGAATTTCATCAGTTGTTGGTATCTTATGAGCAATCGCCGATGTTTTACTTAATTTATCCCCAGGAAGATGAAACTGATTTGGAAACTGTTCTATAAGATTAATTATACTATTCTTTTCTCCCATGTTTAGTTCATTTAGATTTAAACATTGTATTATTCTGGCTACTCTGTGTTCCTTTTCAATTTTTGCTTCCTCATTACTACTTGCCTGTATGGTTCGAACAGGTATAACAGTATAGTCATAGCCTTCTAGTATGAGAGGTGGTATAGTGATATTCAAATTCTCAGTAGTGGTATTTATTATAAACATATGGGCTCTTCCATCCTGGTTTCTAACTAAACATCCGCCGGCATAAAGTCCTGGTCCGGCTTCGATCCTAGGAATATATCCTGATTTTCTATTGTTCCTTATTTTTGCTTTTATGAGTAATCTAGTCCTAGCAGGGACAAAATAAGTTTCGTGAGATATGAATGGTATGTTTGTGGGTGGATCACGAGTCAAAGTGAGTTGTTTATCCGGGAATGATAAGATAGCATTTTGCGTTCTTAAAAATTCACAACCCAAAATTCCATCATACTCTATAGGAAAATCATCGGGTATACTTCCATTTTACAATTTAAATCACTTAAGTTTATGTCAATACTACCCAAAGTGCGTATTATTCCTTCGCTGATGCCTGTTAATTGATACAATTTATTTGTTCTTACTTCCTTCGAATTTTTCAACAGTCCTTGTTTTATTATATTTAATTCGGATCCAGTATCTATCAAAAATTGCGGATATTCTTTTATTAATTTGGTAGTATATAATGATACAGTCGGAGATTTTAATTTTCCTTCTTTTCCAAGGGCGACAAAGATTCTGTTTTGGGCACTTGATTGTTCTGATTGCCCACCGTCGTGCCCACACGGCGGACATGGTTGGAGTTTAAAGACATGTTATCGCTATTGTTATTTGTTGATCGATTGCCTTGCTATACCTGTCTATTTCTGCAGTGGTTCCAGGTATGCCCTATTTTCTTACAAAAATTGCACCTCCGAGACTGATTCTTCTTCCAGCATGTTTCCTGTGTGTGTCCAGGCGTATTACAGAAAGAACAATGTTTATTTTGATTTTTCCTCTTACGACATTCCTCCCAAGTGTGCCCTGATATCTTGCAAAAGTTGCAGTTAGGGTGTTGCTTTCCCCTTTTTCGGCACTCATCCCATGTATGTCCAGGTATGCCACAGGAAATACATTGTTCACCTTTTTTATTCTTTTGTTCTCTCCTTCCTTGACATTCTCGAGCGAAATGCCCAGGTTCGCCACATTGATATCAGCTCGTTGACTGTTTCTTGTTCGGTGGTTGGCCTTCACTGGAGCTTCTATCCACTATTCGGCATCGTACCTGGTTCCCTTGTTCCTTATGTATTTCCCTCCATAGGTTAACCTCTCGTTCCGCCTCGATAGCCTTGCTGATAGCCGCTTCGAGAGTTGTGAGTGCAGGCGAAATTCCTATCATCCGATGATTGATGTCCTTCTGTAGACCTAGTTGAAAATTAGTAATCGCCGTGGCAATGGTGCCTTGGGTATCCCTGGGATGATATCAGCCTCAAAGTCCTCATTTATTCGTTCCATAGCCTGCTGGAAGAGCTTTGTTGCTCGCAAACCATATTCAGAGACCTTTTTGCCAGGTTTCTGTACCAGTCGAGATAATTCGGTCTGTATCTGAGATAAATTTTGAGCAGGTGTAAATGTCCTCTTTAATTCTTCCAATAGTTCCTCTAGGTTAGAAAAGGTCTTGAATTGTAAGTAAGCCTGCGCGTCTCCGATTACTCTAGACTTCACTAATTTTACAAAAAATTCTCTATCATTCGGATTTACAAAACGCTCCGCGTCTCTGCATTCCCTGATAAACTGATTTACTGAAATATTTCGACCATTAAATTCAGGAATTACTTTTACTACCTCTGAAGTCTTTTTATAACTACTTAAACTATTATTATTATTGTTATTATTAGCATTTACTTCGCAATAGTTGAATTAATCTTGAGAAGGCAGAGAACCCGGAGCGCGACCTGAGAAAGCAGGCCTATATTGCACCGGTAGGACCGAACGATCGGTGGGACCCTTTTGAGTTAAATCCATTGCGGGTTCTAGGTTTTGTTGTTCGATACTTGGTTCAATTCTACCTCCGTCTAAAAGATTGTTATCATTAATATGGGGAGGTTGAGTACTTGGTTCAATTCCGTCAGGGACCGAGGGGTTGTTATTATTAATGTGGGAAGGTTGAGTACTTGGTCCTGGACCAGTAGCCACAGTTGAATTAATATTACCGCTACTCTCAGACATTTCTTTATTTATTATATCCGATGCTATTTTGGACAATCCCACCGCTGTCACCAAAATGTTACGAACCCAGTGGCCATAAACTAAAGTCTTTAATATAGAGCGGCAAGCGAATGTAATATTAGACAAATGAAATTCTAGAATGGCCCTAGGGTTTTATATAGGTAGTGGGATCGTCGTCCAATTAAGTACAAAAGTACAAATAGCACAAGAAATAAATTTATTACACTTTCTTAAATTATAAATTAAGTGACATAAATTGTTATTTTATAGTTTGAATTTTGATTTAAAGACTACGCTATCGTCTTATGCACAAATATAAATTTAAATAAAATTAATCAAAGATATAATTGATGTTACATTCGTGGATGGTATTAGTTATGGCATGGTGTGGTTTGTGCACATAAGAATTATGCACATATTTATTGTGCACACTTTAGCATTGGTGTATATCTATATCTATGTGTTGTAACGGGATGGCTAGTGGGGGAAAATCCCAACAAGCCACAGGCCAGCGATGCCCTAGAACACGGTGCCGCGGGTGTCAGACTAAAATGACTTGCCCGGGGATCTGCTCCTGGAATCCCGAAAACAACGCGAAGATCGCACACGAACTTCGCTTTCCAACTAATTGGATCGCTGAGTGAAAAGCGCGCGCTCGACGAGTAAAGCGCGCGGCCGCTATGCTCAGATATGAAAACGACCGGCGGAGTCGTTTTCCCGCGGAGGCGGCGGTATCCGGGAGAAGGACAGGTTGTAAAGAACAACGCGACGAGTAACTAGATATCACAATATATTCACAAACACTAATCTTTACAAGCACGACGCAAGTGCTGATTAGAACAAAGAGTTAGTTCGCGCGCGACCGTTAATATTCAAACGCGCGAACTACACGGCGCGCGGCGAAGCTGCTAATTTCGCGCGCGGTGTTAAAGTACGGAGGGCTGACACACACCCCCACGTACACGGCACAGAAGGCTTGCACGGGGCGATTTCCGTGCGAGCCTTTACAATAAACCCGCGAGAGGAGAGTAGAAAACTTACGTTAGGAAGGAGCAGCCGGTGCACTCGACTCTCTCTCGCTCCCTGTCGCTCGCACAGCAGTTGTGCTCTCTTTCTCTCTCTCTTGCTCACTGTATCGTGTCGGCAGGCGGGTTGGCTGCCGGCTCGTTTCTCACAGTCTCGTGCGGCTCACGCGGCTCGGGACAGCTCTCTCTCTGTCTCTCTTTCGCACGTTCACTATATACGGCGCCTCCACTACACTCGCGGGGTCTCACAAGGTACGATAGGACGGCGCGGACAAGTAAAAACAGGAGAGACACGGAGGAGATGTTTTTCGCGCGATGGCAGACACGAATATGGCTCCCTTTTCTCGCGGGAACCAGTTAGCAGCTTCGCGACGGATTACGGGCATTTTACGCGTCGCGAGACCGATTCGCTACGCGCGGCGCGCCTCGATTCGGCTGCGCAGGAGTTGCGCGCGCGCGCTCACTACCTTCGCGCGGTAGATTAGAATCGCGGCTAGACACGCGTTACACCCCCCCGCCAGACGCTGCTTAGGGGACCGAGAGCAGCTCTGCTAATCATGGCCGTCGTCGTACCTACTAATATGGTAGTAATGATTATGAGAAGGAGGTTCGGAAAGGAACATTGCAGAATCGGAGTCACCGGTTTTTCTTTTTAATTTTTATTAAAAAAAATATATAAAAAAAAACTTCAGGGCTTCACCCCTCTTCAACTGGACCGGGAATACGATCGGCGCCCCTTGTGACGAACTTGGTTGTGACAATGTTTTGACTTTTTCACCTCAAGCTCGACACACATGAAGCACCGGGGGATCGCGTTACTGCCGAGCGCATCCCGGGCCGCTCGCTCTTCTTCGAGCGCCCTCCTAAGGCGCTCTTCTTCTTTTTGGAGACGGCGCTGGGCCTCTTCCTTGACCCGGCGCGCCGTCTCCTCCGCCTTTTGGAAGGCGGTGCGGCGCAGCCTGGCGGCCCTGGCCTCTGCGGCGGCCGCGAGCTCTTCGCGCCGGCCTTGGGCCATTCCGATCCGATTTGCCGGCTTGCCGCTCGCCGGCCTTACCGTGGCACTGGAGAAAGACCTCCAGTGCGGCCAGGGCAGCGTCCTCCGCAGCGCGCGAGGACTTGCTGAGGTACCGCGCTTCCTCGAGGGCCTTCTCCACTGGGACCCAGGCCGCACCGACGTCATCACTCGGTGCCCACTTGGGGGCCTGGGTCGGAGAACTCTCTTTCCTTTCTTCGTTGGCCCGAGCCGCGCCGGCGTTTCCTTCCGGCGCCATCTCTGAGGCTCGGACCGACGCCTCTTGTGAACGCCGTTCTTCCCGGCTTTCCTGCTGCTCCTTCGGGAGACGAGGTTGCCGAAGCGGACTGGGACCGGCCTCTGCCCAGGCCGGCTCCGAAGGTCCCTTTCTTGGCTTCGGCGCCTCTATCTCCTCGATCACGACGGTGGAGGGCTCTTCCACTGGCTGGGGTGCCAGTGTCACAGCATCGATGCCCTCCACGACCTGCTCCAAAAAATCGATGACGGCGGGGTCAGGATTGCACTGGATTAATCCAGCGATCACCTTCTTCGCCGTCTCCGCTATTTCGGGAGTCAGGCCTTGCATGTCCTGAAACAGGTAAATCGATCCCGGGGAGGAGTGAGATTGAGGACTGGAGAATTAAGACGAACACAGGTTAGTACGTACGACACAAGTTGGACGGCACAATTATTGCTTTTTATACGCTCGGGTTCTACGAGGACTAATTAGTCCGGCATCAGCAGGTACGGGCTTCTTCTTCGAACCCTTTGGCCTCCCTGGGCCTCGCTTGGGTTCTGTTGGACCGGCCACACGCATAGGCCGGCCATCGCTCGCACGCTTTCCTGGCCTAACTAATAGCGCGGTCTTACGAGGTGGACCGCGCCTCTTAGCCGTCGCCCGAGGCTGTACATTCCCCTGGCTAACTCTGTGGCCCTCTGACGTGTTACGTTCGGCTGAAGAGTCCCTCGCTGGTAGCGCCTGGGCTACTTCTGCTGAGACGTATCTCTTGAGTTGCTGCGCATGGACGGGACGTATCGTTCGACCATCCTCACCTTGGATCTCATAGGTGTTTTCGCCTAGAATATTCACAATCGTGTAGGGCCCCGCGTACTTCGGGGCTAATTTGGCAGAAATCCCCTCAGCTGCTGAGGATAGTACCTTATTCTCTCTCCATACACGATCGCCTAGACAGAATTGTGGAGGTCGACGATGAGCGTCATAATATTTGGCTTGTCTCGTCTGCTCCGCTTGCGCGTCGGCCGCCGCCCGAACGTGCAATTCGCGGAGCTTGTCCATACGTACCACCCAATTGTTTATCGCCTCTTGCTGCCCTTGCTCTTCGGCTAACCTGTCTTCCTCCCGCCTTAGTGTCTTCGGTGGGTCGGGTTGTCGGCCGTAAATGAGCATGGCAGGACTTATCTTTGTGGAGCTGTGTTCGGCAGTATTGTACGCGAACGCCAGCTCATTCAGTTTCTCATCCCAGGACCGGTGATTTTCCTCTGCGTAAGACATAATCATTGTCTTCACCGTTCGATTCACACGCTCGACAGGATTGGCTTGAGGATGATACGGAGGTGTAAACGTGTGATGCACATTTCTCTCCTTTAAGAATGCCTCTAATGGTGCATTTTTAAATTCAGTCCCATTGTCTGAGAGAAACACCTCCGGGACTCCGAATCGCAGACATACTCGCTCGTTGAGTCCCTTAATTACCGATTTACCATCTGCCCTTTTTATCGGAATTACTTCAATCCAGCGTGTGAACAAGTCCTGGAATATGAGAATGTATTCGTGGCCGTGCGTGGTTTTTGGGAGGGGCCCCATAATGTCGCTGGCCACGATTTGCCATGGACGCTCTGTAATTCGGCGTCCCATGAATCCTGTTGGAGCGCGCTGTTCGACTTTGCACTGCTGGCAAATTTGGCACTGGCTCACGTATCTGGCTACATCACGAGACATGTGTGGCCAATAATACTTCCGCTTTACTCTTTCTAGCGTTTTCTCGCGGCCCAAGTGCCCAGCAGTTGGAAAGTCATGGCATTCTCTCAGTACTTCGCGTCGCTTTTCGTGAGGGACTGCTAACTTCCATGCATCATCGTCGCCGAGAGACTCGTCTATGACTTCATCAGGTTCGTACTTGTACAGTCTCCCCCCCGCCAGCTTGAACGTGGGGAAGTCTCGCGGCCGCTGTTGAACCTCTTTCACAATTTCGAGGTACCATTGGTCGTTTGTATCGCGTTCGAGCTCTAACGCGGCGACCGCTGGCTCCTCTTCCTCGAACATCCGCGAAAAGGCATCTGGGACATTGTTCAAAGAGCCCTTTCGGTGTTCGACTGTGAAACTGTGGTTTTGTAGTTCCAAAGCCCATCTTGCTAACCTGCCTGATGGGTTTCGGAGATCACGGAGCCACTTCAAGCTGCTATGATCCGTGATGACCTTGAAGTCATAGGCTTCTATATATGGACGGAACTTTTTGATTGCCCAGAGAATTGCTAGACACTCTCGTTCCGTCGCGCTATAATTCTTCTCGGCCGCGCTCAGAGTTCGACTAGCGAACTCTAGGACTCTTTCGTTGCCGTCTATTATCCGGTATAGCACCGCTCCAAGTCCTGTATCGCTCGCATCAGTTTGCACCACGAACTGTGCGTTAGATACCGGTCTGTGGAGAATGGGTGCAGAAGCAACTAGCGCTTTTAGCTTTTGGAAGGCCTCTTCTTGTGCCGTTGACCACTCGTATTTCCGATCCTTTTTCGTTAGTTCGGTCAGTGGTTCAGCAATTGTGGCGAAGTTTGATAAAAACTTTCTATACCACGAGGCCATTCCTAGGAAGCGTCTCAGCTGACGGAGGTTTTTCGGCACCGGATATTCCATAATGGGCTTTATTTTCTCGGGGTCTGGTTTAAAACCATCCCTATTTACTATGACCCCGAGATATTGGACCTCATCGCGACAGAAGACACTCTTCTCGCGATTTATTGTGAGGCCCGCGTCCTTTATCCTATCTAGAACTCTTTTTAGAACCTCTTTATGCTCCTCGAATGTTTCTGTGACTATTATTATGTCATCGAGATACGAGTAAGCAAAAGGTTCGAGTTCGGGGCCGATGACTTTGTCAATCAGCCTCTGGAAGGACGCTCCGGCATACGAAAGACCGTAGGGCATTCTTGTAAATTGAAATAACCCTTTGCCTGGCACGGTGAAGGCCGTAGTCTCTTTGGACTCCGGATTTGGTGGTATTTGGTGGTACGCACTACTTAAATCCAACGTGGATATGTATCGCGCTTTCTGCAGTTTGCTTAAGATACTCTCCATGTATGGTAACGGGTATGCGTCTGGCCTTGACGCTGCGTTCACTTTTCTGAAGTCCACACAGAAACGGAACTTCCCGTTGGACTTGCGTACCATTACCACAGGGCTTGACCAGCCGCTTGTCGAAGGTTCTATTATACCCGCGAGTAGCATTTCCTCCACCTGCTTGTGCATCTCTTCCTCGAGTTTTCGAGATACTGGGTAGTACTTCTGTTTTATGGGTCTTGTGGAGCCGACGTCTACTGCATGCTCAACCCACGAAGTACACCCTAATGGTGCCAGGCCGTTTCCCATCAGCTCAGCTACTAAAGCTTCCGCTTCTTTGCGCTGCTCTTCTGTTGGGTCCGCCAACCCTATAGCTGATACGGACACGGTATTATTGGCGGTTATGGAGGCTACTTCTAACTTTACGCTTGCATCATCATCTTTGAGATGCAGCGTATTGTCAGTGGGGTCTAAGACGGCGCTAAACTTCTTAATGAAGTTCACCCCAAGTAGCACTCCGTGTCTAGGTCTGGCATGATTGCGACGCGCACATCCTTGCACACGCCTGCCACGACCATGGGTAGATACACATAGCCAACCACTGCTATGCTCTGCCCATTAGCTACCCGTGCCGTTAGGCCGCTGGCCGGGATTAATTCTTTTCCGCAGGCTGTAGCGAGCTGTAAGCCGATGGAATTCATCCCAGTCCAGGAAGCTCCAGTATCGAAGAGTGCCCGTAGCCTGTAGCCGGCTACACCTACTTGAAGCCACCATCGCGAGCATGTTTCCTGGTTATCTTCGTTCTGCTGAGTCGCGGGCACTTCTTCGCTCTCTCCTTCAGGCAATTGGACCGAGTTACCCTCGGTCGCTGATGTGAGAGCTGGGGGCGGGCGTGTGGCCGTGTTTACCTGCCCCCTTGGCCGTTTCCCTGCTGGTTTCCGGCAGCATTGGGGTTGCGGTCGCTTCCCCTTTGCTCGTTGCCGTAACCCCTTCGGTACTCTGGCCTTTGTGGAGGTCTATTACTCCTTGGACTTGGCGGCCTAGCCTGGTGGGTCGCGCTACTACCCCCACTAGGCTGATTATTACTTTACCCGCCTTCCCGCTGCCTGTTCTCCCAATTATTCTTTTTCTTGGGCTTCTTGAACGACTGTGGGTTTGGCGTTTGCCCACTATTTCCGTCGGTGCCTTTCTTTGTCAAGCTTGACAAACACTCGGCCATCACCCGACGGAACATAGCCTCGAGGCTTTCTCGAGGCTCCTGCTGTTGTTGCCCCATCGCCGCCACTCCTGGATTCTGCTTTTTCCGCTGATCCGTGGTTGGCTCTGTAGGTACGTAGGCAAACTCTGGCAAGTAAGTGCGCTCTGGCGGTGGTGGCGAGTGATACACCTTATCTGCCGCGAGCGCTAATTCGGCCTCCCGGGCTAAATCCAGGAGCCCTCGGTAATCCGTAATTTGATTACGCATCACCATTTTTGTAGTTCTGGCCGCATGTTCCGGTGCAACATGTCCAATTGTTGGGGCATGCTAGGCACCGGAACTAACTTGAGAATCAAGGCTTGCAGATTCACTACGTAATCTCTCGTGAGTTCGTTTCTGCCTTGAGTCCTCGCGTTTATCTCCGCTAGGATTCGCTGTTGATGGCCCCTGTCACCGCCATACATGTGTATTATGGCCTCTTGGAAGTCTTGCCAAGATCGCCACGTATGACGGTTACTCCTATACCAGGTGGCCGCTACTCCACTCAGGAGCTCTGACAATGACGAGAGTACTTCGTCGTACGTCAGATTTGCTAGAGCTCGACATTCCTCTACTCTTGTGAGGAATAACTCGACGCTCTGCTCCTTCAAGGACCCAGAGAACTTGATGTGCCATTTCCGTACGATTTGGCCAACATCACGGTTCATCTGTTGAGGCACGTACGTCTGCCTCGTAGACTGGTCCAGTGTAGCGCTCACCCCCGCCTGACGCTGTGTAGGATTTCTTCCGCTATTCCTCCTAGCGTCCCTTGGCGATTCAGTATTGGGGCTGCTGCTGTCAAAATTCACATATGTGAACGTGTCCTGAAAGTTCACATGTGGTGATCCTCGTCCCCTGCCCGCACTCGGTAGTTGGACTCCCTCCAAGCGCGTGCTTGAGGGTGGGTGTCGAGCTTCTTGGAGTATTCGCACACTCTCTTTGAGCTCTTCCACCTCTTTGACGAGTCTATGGATCACCGACAGCAGCTGTTCTGAGACTACGTTATCTCCCACAGCAATCCCTGCGGTACGCTGTTCCCCGCACTTGGCCACTCAAAACTCTGTGGCTGCGGTGGACTTCGCGTTTGCTGCCAGAACGCGTGCTGCCCATTTTGTGCCGACAACGACTCTTGTTCTTGACTCCGCCGGAATTGTCGTTGCCTGCGCTGCTCTTCTAGCAACGCCTGCTGTCGCTGCTGCTCTTGATGCTTTCGCTGTTGCTGCCGCTGCTGCTCCTGCTGTTGTTGCTGTTGCTGCCGTCGCTGCTGCTCCATCTGCTGCTGCTGTTGCATTTGTTGCTGCTGCATTTGCTGCTGCTGCATTTGCTGCTGTTGCAGTTGCTGCTGCTGCATTTGCTGCTGCTGCATTTGCTGCTGCTGCATTTGCTGCTGCTGCAGTTGTTGCTGTTGAAGCTGTTGCTGTTGGAGCTGTCCCTCGGCTTCGGCTGGAGATGTCCCGGTGGGTGCTGCAGAGCTCAATATCTCTGTCCCGGAACCCTCCTGGCCGTTTGCCTCATCCGCTGGCTCCACCACTGCATTATGTGCTTGTTGTGGAGCGTTCATCCTCCGAGACTCCGAGAGTTTTTGCATCACTATCGGGTCATCAAGGAGCGTAATGAACGGGTGCGGTTGGTCTGGATCAGTATTGGGATCCACAATAGTCGACCCAGACTTGTTCATCAACGTTAAGTCGATGAACGCCCTTCGGGACTGCTCGCGTTTAGCAAACGCTTGCTTCTCCGACAGCTCCGGCTCTGGCACAAAATCGGCGGCACTGTAATCGCCCATAAGCCACTTGATCGTTGTCAGCATATTCACTGATTGCAGATCTGACTGCTGCAGACCAAGGGCTTGCATGGCCTCGATAATTTCCTCTTCGGGCTGTGTATACGCCCAATTGAGTATTGCAGATTCCGCAAATTGCGACGATCGGGCCATGGTGTCAATTGGCTGTGCGCTTCCCCACGAACTTATTTTACTAGCGCGAGTAGTATCCTGATTGATGGCAGAGAGAGTTTGCCTTTTCAACCCGTGAGCTAGCTTTTTCAACGCGAACCCGGGTTACTTTCTAAGAGCTACGGCGGTTGCTCTTAACCTCGATAATGTACGAGGATTTCCCGTATGCGGCTCTAAAAAAAAATAAAAGCTATTTCTGTAATTAATTACGATTTGTAATTAATTACGCTCCACTACTCGCACTTGTAATTTTAAAATAAATATATGTGAAAAAAATTATATATATATGTGTCAAAACGGACAAAATCACCAAAAACACAAAAAAATAAATACAATTTTCACCTAAAAAAAAATAAAAACAATTTTTAAGTTCGAGGGGATTTTTGCGCTCGAGTTTTTACTCGGGCGCACAGTCAACTTTTTGTTCCGAGAGTGCTTGCCGACTTTCTCTCGATCTTCTTCTAACTGCACGATAAAAGAAAAAAAAATTTTATTTTTCGCCCAAAAAAATAATTCGTATCGGAAATACGAGGACGAGAAGAAAAAAAATTTTCGAGACGAGAAAAAAATTAATTAAAAAATTAATTATCGCTAAAAAAAAATTTTGTCGTTAAAAAATTAATTGTTATTAAAAAACTTTAATTGTTAACAATAATTCCTCAACGCTCCAAAAATTCCGCGATCAATATCTCTCCTCGTCGGCACACTAGGTCGAGGGTTATTGGCTATCGCACGCCTAACCTCTCGACCGCACTCTCGCAACAGCACGGCTGTGTCACGCACACGCACACACGCGCCTACGAGCTGCGGCACGAAGAGCCTTTGTTTGCAGCTTACGCTCAGCTACGCTGCTGAGCTTCTTCGCGCCAAGCTTCGCCGCGAATCACGTACGCGTCGCAGGTCCTTCTCCACCCCCAAAACGTTGTGGCGCCAGTTGTAGCGGGATTACAGATTTCGGAGAAACAGAAAAAAATAGGCGATGGCATCGGGATTTGAACCCGATTCGTCCGGATGAGAGTCGAGCGCCCTAACCACGGGACTACCGATCGCACCCTCACCCAGCCCAATATATGCGTGATTTCTCGGAATGCCGGTATCGCAAAGCTCTACTATGCGCCGACTAGCGCCGAATCTGTGATCTCCGTTATACCCCCCACCTCAAACGCGACCTATCCTTAGGAACGCAAAATACCTATAGGAGGCGCTTTTTAATTTTCTCCTGTCTCGGGAGGCCAGATCGGGATTAATTCCATCGATCTCGAGACTCACACTTATCTATGTGCACTACTCTGCTTTGTGTGGAGAAATGATATGCTCGATGCAGCGCGAAGTGCAAGTCCGATACACATTCGCTAATATAACTGGCGAGCGACGCGGCGCAATCACCACCCGAACCACGATTGCTGCATTGGGTCGGTCCACGTTTCTATATTCACAAGCACGGCCATGATAGACGCGTTTTTGCTTTTTATCCTATGGCGACCATTCTCAGGCTGGTATACGCGGTAGTAACCCTATCGTGCGATGCTGAAGTATTTATCACGTAAACGTATACACAATTACGAGGAAGAGGCGACAAGTAGTGCTTTGCCTGTGACAATTATACCTGTGCACACAGTCATCCACGGGGTCAATTTTCGGGGGAGCGAGACGTGATGCGCGGCATGATGGGTGTGGGAGGAATAAATATTGAGGACCGAAGGTCCGAAAGTATCGGAACGAAAGTTTCCGATCTCGGGCCCCACGTTGGGCGCCACTAGCTCAGTCGGTAGAGCATGAGACTCTTAATCTCAGGGTCGTGGGTTCGGGCCCCACGTTGGGCGCCAGTTGTAACGGGATGGCTAGTGGGGGAAAATCCCAACAAGCCACAGGCCAGCGATGCCCTAGAACACGGTGCCGTGGGTGTCAGACTAAAATGACTTGCCCAGGGATCTGCTCCTGGAATCCCGAAAACAACGCGAAGATCGCACACGAACTTCGCTTTCCAACTAATTGGATCGCTGAGTGAAAAGCGCGCGCTCGACGAGTAAAGCGCGCGGCCGCTATGCTCAGATATGAAAACGACCGGCGGAGTCGTTTTCCCGCGGAGGCGGCGGTATCCGGGAGAAGGACAGGTTGTAAAGAACAACGCGACGAGTAACTAGATATCACAATATATTCACAAACACTAATCTTTACAAGCACGACGCAAGTGCTGATTAGAACAAAGAGTTAGTTCGCGCGCGACCGTTAATATTCAAACGCGCGAACTACACGGCGCGCGGCGAAGCTGCTAATTTCGCGCGCGGTGTTAAAGTACGGAGGGCTGACACACACCCCCACGTACACGGCACAGAAGGCTTGCACGGGGCGATTTCCGTGCGAGCCTTTACAATAAACCCGCGAGAGGAGAGTAGAAAACTTACGTTAGGAAGGAGCAGCCGGTGCACTCGACTCTCTCTCGCTCCCTGTCGCTCGCACAGCAGTTGTGCTCTCTTTCTCTCTCTCTTGCTCGCTGTATCGTGTCGGCAGGCGGGTTGGCTGCCGGCTCGTTTCTCACAGTCTCGTGCGGCTCACGCGGCTCGGGACAGCTCTCTCTCTGTCTCTCTTTCGCACGTTCACTATATACGGCGCCTCCACTACACTCGCGGGGTCTCACAAGGTACGATAGGACGGCGCGGACAAGTAAAAACAGGAGAGACACGGAGGAGATGTTTTTCGCGCGATGGCAGACACGAATATGGCTCCCTTTTCTCGCGGGAACCAGTTAGCAGCTTCGCGACGGATTACGGGCATTTTACGCGTCGCGAGACCGATTCGCTACGCGCGGCGCGCCTCGATTCGGCTGCGCAGGAGTTGCGCGCGCGCGCTCACTACCTTCGCGCGGTAGATTAGAATCGCGGCTAGACACGCGTTACAGTGTATACTCCAATGCTAAAGTGTGCACAATAAATATGTGCATAATTCTTATGTGCACAAACCACACCATGCCTTAGTTATTACATAAAATTATTAATTATTAACTGGTTAACTTAAAAATCTTATCTATCTTTTACTCGATGCTATGTAAAAAGTACGAAAATTAATATAAAAGTTAATTGAACGAATTCAATTTGTTATTGCGATTCAAAATCCTTAATTGAAATTAATAAAGAGAATTTATTACGTATTTATATTAAGTAGTCTTGCTAATCTTATATCTTAAATTCTTAAAGACTTATCTACCTTATTATGCTATTAAAATACAGAATTAATTATAAACAGTTAATTGATTTATACTTTAAATTGTAAATTATTTATCCTTGAATTTAGATATTATGATTTGAAATATTTTAAAATAAAGTCTAATTTATATTAATTGATCTTAATAATTTTAATAATCTTAACTTCTTAAAATCTTATCTAATTCGTTATTCTTTAAAACATAGAGTTAAATATAAAGAGTGAATTAATTTGTAAATTATCTATCTTTAAATTCGCTATTATGACTCGAATCTCTTAATCGACTTATTGACGAGACGATTTGCAAATATATATATATGTATATGTTATCTGATTTATCCGTCCGATTCGGTGTTGATTGGATTGGGGCTCTTCCTTCGATATGGACGGCCGTGGATCCAATTTCAATCACCGGTTGTCCTGGCATTCACCCTGAAGTCCCAAAGAAAACCACAGCCTCAAAAACCTTGGGCAGGACAGCTCTCCCTCCTCTGATTGGTGAGGTTGTTGATCCTTTCGTTGTTGTTAACTTGTTGTTGTTTAATGCAGTTGACTCGTCGAAAGATTGTCGGAGTAATTGAAACTGGTTGATGACTCGTTGAAACTTCTCGTAACTCGTCCAAACTCGTTGAAACTGGTTAAAGCTCGTTCAAACTTGTTGAAACTCGTCGAAGATTGTTAAAACTTGTTAATACTTGTTACAGTTAACACTTGATGAAAGCCGTTGAAACTTGATATAAATCGTTGAAAATGCGTTGATCTTGATATAACTATATATATTCAGCGTAATTCTTGAAGATACGTGGGTGCTGATAGGTACAAGATTGGATTATTTCTCTAAGCGAGACTGCCCGTCGGTGTGCTGGGCCCCCCTTTTATATGGTGAGCGCGGACCTGAAAGCCGTTGAGGATGATCCTTCTCCCTCTGGTGGCGAGAACTTGAAACATATCCATAGCTTGTGGAAAGGCTGTAGGATCCACAAAATCTGAAAGGGGGCTCCGCCCCCTCCTTCTGTGGTGGAAGATTCTACTTCTCTCATTGGTTCCCTCGTTTGGTCGGTTACCTACTACGTAATTTCGTGGAATTGTTTACTACCTAGAGGTTCTAGGGATAAAATATCCGTTAAAATACTCTGCAACAAATTATTATGTGTTTTATTACGTTTAATGAAGTATTATTAATAACAATATTAATCAACAATTTATGCAACTTGTATCATCAACAATTTGTTATTACTTTGTTTATTTACCTGGTCTCTTCTTTATTAATCAAAATAATCTCAATTTTATCAATAAAAAGTCCTTAAAACAACAAATTGTTAATCAACCGATAAACTATCGCTAATAACTTTATTAATTAGCCAGTTTAATTGTTTTAATTAATCTTAATTAACCTCTCAAGTTAGATTTATATGCTATCATTATTAACTATACATTGCATTAAATTGCAATTATTTTCAATATTATTCATCAATGCCTTAAATTAATAGTTATCTATAAAAATATATTGGACTTTGTTGCTAAAATTGTTATCAAATCGCGTGGATACTCAACAATTGTTTATCCTTACTTATATGGCAATTATTAAACATCCTTGATGCATGTACTATTAACATTCCTATAGTCATAATGTTATTAATTAATTATATGTTCAATTATGTTTTATTACGCAACTCCTAACTTTCTTGCTAGTCATTGACAACTGGTATAACAAAGCCTTTATTTATTTATTGCAATTGACATTAATTATCCCCGAATTGGCCGTTGTTCGTTAACCTTATAATACTGCATGATATCATTAATCTTCAATTAACGTTGAGCAACGTTTGGTTACTATAGTCCCGGAAAACTACTTAATTATAAACAATTGTTGTTATTACGCGTCAGTACCTCCAATATAGCCAATTATCCAGATAACTCGATATTGTTCCTAAATTAGTTGTTAATTATCTATAATTGCGTTTCATTGTTTATTTTTTTTTTGCCCCTGTGATAAATTATTGTTATTAATATTATTAATATCCTAAGTTGGTTATGATGATTGTTGCTAATCAACTCCTTAACTATTTTTAGTTATTATATTCATTTATTTACACAACGTTGCACAACGTTATTATCCTCCGATTATACGTCGCGCAACGTTTGCTATATAATACCGCGCATTCTTAAATAATTATAAGCGTTATATTTTAACAGTTAATTATCAGCGACAGTGATACTCATGATTTGTTGATTATTGTTATATGGTTGTTTCTTAACCTGAAATTATGACAGCGTTGCTTCTGTTATTTAAATGGTTATCAGAACATCAATTATTCCCAAGATTTTAATAGCATTTGTAGTATTATTTATAATAATCTCGGTATTTGTTGTAATTTAACCTATCATTATTATTTCTAGTTATTTCCACGAATCAATAAGGCTCATTCTCATGTTAGTAATACGCATGAATAAGTAGCGTAAAAGGGGTCGATCGGCTGCTCCCGTTGTAAAAGGGGCTTAAAGGTCGGTTTGCATCCATTTTGTATTCCAAGGAACGCCAGTTCCTTACACTATAGGGCATTTGCGCATAGACCAAAAAATTCGAGACTTCGAGATATTCGAGATATTCGAGATATTCGAGAAAAAATGAACATGGCGTCGCAACATGGCGTCGACCATGCCAAGGATGCATTTTTTATAGAGGGATATACATACAGTGACATATACAGAGAATTTCATTTTGGATTTGATTGGAAAAATATAACCTATATAAGCAGCTGTAAATATCAATGGGCAATAGCAATATATTATAATCAGATAAGTAGTAAACTTTTATTATAAAGTTATAAATCAATAAAGTTTATAATAAGTATTGTTACTTTGTGAAATCTTGTTTTTATTTTTACAGAGTATACCAGAAAATGTAAGGATTATTACCAAGTAAATCGATCACTGTTAAAAAATAGTTTTTAATAGAAGAGTTCATTATTATTAATTACTCAAGTTCATCGAAAAAGTAGAGTAGGCTAACCGAATTTTCTGTATATCCATGAGTCTCAAGAAATTTTTAAATCTTCAAGTGGATTGGAAAATAACCTGTATAGGCAGCTGTGAATATTCATGGGCAATAGCAATATATTATAATCAGATAAGTAGCAAACTTTTTATAAAGTTATAAATCAATGAAGTTTATAATAAGTATTGTTACTTTGTAAAATCTTGTTTATATTTTTTCAGAGTATATCAGAAATTATAAGGATATTACCAAGTAAATAGATCACTGTTAAAAAATAGTTTTTAACAGAGAAGAATTCATTGATTATTATCCTACAGATATTATACCAGAAGATTTTTTTCGAGTCATTTTGGAAATATGAAGATATATGTAATATAGCCAATAATGTTGAGTTCTAATTGTACGTACTGTCTGAAAAATCTAATTTTGAATTAGCAAAAATGAACGAGTGCCCTCATAATCCTGGTGGTTATTTTATTATTAATGGACAAGAAAAAGTTATTTTAATACAAGAATAGATGCTTCCCGGTCAAAAATATCCAGCTATGAAATCCAGTTGGATCCATGTCACATGGGAAATCCGGCTGGATCCGGGTGGATCTACACAGATTTCAGTAGATTAGATTAGACCACTTGTATTAATAACCCATCATTGCTACACGACTTGTAAAATGTGAGAAAAAAGGCTTTCTCGATATTCTTTTATAGTAGAGATATACGTTCATGAAATTATTATTCAAACTACTTAAATTAATAACCCATCATTGCCACACATAATCTTGTAAAATTAAAAATGCAACCAATTTATGAACTAAGAATCACTGAGAATAAAAGCTTTCTTGACATTCTTGTATAGATAAAACTTCTTGAAATTATTATCTGAATCTTGTCTAGAAAAATATTTACTAAGAACTCTGAAACATTTTGACGTGTCCCATGGTGAGAAATCATATATTAGATTAACTGAGCATTTTTATTCTTTGAAATTTTCACAATAACATATCATTTTTACTTTTTTCAGTATTCCCATGTTCATTAGACATAATCTTTTCATTGGCACTTGAATAAATATGTACAACAGCATAGCACTGATATCGACTAAGTTTTTTGAATATGACAGATACTTTTCAAACCAAGGCTCAGGCCAATATTTCAAATCGGCAACATAAATTATATTGTATATTTATAACCTCACATGTCACTCAGCAATATTTTCTTCTATGCAAAAATTTATTATGAAGATTATGAACCCTACTGAAAATGACCTATTCAAACCAATTCATAAAAAATTAATCGGCATGAATCGGAAATCTTGATCCGCAATTTCCCGATTGCTAACAATTGCACCGATTGATCACAATAAAAACCGATTATGACCAGAAAATTATAATTTTAATCGGTTTTAATCGGATTTTATTGTATTAACAACAAAAAAATGAATAACAATATTTATTTATATTTTACACATTTATGAATTATTTAAAATTGAATTTTATTAAGGAAATAATAATTTAAGACAAGAATAAATGAAATGAAGAAATAAAAAAATATTCGGTAACATCGAGATTTGAACCTGGGTCATCAGCACTACAGCAGTCGGGCACGCTAACGATTTACTTACAGAGACATATGCATCATCAAATTCTGGAACTTGTATATTCAGTACCGTTACCGTTATAATTGAAACCAATTAATTCCGATTGAAATTAATATGAAAATGTCATGTTAAAACCAAACTGTCCAATTCAATCCGATTCAATACAATTAAAAATGTTTCTATTAAAACCGATTAAGCACAATTGAACCAATTTACAATTGAAACCAATATAGCATCCGATTGAAATTAATATGAAAATGTCATATTAAAACCAATATAAAAATATACACTTAACTATCCAATTCAATCCGATTCGATCCGAATAAAAAATATTCCTATTAAAACCGATTAAGCACATTTACAATTAAAACCAATAATACCCGATTGAAATTAATACGGAAAATTCATATTTAACCCTATCCCAATTAATTTGACATTAAAACCGATTAATTCTTAATCGGGCTTCCAATTAACCCGATTGAACCCGTATTGATAACCATTTAGTGTTACCAAAATTGAATGAGGAATAAATTGGTTTCAATAGGTCGTTTTCAGCAGGGAACCTCATAACACATAATTAGTCAATAAACAGTTGTTCTATTCTCAAAACATTTGAAATTGATTTTTAATAGAAGTTTTAAAATTTAATTATAAACACTTCATGTAACACGTCATACTATATTTTATTTATTATTACACAAAACACTGAAAATTATATTGTATATTTATAACCTCGGGTATCACTCAGCAATATTTTATTCTATGCAAAAGCGTATTATGAAGTTTATGAACCTCATAACACGAAATTACTTATTAATACATACTTGAGCTATTTTCAAAACATTTCCAACTGATTTTAAGTAGAAGTTTTAAAATTTGATATAACACTTCATGCAACACATTTTACCGATATTTTATTTTTTTATATTACGCAAAACACTGATTAGATGCCATTTTTTAATCACTATGTTATTGGTTATCTATATAACATTTGATTATATGTGTACTTCATGCAACACATCATACCGGTATTTTATTTTATTTAACACAAAACACTGATTACATTCAATTTTTTAATCACTATGTTATTTGTTATCAATAAAATTTGATTATATATGCACTTCATGCAACACATCATACTGGTCTTTTATTTTATTTATTACACAAAACACTGATTAGATGTCATTTTCTAATAATCACAACATTTTTATTATCAATATAATTTTCAACTAGATAGACGATCTATGAAAACCACAATTTTCTTTTCTTATTTTGTAAAACTTACTTCAAAATATAATACTTCTTTCGTACTTTGAGTCCAATACTGTCTAAATAAACATCTTAGTTATTGTTATTTGTTTTATGTGTGATTCATTGAAAGCAATGAAACTGTCATTTTCTTCATGGACATCCACGAACTCTATTTGCCATGTCAAATATGAAGACAAATTTTTAATATTCTTCTAAACTTATATCTCATATAAAAAATTTTCATGTTGAGAATATATAGATACATCTTGAAAAATATTGTGTCGTAAATAGTATTTGCGTGCTCTTCCATGATATTATTGGTTTGGTTTTTCTTTCTTGAGTAGTACTATATTCTTACTATCTTCTTTAATATAAATTATTCTATTCCTAAAATTTATTGTATTGCGTAACTGTAACAGTTTTGACTTTAGAAAATAAAATGTCAATTATATTATAGTGAGATTCAATGAAACGATTGTTGATGATGATAGCTTTCTGGTAGAAGTAAAGGATCCACAATGTTTTTATGCACAATAGTATATCTTTTGCTTCCTTTAAAAGTTGATTTAAATCTGTACACTAAATGTTTTTTTGTATATATGAGTTAATATGGACTTACTTTTTCTTTAGTATCGTTCCCTACTATTTTGAGTAGAAAGTTTCCAATAAAAGTTCAAGTACTAAAACTTTAATTCAACTATCACTGCACACTTGTATTAGACTTTTAATAAATTTTCTAATCTACCTTCATAATATAAATGTTTACGTATCATCTATTTTGTATTTAAAGTAAAATAACTGTTTGTTTATGTAAAAAAATCTGCTAATGTTATAAATAAAAAATAATTGCGAAGCTACAAAAAGAATTAGTGATATTATCATATAGCAGTCTTATAGTAGAACTAATTTAAGGCTTTAATAATTAATTTCTAGTACCAAAAAATGAAAATACTTATAATATGCTCTGAAAAAAAATTATAAAAATATGAACTAGAAGCTTCGTTTTAAGATCTAATTTGCCAAAAAAAAAATATCGATCCCCTTAGTATTTCTGTAATCCTTGAAGAAACATTCAAATTTAAAACTTTTGTGGATAACAATACTATCATTTACTAATGATATTAAAAATATACTATACTATAATAAACCCTCATAATCTTATCACACTATGTAATTATTATTTTCTCCTAAAAAGTTGTGAAATATATCTAAAAAACATTTTACAAAAGTTAAACTAAGACAAGTATTAGTCTCTCCCGCCCTCCTTCTATCTCTCTCTCTTTCCCTTTCTCTTACATCCGTGAAACTGAGTACCAAAAACTTTAATGAGAGCTTAAATATGTTTTTAAAACAATAAACACGTTTTTTAAAAGCAATTTTTTAAGTACGTTAAATTCTAACACACATTTTGTCTAGTCCTTTTATTTCTTTTAGTCTCATCTATTCAATAAGGACTCTCTACAAATGATAATAATTTTTTTTCATGACTGTATAAACTCTATCCCTCCTCTTTTCCACCCCACTCTCGCTCTCTCCCTCCCTCTCTCTCAACATCCGTTAACCTGAGTACAAAAAACTTTAATGAGAGCTTAAATATTTTCTTTTAAACAATCAACACGTTTTTTAAAAGCTAATTTTTTAAGTATAAGTTCTATAACAACATAATTTGTCTAGTCCTTTTAATTCTTCTACTCTTATTCAATAAGTACTCTCTACAAATGGTAATAATTTTTTTCATGACTAAAAATAATAATATTTCTAATATAAAACTTTCTACGAAAGTATAAAATAAGGCAAGTATAGACGTTTTTTCTGGATAATCTATAAAAAAACAACACAATTTGTCTAGTCCTTTTATTTCTTTGAATCTCATCTATTCAATAAGCACTCTCTACAAATGGTAATAATTTTTTTCATGACTGTACAAATAATCTATAAAATAATAATATTTATGATTTTGTAAAAGAAATCAAATAAATACGAATAAAAAAGTCTTTTAATTCTTTGAGTCATTGTATACTGAACAAATTATATGTAAGTAAGTACATTCAAATTGTTCACTGCAAATCAAACAAACGAGAGTAGTGAAATCAATTATCGATCGTCAAGTAATGCAAACAACTCTCGGAAACTACTGTATGACTGTTCTCAGAAATGTATTCAAATTTGTTCATCTTTCTGAGCTATACAAATTAAACACAAGAAAGTACTGAAATCAATTTATTGTAGTCAAGTACAGGCCATAAGTTAACTTGACTGATATAATAGAACTTTTCGTATCTCACGTGTAAAATTACTTTTTACGCCCACGTTGTAACTTCAAAATTATTCAGCCAGCGGGCATAAAATACTACTTAACGCCCAAGAGGCCCAATAGCTCACATACTCTTACAAAACTTTATAGAACCTACGCACTTTGCGCCCGTGTGGGCGAAAATTATTTTAATTATATAACTATAATGCTTTCTCTTTATTTCTAAAATTCATAAGAATTTTTTCAGATATTTACGAAAAGTCAGAGCCTATATAAAAAAATGACATAGTTACCAACACATCACTATTTTTCATTATTCTTTCTCAATTTTCAACTTTCTATAATATTACGCACCTTGGGAGGAAAAGAGAAGTCTAGAGCTGCTCTAGCAGGGGTGGTCCTCCGATCTCCCATACATACTTGGCGGGCCCGACGATTTGCAGTTTACCGGTGGGCTACTTAAATATAGAATACAAAATTTTTGCATAAATTCATTAACAATATTTATACCTATAATTCTACTATAAATAATTACATTGGCTTTAATTTTTAATTGGTACCGTTAAGTACAACATCCCTATATGTGCAGAATCATGATTTACTTTTATTAACTACAATATTTTTCTTTGTGTCCGTCCTTTTTAAACGAGAATAAAATACAATATTCTTATAAATTTATAGTCTAATTAAAAGTGCTTTACAGTTTACTAACCGTTTTATAAGCAACCTATTGTGTATCCTTTTCCCGCGTGTAAATATCATATAAGATCTCATATGAGAATTTCAGGCATCACATATCTCGTATGCGATGTCATCTGCAATTTTATATATTATGGGATTACATATGAGATCTCATATGATACTTTCAGGCGGGTTTGCATTTTCTATTTAAAAAGCGGTGTGATAGATTCACAGATCAGTAGTTAATATGTAGAAGCAACCCATTTATACATTTTATCTGATCTTTAAACATATGAATATTTATATGAAAATGACCATGTCTTACACCTTGAACTGCAAATCGTCGGGCCCGCCAAGTATGTATGGGAGATCGGAGGACCACCCCTGCCAGAGCAGCTCTAGACTTCTCTTTTCCTCCCAAGGTGTGTAATATTATAGAAAGTTGAAAATTGAGAAAGAATAATGAAAAATAGTGATGTGTTGGTAACTATGTAATTTTTTTATATAGGCTCTGACTTTTCGTAAATATCTGAAAAAATTCTTATGAATTTTAGAAATAAAGAGAATGCATTATAGTTATATAATTAAAATAATTTTCGCCCATACGGGCGCAAAGTGCGTAGGTTCTATAAAGTTTTGTAAGAGTATGTGAGCTATTGGGCCTCTTGGGCGTTAAGTAGTATTTTATGCTGCTGGCTGAATAATTTTGAAGTTACAACGTGGGCGTAAAATGTAATTTTACACGCGAGATACGAAAAGTTCTATTATATCAGTCAAGTTAACTTATGGCCTGTATTTGACTACAATAAATTGATTTCAGTACTTTCTTGTGTTTAATTCGTATAGCTCAGAAAGATGAACAAATTTGAATACATTTCTGAGAACAGTCATACAGTAGTTTCCGAGAGTAGTTTGCATTACTTGACGATCGATAATTGATTTCACAACTTTCGTTTGTTTGATTTGCAGTGAACAATTTGAATGAACTTACTTACATATAATTTGTTCAGCATTTAATGACTCAAAGAATTAAAAGACTTTTTCATTCGTATTTATTTGATTTCTTTTACAAAATCATAAATATTATTATTTTATAGATTATTTGTACAGTCATGAAAAAAATTATTACCATTTGTAGAGAGTGCTTATTGAATAAGAGTAGAAGAATTAAAAGGACTAGACAAATTATGTTGTTATAGAACGTATAATTAAAAAATTAGCTTTTACAAAACGTGTTGATTGTTTTAAAAAAAATATTTAAGCTCTCATTAAAGTTTTTTGTACTCAGGTTAATGGATGTTGAGAGAGACGAAGGGAGAGAGCGAGAGTGGGGTGGAAAAGAGGAGGGAGAGAGTTTATACAGACATGAAAAAAATTATTATCATTTGTAGAGAGTCCTTATTGAATAGATGAGATTAAAAGAAATAAAAGGACTAGACAAAATGTGTGTTATAATTTAACGTACTTAAAAAATTGCTTTTAAAAAACGTGTTTATTGTTTTAAAAACATGTTTAAGCTCTCATTAAAGTTTTTGGTACTCAGTTTGACGGATGTTGAGATCTTATAGACAAGAAACTCTCATCTTGCCAATGTTATATTTACGTAAATATAACAGACACATACGGCGGACTTATAGACAAGTAAAAGCTTATAGACATAAACTCTTATAGACACGTAAAATCTTATAGACCCGTAAACTCTATAGACGCGGAAACTCTTATAGATACGTAAGCCCTTATAAACACGTAAAATATTATAGACGCGTACTTCTCAACTTGCCAGTGTTACAAAAACGCAAATATTACAAAAACGTTCGGCAGTCTTATAGACACGTAAACCCTAATGGACACGTTAACACTTATAGACACGTAATCTATTATAAACAGGCAAAGTCTTACAGACACGTAAGCACTTATAGACACGTAAAATCTTAGAGTCACGTACTGCCCATGTTGCCGGTATTACATCAACCTAAAAATTACGGACACGTACGGTGGTCTTATAGACACGTAAAATCTTATAGACACGTAAACCCTTATAGACACGTAAACGCTTATACACATAAACCCTAATAGACACGTAACACCTTATAGATACGTAAATTCTGATAGACACGTAAACCTCTATAGACACTTAAGGACGTTCTCCGGGTCAAAACAGCAATTTTAGTTTTTATATTTTTACATAAAGTTTTATTAATTTGATAATCCAAGAGTAAGTACATGTAACAAATATATACTTGAAAGAACATAAGACAATTGTTTTCAAACAAATTCAGGCAATAGTCACTATGGCATTGTTATAATTAAAGACAAAAAGTTCAATAAGTTCTTTAAATTTTTTAATTTTTTAACCAATCTTAACGAAATAAAGCTTATTTTGTTCGTTAAGAAATTTCAGGGCGAGTATCGATGGGAAAATTTATGATACGAGTTACCAGTACGGCGCAATATCAATTTGTTTAAGAAAGTTTTGATGAAAACTTGACTTGTTTTTCTTAAACAAAGTGATATTGAGCCGTACTGGTAACTCATATCATAAATTTTCCCATCGATACTCGCCCTGAAATTTCTTAACGAACAAAATAAGCTTTATTTCGTTAAGATTCGTTAAAAAATTAAAAAATTTAAAGAACTTATTGAAGTTTCTGTCTTCAATTGTAACAATGGCATAGTGACTATTGCCTGAATTTGTCTGAAAAAATTGTCTTATGTTCTTTCAAGTATATATTTGTTACGTGTACTTACTCTTGGATTATCAAATTAATAAAACATTATTTAAAAATATAAAAACTAAAATTGCTGTTACGACCCGGAGAACGTCCTTAAACACTGATAGACACGTAAACTCTTATAGACTCGCAAACTCTCATAGAATCTTAAACTCTTATAAACACGTGAAATCTTATAGATGCGTAAGCTTTTATAGACACGAAAACTCTTATTGACACGTAAACTCTTATAGACGCGTAAACTCTTATAGACACGTAAACTCTTATAGCCACTTAAACCCTTATGTACCTGAAAACCCCTACAGCAACGTAAACTCCTATAGACGCGTAAAATTTTATAGACACGTAAACCCATATAGACGCGTAAACTCTTACAGTCACGTAAACTCTTGTAGACACGTAAACCCTTATAGACACGTAAAATCTTATAAACACGTAAGCGCTTGAAGACACGTAAACTCTTATAGAGACGTAAACCCATATAGACACGTAAAACCTTATAGACACGTAAGCTCTTGTAGACACGTAAACTCTTATAGACACGTAAACGCTTATAGACACGTAAACACTGATAGCCAGGTAAACACTAATAGACACGTAACCTCTTATAGACACCTTATAGACACGTAAACTATTATATACACGTAAACCCTTATAGACACGTAAAATCTTATAGACACGTACACTCTTATAGAAACGTAAAACCTTATAGACACTTTAACTCTTATAGACACGTATAGCTTTATAGACACGTAAAATCTTATAGACACGTACACCCTTATAGAAGCGTACACTCTTATAGACACGTGAACTCTTATAGACACGTAAACCCTTATAGAATCGTAATCTCTCATACACACGTAAACTCTTATAGACACGGCAACTCTTATATACACGTAAACCTTTATAGACACGTAAAATCTTATAGACACGTAAATTCTTATAGACACGTAAACTATTGTAGACACGTAAACACTTATATACACGTAAATGCTTATTGACACGTAAACCCTGATAGACTTGTAAAAGATTATAGACACGTAAACCCTTATAGACGCGTAAACTCTTATAGACATCAGATTTCCTATTATAAACACTTTTTACATCTATTACCATTTCAGTTGGTCTCCTTTCAACAAATTCCCATGTTTTATTATCTTTTAAACTTTCTATTTCTTCATCCATAGCTTTTCTCCAGCTCTCACTATCATTATTACTCATCGCCTCCTCAAATGTATATGGAGTATCTACCCTGCAGTAATTTACATAAATATTATTCGAAATATTTTCTGGATATCTTATTGGACTTTTTCTATCACGTGTAGATCTACGTGGGACTTTTAATAGTTCTACATTTTTCTTATTTGCTACCTTTGGTTCCTGTTCATTATTCTCATCCGCGCTTTGAAAAACATTATCATCGCTTAAATCATCACCACGATCATTGTGTTCTCCTCTAAATGACTCGAGAGTCGAAGTAGAAGGAGATGTATATTTTGACTCTACATCTTCAAGTCCTATATATTTTACGTTTTCCTCTCCGATACCTACATGTCTAGCAACTACCATTTTATTATTTACTAGGGCTATATCCTACATCACTATATCCTAATAGGATTCCCATATCTCCCTTTTTATCCCATTTAGAATTTCCTTTTTGTTCCGGTTTTCTAACAAAAACTCTACTCCCGTATAGACGGAAATGTTTGACATCCGGCCGTCTCCTAAAAAATATTTCGTACGGAGTTTTTCTCTCTATCGTATTAGTCAACGTTCGATTTTTCAAATACGTTGCTGCACAAATAATCTCGGGCCAAAACCATTTATGAATGTTTGCCTCTGTTAGTAAACATCGCGCCATATCCATTATCGTTCTATTAATCTTTTCCGCGGTTCCGTTTAACTCATTTACATATACTGGACAATTATTCAAAATAATACGTTTTTCTTTGGAAAATTTATAGAAGCGGTTATTTAAATATTCTTTCCCATTATCACATCTCAAAACTTTAACTTTCTTTTCAGATAAATTTTCACATTCATTAATAAATCTAACTAAGCAATTGAAAACTTCGTCTTTAGTTTTGATACAATAAACCTTCACGATTTTGCTATAATCATCAATGAAAGAAACAAAATAATTTTCTCCATTAAAACCTGCAGTTTTAAATGGACCTCATACATCTGTATGAACTATCTCTAAAATATCTTTAGCTTTTATTCTATCGTTGCTAAATGGCAAGTTATGCATTTTATTCTCTATGCACGTTTTGCACTTCATAAATTCCGTTTCAAGTTTATTCGTAATACCCGTTAATAACTCTTCTCTACATAGAGTATTTAGATACCCGAAATTTACGTGTCCTAACATTCTATGCCATTTCTCTTTCAAACTCATGTTATTATTGCTACAGTCGGCTGTGTTTACAAAATTCTCTCTATGTTTCAAGGTACTATTTATCTTATAAGTTCGATTTTCTTTGTATGCACAGCTATCAATTTATTAGCTTTATCTATTATCCTTGCTGTATTTCCCTTTGAAATAATCGTATTGCTATCTGCTAATTTCCCACAACTTATTAAGTTTGTATTCATTTTTTAGGCATAAAAAACAATACTCATATTAACTTCATTCTTTTTACCAAACGCGTCAAAATAGCTAACTACATTTCCAATTTTCGTTGCTTTTATATATCTATTATCCCCTAAGTAGATATTAACCGGTTCTTTAAGATCAATAAATTTACCAAAATATCCTACGCTATTTATAATGTGGTCTGTACATCCGCTGCCCAGCAATCACTGTATTTCATTACCTAGCCTACCTTGACTATAGTTACTCTGCGCCGCATGCGCCGCGTAGCTATCCACGCGCTCGTACCTTCGCTCTGCTCGCTCGTGCTGGCTCCTTGCTGACGGAAGTTTCCGCGTCCTCTGCCGTAGTTGCCTCTTCCTGCCTTCGCACGGCCGCGGCCACATGTTGAGCCTCGCCATGTTGTGCCGCTTTGTCTGCTTGTCCTCCATTTTGGCATTCTCGTGCGAAATGCCCGGTTCTCCCACATTTGGAGCAGCTTCCTTTCTGGTTCTTTTTTGCAGCGAATACATTAGACCTTTGTTCGCTATGCTCGTTATTGTTCTTCACTTCAGCAATCTGGATTTTATTTTTCACATACGATGCCGTTTGATCCTCTTCTTTTAACGTGCCTATTAAGGACGTTCTCCGGGTCGAAACAGCAATTTTAGTTTTTTTATTTTTATATAATGTTTTATTAATTTGATAATGCAAGAGTAAGTACATGTAACAAATATATACTTGAAAGAACATAAGACAATTTTTTTAGACAAATTCAGGCAATAGTCACTATGGTATTGTTACAATTAAAGACAAAAACTTCAATAAGTTCTTTAAATTTTTTTATTTTTTATCCGATCTTAACGAAATAGAGCTTATTTTGTTCGTTAAGAAATTTCAGGGAGAGTATCGATGGGAAAATTTATGATACGAATTACCAGTAAGGCGCAATATCAATTTATTTAAGAAAAGCAAGTCAAGCTTTCATCAAAACTTTCTTAAACAAATTGATATTGCGCCGTACTGGTAACTCGTATCATAAATTTTCCCATCGATACTCCCCCTAAAATTTCTTAACGAACAAAATAAGCTTTATTTCGTTAAGATCGGATAAAAAATAAAAAAATTTAAAGAACTTATTGAAGTTTCTGTCTTTAATTGTAACAATAGCATAGTGACTATTGCCTGAATTTGTCTGAAAAAAATTGTCTTATGTTCTTTCAAGTATATATTTGTTACATGTACTTACTCTTGGATTATCAAATTAATAAAACATTATTTAAAAATATAAAAACTAAGATTGCTGTTCCGACTCGGAGAACGTCCTTAAATTACCAATGTAAGTGTATTGGCTCGGCAACGTGTTCAACATGTAATTCAATTTTTCTTTTTCACTTATTTTTGCACATGCGCTTTTTAATTCATTCACTGAGTTTTCAAACAATAGTGTTTAATCGTGATTTTCTTATAAAAATTATAAAAGCAATTATTTGATTTTGCAAGCGACTCGTCTAGAGATTTTATAGGAATTTTTCAGTAAATTACAGTACGTATAGAACGGCAATAAATTAAGTTTTCCATGTACAATTTTGTACGGATCGAATGCGGATTGCGTACATCAATATTTGGCTGCTGTAATGGGATGTTACAAAAACTTACCTGTTAGTAGAACAACGGTGTTTAATCATGATTTTCTTATAAGAATTAAAACAGCAATTATTTGATTTGGCAAGCTACCCGCCCAGAGATTTTATACGTATTTTTCAGTTAATTACAGTACCTATACAACAGTGTTAAATTAGGGTTTTGATGTAAAATTTTGTTCGGCACGAATGCGGATTTCGGTCGTCAATATTTGGCTACTGTTGTGGGATTTTAAGAGAACTTACCTATAAGTAGAACAACAGTGTTTAATCATGATTTTCTTCTACACGGAGAGAAAATTTTCAGTAAAAATTACAAAAAGTTCGATCATTTTTACCGAACTTCACGGTACTATGGTAACAGATTGACATTTTTGTAAATTTTACAGAACAGTTCGGTAATTTTTCTAAGCACTTACTTTTTACTGAACCGTTCCGTAATTTTTACTCTTTTTTGAGTTATAAATTTTATAGAATATGGCGAATATGGTAATTAAAAAAAATTTATCTATTTATGGGAATAATTTATATTAATCGCACTTATCGCCATTTTAATAGTTGGGAATCCAGTGTTGCTTTCCTTGTGGTGTAAGATAAGATGTAAATATGCACGCCGCTTTTACATGGGAAATTTTGATATCTAAAGTCCTAAACATATCTAACTACTATACTACACATAACCTAAGTAATGCCTTACATTTCGCAATACGCAAACGCTTACATATGAACTTTAGAAACTCAGCGGACTTATATACTAACTGAGGAAAGTCGTGGTCACTTGCGAGTTTCAATATTCGCCATCTACCGGTTGTGCACGGTAATTCTCGCTGAAATTCAAGAACGCGCATGCGCACAACAGTCAATAGCGCTACCGCGCGTTACGCCAACGAAAACTTCCAAACCTTCTCTTAAAAGTTACTGAACAGTTCGGTAATTTTTACTGAAAATTCTATAAAAAGTATAAAAAGTCAAGTAAATCCGCTCATTTTGGCAGTCTGTTACCACAGTACCGAAAAGTTCAGTAAAAATTGCGAAACTTTTTGTAATTTTTACTGAAATTTTTCTCTCCGTGTATGAATTAAAACAGCAGTTATTTGATTTTGCAAGCTACCCGCCTACACGAAGTCTTTTAAGAGAATTCTTTTAAAAGTTACTGAACAGTTCGGTAATTTTTACTGAAAATGCTATAAAAAGTATAGAAAGTCAAGTAAATCCGCTCATTTTGGCAGTCTGTTACCACAGTACCGAAAAGTTCAGTAAAAATTGCGGAACTTTTTGTAATTTTTACTGAAATTTTTCTCTCCGTGTAGAGATTTTATAGGATTTTTTCAGTAAATTACAGTGCGTATAGAACGGCGATAAATGAGGTTTTTCATGTACCATTTAGCACCAATCTAATGGGGATATCGCACGTCAATTTTGTTACTTTATGTGAGTCTATAAGAATTTGCCTATAAGTAAAACAAAATGAACATTTTTTACAAAAATTCATTTACACATTCCAATCTGAAAACTGATATGACAGGAAAAAGGGTTCTTAACATAACGGAAAATATTTTTGTTAGAAAATTTCCAATTTTGTAAAAGTATATTTTGTCCATTAAAAAAAATTCAATAAGAAATACAAATCTTTTTTGTTTTTCTTTCAATTTTAATTTGCAAGGTCTCATTTTCTTCCTTGTTAAATTTCAGGTGGAGTCAACGAAATCAAAATTGAAAACTTTTCAAAACCTGCAAAGTTATATGCAATTGTTTGTAAATTTGTCACTGAATTTTATAAACAATTGCATATAACTTTGCAGGTTTTGAAAATTTTTCAATTTTGATATCGCTGACTCCCCCTGAAATTTAACAAGGAAGAAAATGAGACCTTGCAAATTAAAATTGAAAGAAAAACAAAAAAGATTTGTATTTCTTATTGAATTTTTTTTAATGGACAAAATATACTTTTACAAAATTGGAAATTTTCTAACAAAAATATTTTCCATTATGTTAAGAACCCTTTTTCCTGTCATATCAGTTTTCAGATTGGAATGTGTAAATGAATTTTTGTAAAAAATGTTCATAGCTTTAGGTCTACTAGACCGCTGGAGCCACCTTAAGGGGATATCGGAGCCAACTACAGATTCCTACACCGAATTTTACATTAGTTTAAATTCAGTTTTAAGTTTTATAAAATTATCGCTGTCATCCGGTATTTGTATTAAGCTAACGAACTCCGAATGTCTAAGATAATAGCCGAAATTAAAAATTTGAATCAAAAGAATGAAAAATACGAGAATTTCAATAAGTATCTAATTATAGATAGGCTCCGACATTTCCTTAAGAGCTTGTAAAAATACCAAAAATTAGAAAAAATATCTGGGGAAGTGAAGGGAAAGTTAATAGAAGCAAATGCAAAAGAAATTTACCGTAAGTTGCCTTCAATCTATCGCTTGGTATTGCGGGTTTTGCAATGGAACATTTTTTGCGGTTGCATCTTCGTCCTTTAACACTGCAATTTTTCAATCTTTCCAAACCCACAATGGTTACGCTGACACTTCTAATAAATGCTGAAAATTTTTTATTCATTTTATTTGGATCGACGCTCGACGCCTTATTAACAGCATCAAGATACCTGTAGCACATGTACAAATTTTTACCACAGTGAATCTGAAAAAGATGGTGTGATAATTGTAAGTAGGTAACTCTTTTTCGATAAATTTCTTTTGAGATATTAAGAGTATTATAACATACTTGTCTCTTGTCAGTATCTATACGTTCCAGTTCCACATCATCCAATCCTATTGGGATCGGAAATGTAGACGTCAGCGCGCTCTCACGATTGATAATGTCAGCTGTGGGACAATGCTCCGTATGACATTCGAATTATCGAATATTCAATTCAAATTTCAACTTTCATTGCTCCGATTTCTGACAGTTTGTAAACATACATCCAAACATAACATTTGGTTACATTTGGTTACGATTAATAAAAATACTATTTTTAAACATTTAATAAAACAGATGTCATCGCAATGCTTTCTACTGAAATTCCGCGAAAAAGCAGATTAATTTGCTGCGTGAATGGGTGCAATAATCGGCCGTGTAATGCACAAGAGCTCTCATTTCATAAATTTCCTCATGTAAGTAAATACACTTTCTTGAAAAATCAATTTGGAAAAATAGACGTGTATATATTAATATTATTATTTTGATCTACTGAAATAAATAAATTAATTTTAGAGCAGAACTTATTTTGCAGCAGAAGGCGCGACTCTGTGTGTACATATATATACAATGAAAATAAACAAATAGACCTATATCGTAGCCATAGAGCATTGTCCCACAGCTCACACTAACAGTCGCGAGAGCGCGCTGATGTCTACATTTCCGATCCCAATAGTAGAAAATGGATCAACATTTCTCGACGCTAAAATATAAAATAATTTTTATTTTAAATAAGATAAATTTCAATTGTTTAACTTAATTATCCAATTGTCATTTTTTACTTAAGAAATTTATGTAATTATCTTATTACTTAAACAAATTATAACTAACTCATCGTAAAAAGAAAGTGTTCATAACCCCAAAAATAAAACAGTACTAAACAATTTTTTTTTAAAGAACTGTTAATAAATCTCTTTTTTTTTACTAAAAATATTAAGTTAAGAGTGCTCTCTACCTAAACCCCAACTCCGGAATAGATCGCAGTGCCCCCATGACTTCATCTACGTATTCTCATTAATTTAGGTGTACTTATAAATTTTAAATTCATCATTATTCAGTTTTCGCATGTGTAGAAGTTAATAAGGATTACGTTTAAACAAGTTTCATGAATTTAGATGAATAAATGAACTTGTGTTTTGTAGAGAAAAATCAAACGTCCAGTGGGCGTTACGGTAAGCTGCTCCCTGCGTTTCTCTACAAAATACGCATTTATTGATTGACTTTAGATTGTAAAAACTGTTCTAATGTTCTCTTTAATACCTAATACACGTGCGAAAATTCGAATTTTACATTATAATTGCCCCAAAATATTTTAATTGGCAAAAAAACACTTTTGTCAGTAGGTGGCGTTGCGATCGGGGTAGACAGCACTCTTAACTTAATATGAGCGGTAGTGTGATAAAGTCTGTGTGCGTGTGTGTGCCTGTGTGTGTGTCTGTGTGTGTGTGGGTGGGTAGGTGGTTGGTGGGTGGGTGTGTGTGCATGTGTGTGCGTGTGTGCACTGAAAGAAGATTGGAACAGCAGCGCCCCCAAAGCCGTGTGACGGTTGCTCGGTTGATCGAGTAGCGCTCCCCAGTATCAAGTAGCTGCTGGGAAGCGCTTCTCGATGAAGAGTTGGTGCTACTCGATCAACCGAGCAACCGTCACATGGCTTTGGGAGCGCTGCTGTTCGAATCTTCTTTCAGTGTGTGCGCGTGTGCGTGTGCGTGTGTCTGGCTATGGTGTACACCCAATGGACAGTGATTCGCGTGGAACGCGAAGTAAATTTCGAAATCCTGCAATCTCATTGGACGATTTAGATGGTTACACTTGAATCATCCAATGAGATTGCAGGATTTCGAAATTTACTAGGCACATTCTACGTGAATCAATGTCTATCGGGTGTACATGTGAGCGTATGTAGCCACGGGATGAGAGTAGTAGTTGAGACTAGGTCAAAGCGGTCCGTTCAGGCAAAGTGGACCATTGAATATTCTCTCATATTATAATAGATGGCGGTGAAAGAACTGTGTAGTACCGATGTCGAGTTCAGTCTCTACCTATGCCATTTACTTCAAACTTCGTAGGAATATTGTTAATGTTCAATCAATGTTTAGGGTGAGCTCATAAAAGCTGTATTCTATTAAAAGACTAATAAAGCTATATGTGACTTCTATGAAGATTAGAAATCGGTAAAACATTTATATATGTTACTTCTGTCATTTATTATTAGAAGTCTTTTTTGTTATTACAAAATGTTGCAAAATATATGTTTTGATAATAAAGTTCGCTTTATTCTCTATCTGTTTCGTATTGGTTTTTTCCTTAAGCTGTCCACTCTGCCCAAGATTTCCCTATGCAGTTCCATAAATATTCTAAGCAAAATTAATTTATATATATGATGTATAAAAGTATTGTACTCTTACCATACTCATCAATTTTATTTAAAATTTTTATCTGTAAATCTCGATTTAATTGGCGTTCTACTTTTAATTCGCCTTCCAATTTTTGTTTTTCAGATTGCATACGATCTATTTTAGATTTCAATTTGTCAATCTCTTTTGAGTTATCACTTCTGTGGCTAGTCTTACTTGTTTTTATTTTCTTTTTTTTTATTTCTTGGCTGGGTCTTTTGCATTACTCTTTTTAACGTTTCTTTCCGACTCTTTATTTTCAGTAGTATTAAAGATTACAAGATTAATATCCTTATCATCACAACTATTATTTGTTACTTCTTTATTTTCGGTTACCTTTATAATTTCATTACTAATATCCTCATCATGTAAACTAGTATTCGTAACCTATATAACATTTAAATAAAAAAACGTAAATTAGAAAGATTCTGAAACTGATTATATAAAAGAATGACGGTCGTAGTCGGTTTTCAATTTTTTATCGAAGGAAATGTGAGACAGCGATACCAATATCTACATCATCGATATTTTAATATGAAGGGTATGTTGGAGTCAATTGCAGATTTCTACGTCGAGTTGCACGTTATTTAAATTCGTTTTTAGATTTTTCAAAATTATAGCAGTTACGTGGTGTTTTTCATCAGTTCACAAACAGCAGATGAGTAAAATAATTTTAAAAAGTTGAAAATGAAAACAAAATAATGGAAAATTGTAAAATGTCGGTAACTATATAATTCGATGTTAACTTAGACATATCCTTAATTGATTTATGAAATAATTATAAGATACATTTTTATACAATTTATCTACTTTGGAAACTTTTTACAGTAGGATTTGGTTTACACTGTTTTTTCTCAGAAACTATACGTGTTATATTCGAATAGCGTGACTTGCCCAGTAGATGAACACTCAGGCACAAGTGTGTGTTTAATCACAAATTATTAAAATTATCATTTGTTAAATCTAATATCAAAAGCGATTTTGATAATTCCAAGCATTCGAAATACTCATAAATGTACGAAAAAGTTTGAAAATAATTTGACTTTATTAATAAAATACTAAATTATAGAATATCTCAAAATACCAGTAGATGAACAGTTCTTCTAATAGATGTACGACCCTCCGCCAGTAGATGAACGATTAAATTATAACAATTTCAATTGTAAATCAAATAAATATGAAAACTGGATAATATAATAGCAAACAAATCCATACAACAATCATCGTTACGAAGTTTTTCTATAAAAAAACAAAAATATTGATGCATCAAGTTTACCGTGTAACATAACCAAAAATAGGGGTTATGAATGAAATTACTAAACTGTTTGTTTACACTTCAAAACATAAAGTTACTTATATAAAAGTGTTGTTATTTAATATATTTCATGTAGTTATGTTAATAATTCTTATATTTTACTTAAAAATAGCGATTCCAATGTACTTTTAATGTGTTCATCTATTGGCAGGTCACTAAAATTTCTTCCAGTAGATGAACCTCAATTGTTCTTATTTTTCTTTAAAATATTTTAATTTTGGACACATTTACTTAAAATTAAATATCTTTTATATATGTAGATGCATTATATATCTGAAGAATGTATTTAGAAGTCTTTATTTCTGTATTTCTTGAGACCCATGTGCTTCGCTTTGATACAAGAAAGTAGGTAAACTAGGACAGTTCGGCGACCCCCCACCATTCGCCCACCAGCCACTCTGTGCAGCGCTCTGATAGTTGAGACGGGCAGATGAGGCTCCGCCCACTTTCGGGAAGCTTCTACCCTTACGTAATGACGTCATCGAATAAAAAAATTATCCGTATTTTATTGTAACGTTTTTCAAACCGCTCAAATTGTTATTTACTAGCGATCCCGGGCGTGCGGCGGCGGCGGCGCTTATAAGCTCATATATGAGCGGCCGAGAGTCTAGCCTCGGAGCACCTCCCGCTGAGCACACGTGTAAAATCTTTGCCACGGGCGCGTGCCGCTGAAACCGAGCGTGACCCCTCTCATCACTTTTCAAGCTTTTCCGAGGGGTCGCTCAAGCGAGAAAGAGCTAAAAATAGCCGTTAAACAGCTTGTTTTCAGAGAGAGACAACGCGAAGGAGGAGGAGGTGGAGGAGGTGGAAGAGGTAGAGAGCATAGGTAGAGATGCGACAGGAAAGAGAGAGATAGCGAGTGAGAACGAGTGAGAGAGAGCGAGAGAGAACGAGTGAGAGAGAGCGCGAGAGGAAACGAGTGAGAGAGAGAGAGAGAGAGAGTTTTCGAGGTGGCTTGCATGTGTGATATGACTCTAACTCAGTAAGTATATTTCGGCTATAGCATGCTGAACTGTAAACCAGGCTGGCCCGACGCAACGGGATGTATAGTTTTTATCTCGTGTGATGCCGTGTGCGCATCGGTCGCGCGGACAATCTTATACGCCGCATGCTATAAGCGAATACTTCGCGCTAGCAATTTTATTCGATGATTTCCAAAGATCTATGGGTAAAAAAATTAAAACAGTAATATATGATATTCATGAAGTTTATTAAACATAATTTTTGCAAGTGTTGTACAAGTTTTCATATTATATTAGCATTAAAGTGTAAATTGAATACAATTTCTTCTTAAAGGTGGCACCAAAATCTCTAGACTAATTTCTTAATATCCCCACTTATGGGGTTATATTCGATAATACGGTCGTGTAAAATCAAGCAGTAGACTGATGTCTGTGCTGGATAATTTTCTTTAGCTTCGAATTCAAGACGAACATCAACTGGGGCCTGCTTCAGCGACTCGTTCTGTTTTGAGCAGTCGATGACAACTAAAGGAGCATTCTGTATATAGTCCCCTTTTTTGAGCATTGGTTCAATTTCTTTTCCGTAATACGCATTTTGAAAGTTAGCATACATTTCGTATAATAAAGCATATTGATTTTGATCAATATTTAGATTGAGATTTCCGTAAGAATAGTATTGAGAATTGAGAAATAGTTTCACATTACTTATTTTGCAATGGTCAAAACGACTAGCGTTAGCGCCATTTTGGCCTTTACGATTGGTCTGAAAGCCTAAAATGACGAATCGTGGTTTTTCTAATTGATTCGATGTCCAATTAACTGTCCAAACATGCTGCGAGGTGGTTGGGAGTAATGGATACTCGTACAGCTCCCAACTACGGAAACTCATAGCAATGGGAGTTTCTTTCTGTAGGTAATGAAGGAGTCGTATTTTATGCTTATCGGATAATAACACATATGGCATTAACCATTCAATTTTAATTAGATTAATTTTGAACTCTTCTGCTTGCGTTTGTACAATAGCATTTACATCATTCTTCGATCTTGTGAGAACAAGCTCATGTTTGCAATTGACTATAATTTTACGATAGTCTTCCGCAAAGCCGAGAACCATACTTAGTGGTATGGACACATCAAAGTAGCCAGCATTATCGGTTATTTGCTGAGTTTCTGCAATATCAATCCAGCCGGCGTTTTCCAAGTTTTGCGTAGGATTGAACGATATCAAACCCTTCATTAGACTTGTCAAACCAACATTTTTACATTTATCAATCTCTACAGCATTAATTTCATATCGGATTTCTTCGAAAAGCTGACAGAGGGCGTTGTTTACAAGCTTTGTGATAACTGCTGCGGTGCCATCTGCTTTTAATAATCGGCCATGAATATGTAATGATCTGCGTGAAGGTAGAAGGTAGAGATCTTGATGCTGTATGGCGATACAAATTTCATCACTGTTATTGAAAGCTGACGAAGTATAAGGCTGATGTACATGCACTTCATAATGAGCGACAGATTCATCGAAGTCCACAGATGACTGTACGTTTAATAGGTCGTCCATCTCTTTTGATTGTAAAAACCACAGGAAAACAGACAAATTATTTTTCTCCAGCGTTTCTTCTGACCTGCAGTCCTAGACTTTTTAGGAAGCGAATATTCTGAGTTGTTAGCTCTTACACTGTTCGTTGACGACTGATCTTCTGATGACATGATTTGCTTTTAATATAGGTTTTGCCAACTTTGCTGTTATATACGATTCCCATAATTACGATGCTGTTTTGATGTGTAGTCTAATTGTTATAATTTCCCCACGAAAATTCACCAAGTTTCCGTCCTGATCGACGATGCGTAACTGTATATCATCGATAGTATTAACTGTAATTGGTAAATAAATAACTTGTGTTGGAATTTCAATGATCTTATAGCCCGGAGGAACAGCTGGGAAAAATTCATGTATCGTATGCACTTTCTGTCCGTTTATATAGGCTCCAGACGTAATGTTGCACTCAACTCGTAGAGCGTTAATCTTAAGAATAGATACGGGTAAATCTGATTCGTGAGTAATATTTGCTGAAAGAGTACGTCGCGTAAAGCCTAACAATCTTCCAATAGAATCTTGCGGTTGGAAATTTATTGTATGACTGCACTTGATTATACTGCGAAGAGTATTATTATTTGGTTTGAAGCTGAGTACTATGCTTTTAGGTGCAAGTATTTCCTGTAGATGGCGTTCAATGTCTTCAATTTCCCAGCTACCTGTTGGTAATGTCACTATCTCTTCTCCCATGTAAAACTTGTTATTGTCAATATCGATATTGGGGATTGAATTAAAGGTTAAAAGTTCAATCAACCCTAGAACGTATCTTTTATTTGTCAAGAGTTCAATTGGTGGAAAATATTGAGTCTCTAGTACAGATAACGTTCCAGATAAACTTAGCATCAATGATTCGCTCATGACTGCTCAAGTAATACTGACTATGTATAACATATATATTGTTTTATATAGCCTTATACAAAAATTTTAAACAAAGATGCCCACAGTTATATACACTGTAATCTTGATATCTCTCGAGGTTATACTTTACAGTGTTAACTCCTAGGTAATTCATAAGTTCTAAAGGTGGCTGCAGGTCTCCAAAACTATCAAAATACACAACACTTTTACCTCTTTTCCGATAGGCTACCCAATGTGTACCAGGTCCGCGTTTCTCATCGAGATTAACGATTGCTGACTCGTAGTGTCGTGGACCACTAGCTGGCAATGTATTTCGCATGAATACACCTCGAAAGTATGGAATTTGTAAAATACGAGCATACTTTAGCAAGTCAGCGTCAGTCAGTGCTCTGTGGGGCAATTTTACATCGAAGTTTTTTTTTTGCTTTTTTATTAAGTTCATGTCCACTATAGGGTTTTAGATAGATGCCATAGCCTGTTTTATAGGGTTTAAGGTAGAGACCTTTACCAAGTGCAACAGCTTCCATCGTTTTGTTATGTCTTCGACTTTCTTCAAGTTGACGTTTAGCATTTTTTGCATCATTTATTGCTTTAGCTATACCCGCAGCGCCACCTGATAGTGCACCTGTTGCACTTAGGCCTGCAAATAATGGAATCAGAAATGGTAGGAATCCTCCAATTTTCGATGGAACTGCTAGTACGCGAGGAATGTGTACTTTTGCTTTGCCGCCAGCCTTCTTCACAACATTTCGAGCACTTTTTAATGCAGCTTGAATAACTTTGCGCGAATTTTTACTAAAAATGCTCGGTTTCGAGGCTGCTTTAACTACTTTAGCTAGTGTGGTATTTGGCTTCTTTTTCAACCCCATTCCAAATTTTGATTTTAAATTCATAGTATTTGTTACAGTATAAGCTGCTGCTTTCTCACCAATACTAGCGTCTTTAGCAAAAACACGTTTCCAGGCTTTATCTGCTAATACTCTATCAGCAGCGTTCCTAGCCTCAACGTTCTCTCGATTCCGAGAGTAGGTTATATCGTGTTCTTTACAAGCTTGGTCTAAAGGATTAATGCCAGGGTCACCTCGAGCAAAACGCTTTGTAAGTTTAGTTCCTGGTCCGCAGTATTGATAACCAGGCAGATGTAATTCAAATGGAAGCTTATTAATGATTGTATTTGCTAAGCCTCGACCTTTACGAGCATTGCGTTTACGTTGCTTATGCTCAATCATGATGTTAACGTCTCGGAGGATAAATACATACTAAGCTAAAATGTGTATAAGTAAGCTGTATATATGCACTCAAAGTCAGTTACATTTGAGACGTCAAAGATAAAGTATGGAGTTCGAGGAGCAAAACGTCAAGCTGCCAGTTATAAACTTTGATAGCTTAGTAGTGCAGCAAAAATCAAAAAAGCGTCATGGAGAATTACTTCCCAATAATATTAGAAGTATATTTTGTGGACCCTCAAACTGTGGCAAAACTAATGCACTACTCTCTCTTATTACTCATCCAAGCGGATTAAAATTTGAAAATGTATATGTTTACTCAAAATCACTGGAACAACCCAAATACCAATTTCTTAAATTTCTCTTGGAGCCCATAAATGAAATTCAGTACTTTCCATTCAAAGATCATGATGAAGTAATATCAGCAGAAGATGTATTGCCAAACTCAGTTATGATATTTGATGATGTAGCCTGTGAAAAACAACATAACATCAAGAATTTCTTTTGTATGGGATGTCACAAAAATGTGGACTGTTTCTATCTATGTCAATCTTATGCACGCATTCCCAAACATCTAGTACGAGATAATGTTAATTTATTAGTATTATTTCGCCAAGATGATATGAATTTAAAGCATGTATATAATGATCACGTAAATACAGATATGTGATATAGTCAATTTAGAGATTTGTGTTCAATCTGCTGGAATGATGATAAGTATGGCTTTCTTGTTATCGACAAAGATAGGACACTTGATACTGGTCTATATAGAAAGGGCTTCGATCACTTTCTTATAAATATAGCTACCTTGAAATAAAATAAGTTAGTATGATTTCAACCGTTCATCAGTCAGCATGGCACATTTTCAGAAAGAGCAAAACGTTCTCAATGAAATTATAAAATCGAGAGAAGCAATTATGCGAAAGTACAAGGAGTTGAGTCAAACCAAAACTGACGTGGAAAAAGTTTTAAATGAAACATTTAAGCCTATTGTAAGTCCGCTTGAAAAACTTGTCGCTGCTGCAAAAAAGAGAAAAGTTATTAAAATAGCATCAGAAGAGCAAAAACCAAGAAAAGTTATAGAATTCAGTACAAATAACGATAGAGAAGAGGAAGAAAAGGAGCAGGAGGAGGTGCGAGAGGAGTCACAAAGTGATCTCGAAGAAACTATAAGGATCGGAGCAGCGGATACATCATTTGAAACAGCTGAAAGCGAAGTGGATGATGAAATATCAGAATCATTTATGCAAGACGAGGATGAAACAGAGTCATTTAAACAAGCTTATTTACAGACTTTTAAAAAACGTACCAAGTTGCTTGATAATACATGTGGAGTACGAATAGAAAATGAATTATTGAAAATCGGCAATTCACCGATACATTTTACAAACCATTATGTAAAAGTACAAAATGTAAGTTATCCAAAAACAGCTGGTCTACTCCAATTGCTCTTTCAGAAGCAACCTGATTCGATGCATATAAGTTCGAATGATATACGAAATTATCGAAAAATCGTAGAAGTGACGAATGCTTTTAGGAAGAATTATAGTGAAACAGAACCTCTACGTAAGTCTAATAGTAAAAAATATAAAGATTATACAGCTCCCTACTTCAATAAATCACCAAAGAGAAAACCTATTGAGGGCTCAGGCCTCTTACCTAAATATAAGATTGCAAGAAAAGATATGCGTATGGATTATGTATACTGGGATGATCCTAATGAATTAGTTGATCGTCTTCGCTTACTCTTGGCTGAACTGGGAGCCGGAAATCAGAGCCACACAAATGAGATTCATTCGATCATTGAAGAACTCAAAGAAACAGGTTACATACATTAAGATGTCTTCGAAGAGAGTTCACTTTGATGCTAAACCAGTTATTCATGTGATGCATGTGTGGCCCTATGCCAGTCGAGCTGCACGTCACGGAGAATGGGAGCAGATAGCACGTGATCGAGAGCGTTTTCGGATGCGAATTCAAAGACTATCTGAAATTATTACGCCTGTGCTCGTACATAAATATAATACATATTTGAGTATAAATTGATTGAACTCGATGGTATTGCAGTCAGTTGCAACATGAGTGTCGATGTCTTCGGACGTAATCTCGAGCGTGCTGAAGGTAGTCGTGGTCCTCCGGGTGTTGGCTTCAAAGTAACTTCTGACGGACAATACGATATTGACAGCAAGAGGTTATGTAACATTGCTGAGCCTACCCAAGCGAGTGATGCTGTTAATTTGGACACTCTACAACGTATGATTAAAATAGAAATGAGGAGCTTGTATGAAGTAACTGCGAAATTACGCGGAGACTTCGATAATTTAGGCGTTATTGTTGAGGCTCAAAAAAATGAAATTGATACGAAAGTCTTAAAATTACAGTCATCAATTCAGAGCATAGAAGATGTGAAAGCAGATAGTCAAGAAGCTTATATGCGCAATTATTTATTATCAAACAACCATACGTAGATCTTATAAATAGCTCTTCAATTATAAATTTATCACAGTATCGTTCAAACACTCGTTGAGAATGGATAAATCAAATAGTACTGCGAGCAGTAATATACCATATACAAAATTTTCTGACAACAGTCAAAAAGATAAACAAAAGAGCGAATCACAGTGGAAAAATTTTATGAATAAATTTTCTTCGAATACTTTTTCCTTGCCTGAACGACAAAATTACAAGAGATTTCAATAATTCAGAATGAAGGACATGCAGCAGCAAGTGGTTAAGGAGCTTCATACACCTGCACGTCGAAATTACCGACGACGCAAGTTTATTGTACGTGGCTTAGATGAGACATGGCAAGCTGATCTAGTGGAGATCCAGCCTTATGCTCGAGAAAACAATGGCTATAGATATATGCTCACTGTTATCGATGTATTCTCCAAGTATGCATGGGCTGTTCCTGTAAAGCAAAAGACTGGTAGTGATGTCACAGCAGCAATGGAGTCTATCTTGCAGCAGAGTCGCAAACCAAAAAATTTACAAACCGATCGAGGCAAAGAATTTTACAATGCTACATTTCAAAGTCTTATGCAAAGTTATAGAATTAATCTGTACTCGACATACAGTAATCTTAAAGCATCTATTTGTGAGCGTTTCAATCGTACACTTAAGCACAAAATGTGGGTGCAATTCAGCTTACGTGGAAAGTATAAGTGGCTTGATATCTTACCTAATTTGCTAAATGTGTATAATAACAGCAAACATCGCACAACCGGAATGAAACCAAAAGATATAACATTAGTCAATGAAGCAGAAATACTTGCGAGGTTTAATCGACAGTCAAAAATAGTTACAAAACCAAAGTTTAAAATTGGAGAAAAAGTAAGAGTGAGCAAGATAAAGCAAGTATTTGAGAAGGGCTATACACCTAATTGGTCAACAGAAATTTTTACAATCAGCCAAGTTATGGCTACTCATCCAGTTACTTACAAGCTAAAAGACTATCGCAATCAATCCATTGCTGGCGGTTTCTATGAACAAGAGCTGCTCAAGGCTAATTATCCAGACGTCTACCTTGTGGAGAAGGTGCTTAAAAAGCGAGGAAATCAGATTTATGTTAAATGGTTAGGATTTGACAATTCACACAATAATTGGATAAGCAAATTAGATATGTTAAGGTTAAATAAATAAACAAATGCCGAATAAAAAATGATAGTTTTTTTCTTTATTTATTGCCCAATATTTTATTTATAATATACATGTACATATTGAAGATTGATACACACACACACACACACACACACACACACACACCACACACGCACACGCATATATATATAACCATAAAGTTGATTATATACATACATACAATCAATCTTCATCTATTTTATATATTTTATAATGCCCCCACGGCAGAGTATCTGTTTCATTTGGTATGAGATATCTCTTATTGTCATGTGGACTCAGAGCTAATTTTATTTGTTTCACAGTACGCACTACATGAGCTTTAGACTGTATGATACACTGCTGTCTGTATTGTGTAGTTAAATTTAGTAAACACTGAAGATAGTCGTCGAAATTGATGGTTTTGCTAACAACTCCACTTTTCATACCTTTAGCTTTTTTCATGTGGTCTTGGCCATTGACCCGTATGCTATACATTTTACTACGTAGTCCAACGAATTCTGTCATAATGCGGCCATTGCACTCATCCTTCATTAATCCTACAACCTTCTTATTGGCTTGTGGAATTCCAAATACATTATTAGGTGAATAGTCCGAAGTATCAAAATTTGCAATATCGCTCTTAATCACTTCATAAATATCATCATTTCTTATTTCATATATTAAGCTGTCAGTGTCAGTATATAGCAGTTTACAGCGATCCTCAAATTTCGTTTTCATATATTTGTAGTGAAAATCGTATACTAAAGTCTTCGATAAATCAAGTACACACAGTCCTACGTAAATTGGCTTGTTAATATGCACTTCAGTTTTTGCTAACTCTACAATAGCAAGATTTTCATCGATGATAGTACTGCTATGAAATTCTGGCTGTGCAATGCGAGCTTCTGCTCCATATCGACCTTTCCATTTAGTTAGTAATTTAACATTAACTCTTTTTCTCACATTTTCCATCGTCTTTCCAAAAACAGCATTATTCATTAATTTGTAGAGATTTTTTTCAAAATCATTTTTAGATGCTTGTCGCATTCTACTGTTTAGATCAATGTATTCTTTGAGCCAGGGTCTTTGATTAAATTTCAGTATTCTATGAACTTTTTTGAGTTTTAATTCATTTTCTAGAGCTTGCTTCAAATTGCGATAGTGTATAATGTATCGTGATTTCTGCTCAACAGTCGTGAGAAGTTTAGCTTGTGAGGAGCCTGGTGGTTTCTTGTGCTCTGGACAAAATGGTAGATCTTTATGTGTATCGTGTAAATGTTCTGGATATTCGAAGTCCACTTCAAGTATGTATCCAACTGGGGAATTATCCGGAATATTGAAATTTATTCGTTCTACATCATCAATCCATTCAAAGCCACCGTAGGGTAGATATTGTTGCATAGCCCAGCCATAGAGATTATTTACATCGAAGTACATGAGATATTTGGACTCCTTATCTACTTCATAATCATTGCCCATGTATTTGTTATTGGCTCGAGCATAACGGTTGGAACATTTACTCACTCCACCTCGTATACCGCGTTCAATGAACATAACCTGATCAATATCTGTAAGTAATTCGAGCTGTATTTTCGTATATTTGAGCATAGCATCCCAAGTTAAGCCTGGAGTTGTGTAATAATGTGCCGGATCTAAACCGTAAGCTTTCAGACAGCTGTTGCGGAAATTTTCAAATACTTCTACCAAAAGTAGAACATCTGTTTTTAAGTACAAGTCTGAATATTCGCCTAAACTTGATATATTAAATGCTGTCCAAACTTTTTTTGCGTGTTCATAATCCTCGTTTGATATATGGCAGCTATTTAGTTTACTGTAGAATTCATCTTTCGATGGTAGCTTTGAAACTTCAAGTCTTTCCTCAGAGTCTAAATAATCATATGGAAAGACTCCTTTCCGTTTAAGTAATTGAAATTTCTCTTCAGTTAATAGTTCATCTCGTGAGAACTCTTGCCGCAAAATTCTAAGTTCCTCGAGATATGATGACAATTTGTCTAAGGATGCTGCCATAAATCGGTAAGAATCTATGAATTTAAAGTTAATATCGTTTCCCTCAATGTGCTTGGTGAATGAGATGAAGCGTTCCTTATTCACTGGTAAAAGATCTACTCGTCCAGGAATGCTATTGGCAATATCCTTTATGAGAAAATGTGAGTCATAGCCAGTTAAATTATGAAATACCACTGGAATACTGTGTGAATCTTTATACTGTAAATTGCAATCTTCATGAGAAGCACCTCGATACCTAAAACATAAGAAAAGAAAAAAAACATAAGAAAAATGCAAAAATTTCCGCTTGAAGCATATTTAATTTTCTTTTAATCTTACCTTCCAGTCAGATGACAATGATCTCGAACACGCTTCTCTGCTAAAGGTTTCTCGCAAATGTGGCATAATGATGTATTTCGAAATTCTTGTTCTTGTTTTAAATTTAATGTTTCCATTGGTACTATGAACTTGAAAATAGTCTCAAATTTTTCTGCTAGCCTTTGCAGCTGCTCTGCAAACCATTTAGCAGGATCTTTTCCTCTGTAGCTACTGTAGTGAGATAAAGAGTCATCATAACTGCACTTTAAATAATATCCAATACTAAATGCTTCATGTTCTTGATAAGCATTTCCAATTTCCACAGCTTTTAGAAGGCACTCAAAATCTGCGTATATGACGAATGGCACTTTTCTTTATGATTAAAATTTTTAAACTGTAAAATTTTATCTCTTGGTGTAGGCAAAGTTACTTTGTACTTGTTAGTTGCATACAATCTTGTTCATGCAAGTTCAATTTATAATCATTTCTGAAATAATGTAGACACCGATCACAAAAATATTTTCGACCATCACGTTTTGAAAGTTGTGTGCATACTAAACGCGATAAATCTTTGATCCAAACATAGTGGAATATCGATGAATCATTTTCAAAGTTTTCCGCCTGTTTACTTTCCTCATCATCTACGTAATAGTTTTGTAGAAGAAGAAGGTTAATGTGTGTTTCCTTCTTACATGATGTTATGTGAAGCGGTGCAATTTTAAAATTTCCACCACACTTTTTTAAAATATAAACATTAACCGAGATATTATTTTGTTTTTCAAATTTTGGAATCTGTTTAGGGCTCACGGGAAATTCTATTCCTTTAAAATTTAATTCATCCTCATAAACCTTGTATGTTGATACTCTGCTAGTATTTGCGTTATTATGTGCTGGATGTAAAGCTGACAGTATTGCCCACTTGAAACATGCATCATCGAAATTCTGTACATTGATACATGCATGCTTCTTCTGTATTTGCTGGGGTAAACTGATGTATGAGCCTCCTCGCATTGGATTATATTTGTTGATGTGTACAGATAAATTAAGAATCTGTCGAAGTGTCCAGTCGGAATCTTTTTCCTGAAATTCTTCCATATCTTTTTCAATACGCTGTTGAACATACTCAGTAAACCATTGCTTTAAATCAGTTGTTCGTAAAATCGGCTCCGCCTTTGTATTAAAATACTTGATTTCTACTATCTCTTTATCAGCTTTAATTATAATGTATTCAGCTGACAAGATAGTATACACTTTGAGAGCCTCTTCTTTTTTCAAAACATTTCTCATTTGAGATTGAAATAATGCTTGAGCTTCTTTCATAAATCTAGTTATATCTAAATTTTTTAAGTTGGTAATCGCTCCAGATTTAATACGATCATTGAAAGCAGACTCCACATTTTGCCATTTTACTCTGTCACTTCTTGCTTCACGCAAACCCGCACCACTCTTTAATAAACGCTTGAATCTACCTTGAATGCCTTTAAGTAATCCAATTGTCGATATAAAACTTTGTTTTTCTGCAACAGTGTTTCCATTTTTAAGCGAAAGCCTTCTCAAGTTTCTTAGATTCTGGCTTCCTAGTTTAATCCACTTCGTAATTTCTTTAGGATTTACTTTTTTATAGGCTAAAAGCCCATATGCTTCTAGCATAATATTCACAAGTTTTTTACAGTCAAACGCTGACATAGTGATCACTTAAAACTTCGTTGCACAATGAAAGAATTCCAGCACCCTCGTAGTATTTATAAGGCCCGTATGACTAATTATGAATAGAATAACAAATTTTAAGAATTTATTGTAATCTTATGTCCTTTCGAGGTAGCAAATTTAACGAGAATAAACTAATAAAACTGCTGTGACTGTGGCAAGTATATATGCTATTAATTCAAAACACGACTGTTCTGCTCTCGTCTCCGAGCAACACTAAAAAGCTCTCCGTCTTGTCTCCTTGTATGGGCCTACTTCAGCGCCCTCACTCTTATCGTTTGTATAAGCAGTTAACCAAAACAGTATTTTGATTTACCGTGGAAAATTCCATGAAATACTATTAAGTTTTGGGAGCCGTTGACAGGAAACGGTTGAAATCTGATACCTTTTTGAGCACAACATGCGATGACGTCACCGTGTAGCTTCTCATCGGAGTTTGCTTCAGCGTCCACCCCGTGAGCACATTTTTTTCGAAACATTACTGAGATTCAAAATACACATCTTATGAAAAAAGGGTGGGCTTCGAAAAGACTAGTGGCACTATATACGCACTCCAGATGTGAAAAAAGGAACAACACTTCCTCAAACGGGCACACGCACGTGTGTGCATGGGTCATGGTCGTAAAAAAATACGACCCTATTCACGCATCAAGCATACTTGAGATAAAAACTATACATCCCGTTGTGTTGGGCCAGCCTGGTTTACAGTTCAGCATGCTATAGCCGAAATATACTTACTGAGTTAGAGTCATATCACACATGCAAGCCACCTCGAAAACTCTCTCTCTCTCTCTCTCTCTCTCTCGTTCCCTCTCGCGCTCTCTCTCACTCGTTCTCTCTCGCTCTCTCTCACTCGTTCTCACTCGCTATCTCTCTCTTTCCTGTCGCATCTCTACCTATGCTCTCTACCTCTTCCACCTCCTCCGCCTCCTCCTCCTTCGCGTTGTCTCTCTCTGAAAACAAGCTGTTTAACGGCTATTTTTAGCTCTTTCTCGCTTGAGCGACCCCTCGGAAAAGCTTGAAAAGTGATGAGAGGGGTCACGCTCGGTTTCAGCGGCACGCGCCCGCGGCTAAGATTTTACACGTGTGCTCAGCGGGAGGTGCTCCGAGGCTAGACTCTCGGCCGCTCATATATGAGCTTATAAGCGCCGCCGCCGCCGCATGCCCGGGATCGCTAGTAAATAACAATTTGAGCGGTTTGAAAAACGTTACAATAAAATACGGATAATTTTTTTATTCGATGACGTCATTACGTAAGGGTAGAAGCTTCTCGAAAGTGGGCGGAGCCTTATCTGCCCGTCTCAACTATCAGAGCGCTGCACAGAGCGGCTGGTGGGCGAGTGGTGGAGGGTCGCAGAACTGTCCTAGTTTACCTACTCAAGAACGCGTCTCAATCTCGAGCGTCGTCACGCGGCGCAGTGAGACTGCCATTCAATGATTTTTTTTCAAAATAAATAACTTTTTCCTAAAGATTGTACAACGTGCAATATTTGTATAAAAAACCGCTCTTCTCAATACAAAAACAAATTTTTGTTTTTACTGCTGTAATAAATAATGACGACTAATTTAATTTAACATCGTCCATCTACTGGTAGGTGTCCATCTACTGGGCGAGTCACCCTATTTGTTGACAAGCTTTCAATTTATAGCATCACACAATAGATTACGCAACAAGGGCGTGAAGTAGGTGATCCACGCCCAAGTCGAGTTTCGCAATAGCAACGAAAGGGTCACCTAGCGCACGTGTTGTGTATACTATTTTTCACCATACCCTGGCCGAAAGTACCACTTTCGCTCCCTGCTCGAAAACGAATGTGGTATTTTCGGCCCGGGTATGGTGAAAAATCGTATACGTGACCCGGGGATAAAGAGATCACATCCCCTCGCCTTCGACTCGGATCGCAATTTACACGTGCTCTGGACTGGCCAACTCTTTACCTCCCTATCATGTATACTTTCGGCATCGCGTGACGATTGCTGTTTATGAAATTCTTTTAAATTGTCTTGAATATCTGGTCAATTTAATAACATATCTAACTGATATTTTATACTAACCGAAATAAAATAATTCGTAGATTTAGCAGATATGGACAATTTTTTACTGCAATTTTCACATGCCATCAATGTAGAAACATTTTTCTGTGCTTCAACTGTGAGTAATTTGGTATTTCAGTCTAAACAATAATAGTGCTTTTGTACCGTATCTATCGGTGGAGCAAGTATTTTTGATAATAAGTAAGGCGTATCATTCCAACTCTGAAATTGGAGTCCAGCCAATATTTTTACAAAATTTAAGAATGCAATTTGTTCATCCCGATTACTGTTGAATCTAATGATGATACCTCGTAGCATTAATAGTACATTGGAAACTGTTAAATTAGATGACTGAAACATGATTCGATTATCTTGTTTTGCATCAACATTATTGTTTTCTGCAGAAAATAGTCGTCATCGTCTTCAGTGTCAAGTTCAGTGTCACTGTCATATATAACACCTATATTGTTTACATCATTGTCTATCATATATGAATCTATAACTGGAATATCACTTTCAGGAACAATACCTATTTCATCCCTTTCCAATACAACGTCATCATCGGCTATCACAATATTTACATCATTGTCGTAGTATAATTCATTATGTTTTCTCGGTGCTTCAGGAACATCCTCAGATAAATGTTCAATCAATGGATCACTAAATTATCACTAGAATCCTCAGAATCTTTGACGAACTGTTTAACTACGAATAAAAGTGTAATACCTAGCATTTGTATTTTGTCAATTGTTGACATTTGCCGGTATCTTTTAAGAGGGTACTACAGTTAAATTTTTTTTTTTTTGGATTCACCTAAAAAATAAAAATTTTGATCAGTAATAATATTTTATATATATATATTATACAAATATAGTTTATTTTTGAGGAAATAGCCCCACCAGAAGTCTGTAAATCCATTTGATCCAAAGATATTGAGATTTTAAAATTTGTATCTGCCATAACCTACAGGCTGAACCATTTGATATTTTTGAATGGGATACGGGCCAAAATCATTGGTTTTTATATCTCCTTTGACTGAAGCTATACGCATCCATTAATTTTTCCAATTAATATTTTCAAAGTCAAAATTTTGTTTTAAAATCCACCATTTTGAAGGAATTTTTTAAAAAAATGTAGATTACGGCAGGATACAAATTTTAAAATCTCAATATCTTTGGATCAAATGGGTTTACAGACCACTGGTAGGGCCTATTTCCTAAAAAATAAAGTGTATATATATATATATATATAAACTCAATCAAAATTTTTATTTTTAGGTGAATAAAAAAAAAAAATTTAATTATAGTACCTCCTTAAGACCAGCAAACTTTAATCGATGAACTTATTACATACAGTTTTTTTGCAAAGATTAACTTAGATGACTTAGAACTTCAGCTCCAACTAAAAGCATCACAATAAATTTGTACATATTTACGTTAAATTCTTTTTTTTTTTGTGTATGTAGACAATTCCAAAATACTTTTTACTTTTAACGTATTACGATAGAAATTACAGAATTTTTAAAATAGTGTCATGATTTTTACATGGGAAAGTTATCAAGTACCGAATCTCATCACTTTTTGCTTATAGTTTTTAATAAGGTGGACGAAAATTAATGTTCAAAAAATAAAAATGATCCTTGAAGGGACTCCTATTAAGGACCGCACTATATTTCTTTAATTGATATAGATAGAAATAAATTATTTAAAGATTCGGGTCTCACAAAATGTGTTTATCAATATCAGCCATCTGAATTATATATGGGATATTGCACTTTTAGAATGCTCGATGAGCAAAGATGAGTGTGAAACATTTAAAAAAAATAGTTCTTGATATTTGCCAGAATGGTCATTAATAATACAGTAACTAAATCTGTAAGTAATAAAAATAGTCTTCAACAAACTAACAAATGATCTCAAAATTTTGGATAAAAATAAAAAATGTACTGCTATTAAATTAAAAGTATCGATGGATTTAAGGATTATTTCATATATTGATTTGCTCCTGCCTCGTTACAAAATGTCAAGTCTAAACGAGTCTACCTTTAGGATATATTTAATATTAATGAAGAGATAAACTACTGTTATTCGTTTATAGAATTTTATATTTTATTGTATAGTTAGACAATATAACTAGCTCCGTTAGCTTTGAGTATGAGTGGTTTATTGGTTAGCTTCTTTTTTTGTATACGCGCGTGTGTGTGTGTCCTTGCATGCGTGTGTGTCTGTGTGTGTCTCCGTGTGTATGTGCAGGGCCGGATCTGAGCATGGGCCTACCCGGGCCCGGGCCCGGGGCCTCCAAGCTTGGAGGGCCCCATCAAGTTTAAAAAAATATTGAAAAAGCCATAAACATAAAGACATATGTTCGGCAAAAAAACAACTTTTTCGAGAAAAAAACACTGAACTCCTATTTCAACAGCAAAACATTTATTTACTAATTAAATATTTAAATAAATTCTAAATTGACATATTAAAAACAGCAGAACTCACAAGAGATAATATTCTTTGGAAGAAGCAGGGGTTGGCAAGATGTTGCACAATAACAAATTTTTAATTAATCAAAAACCAATAATGACATACCCAAGTTTCACATATGTCGCTGGTTCCGAGCGGCTCTATCTTATGTCGTTATTACCTTCGAACAGTAGCGTAACTCAAAGGGTCCCGCGCGTAGTATAACTCCCGCGCCCTGCGTGGAGTATCGTATCTCGGCAGGTCCGATTCATTCTAGGGCATCTCCCGGTGCGTGTGAGATCCATCGTATCTCCCGCAGCCTTAGAACGGAGTATCGTAACTCGCTGACTGAGATGTGCTCTATCGTATCTCAGGTGTCCCAAAACGTTTTATCGTATCTACGAATCGCAAGTTTTCAGTAAATGCGGTTGGAAAGTTTCGCGTTCTCAAAAAAAATATGAAATGTCATTGAATCATCACAATATTTATATCTCAATATTGAGCATTACACGCACAATTAATATACTATTATCATGATATTTATTAGATCTATTCAGCTGCTTTTAGAGATTTACTTAATGCATCTTTTTTCTTATGAATTTTTTTCATACAATGTTAAGTTTTCGGGATAAAAATTAAAGAATAAAATTTCTCGGAACTGGAAATCAATTTTTTTTTCAAATAAAATCGTGGAGTCTCAGTAATGAGCTTACACCATACCGACGCTAAGAAGGTTTCATATGCTATTATTTACATAATTTTTAAACCCAAGTAGCTGGGGGATGCGAGGTCTACACATCTAAGGGAGTCACCTAGACATGCATTAAGGGGGCTAGACACCTTTTTTCTGAAATGAGAAAGTCATATTTTAATACATAAATGTAAACTAATTATTTCCCACTTTTTACACATAAAAGGGGTATATTTACCTCATCTTAGACCTTGGTTTGGGCCCTTTATATTGTCCAGAACCATAGTCATCGATGAAACAAGTATATTCTCATATGAGTGTAGAGATTTTTAATCCGATGAGAAAAAAAAATTTTGTGCTGTTTTTCAAGAATTTTTTTAAATTTTTTTAATTTTTTCAAAAATTTTCTGATGTAAAAATTGTTTCTGACGTTTAATCCTAAATCCCTATACTCATATGAGAATTATACTATTCAGGAGTAATTTAGTTCAAATTTGGAGTCAATCCATCCACAGGAAAATTTCAAAGCTTAC